>WSYQ01001073.1:0-507112 GCA_011426435.1 Lysiphlebus fabarum
CTGCGGCTCTCAAAAAAAATCGGAAAAATACGGGGTTTGATCAGGGTTATAGAACTTGGAAAGAGGTATTCGATGATGCTTTTCTTTTTTTTCCAGGATCAGGACTTTTTGAAAAAAAATTTATGCGGCTCTCAAAAAAAATCGGAAAAATACGGGGTTTGATCAGGGTTATAGAACTCGGAAAGAGGTATTCGATGATGCTTTTCTTTTTTTTCCAGGATCAGGACTTTTTGAAAAAAAATTTATGCGGCTCTCAAAAAAAATCGGAAAAATACGGGGTTTGATCAGGGTTATAGAACTCGGAAAGAGGTATCTGATGATGCTTTTCTTTTTTTTCCAGGATCAGGACTTTTTGAAAAAAAATTTATGCGGCTTTTAAAAAAAATCGGAAAAATACGGGGTTTGATCAGGGTTATAGAACTCGGAAAGAGGTATTCGATGCTGCTTTTCTTTTTTTTCCAGGATCAGGACTTTTTAAAAAAAAATTTATGCGGCTTTTAAAAAAAATCGGAAAAATACGGGGTTTGATCAGGGTTATAGAACTCGGAAAGAGGTATTCGATGCTGCTTTTCTTTTTTTTCCAGGATCAGGACTTTTTAAAAAAAAATTTATGCGGCTTTTAAAAAAAATCGGAAAAATACGGGGTTTGATCAGGGTTATAGAACTCGGAAAGAGGTATTCGATGCTGCTTTTCTTTTTTTTCCAGGATCAGGACTTTTTGGAAAAAAATTTATGCGGCTTTTAAAAAAAATCGGAAAAATACGGGATTTGATCAGGGTTATAGAACTCGGAAAGAGGTATTCGATACTGCTTTTCTTTTTTTTCCAGGATCAGGACTTTTTAAAAAAAAATTTATGCGGCTCTCAAAAAAAATCGGAAAAATACGGGGTTTGATCAGGGTTATAGAACTCGGAAAGAGGTATTCGATGATGCTTTTCTTTTTTTTCCAGGATCAGGACTTTTTGAAAAAAAATTTATGCGGCTCTCAAAAAAAATCGGAAAAATACGGGGTTTGATCAGGGTTATAGAACTCGGAAAGAGGTATTCTGATGCTGCTTTTCTTTTTTTTCCAGGATCAGGACTTTTTGAAAAAAAATTTATGCGGCTTTTAAAAAAAATCGGAAAAATACGGGGTTTGATCAGGGTTATAGAACTCGGAAAGAGGTATTCGATGATGCTTTTCTTTTTTTTCCAGGATCAGGACTTTTTGAAAAAAAATTTATGCGGCTCTCAAAAAAAATCGGAAAAATACGGGGTTTGATCAGGGTTATAGAACTTGGAAAGAGGTATCTGATGCTGCTTTTCTTTTTTTTCCAGGATCAGGACTTTTTGAAAAAAAATTTATGCGGCTCTCAAAAAAAATCGGAAAAATACGGGGTTTGATCAGGGTTATAGAACTCGGAAAGAGGTATTCGATGCTGCTTTTCTTTTTTTTCCAGGATCAGGACTTTTTGAAAAAAAATTTATGCGGCTCTCAAAAAAAATCGGAAAAATACGGGGTTTGATCAGGGTTATAGAACTCGGAAAGAGGTATTCGATGCTGCTTTTCTTTTTTTTCCAGGATCAGGACTTTTTGAAAAAAAATTTATGCGGCTTTTAAAAAAAATCGGAAAAATACGGGTTTGATCAGGGTTATAGAACTCGGAAAGAGGTATTCGATGCTGCTTTTCTTTTTTTTCCAGGATCAGGACTTTTTAAAAAAAAATTTATGCGGCTCTTCAAAAAAAATCGGAAAAATACGGGGTTTGATCAGGGTTATAGAACTCGGAAAGAGGTATTCGATGCTGCTTTTCTTTTTTTTCCAGGATCAGGACTTTTTGAAAAAAAATTTATGCGGCTTTTAAAAAAAATCGGAAAAATACGGGTTTGATCAGGGTTATAGAACTCGGAAAGAGGTATTCGATGCTGCTTTTCTTTTTTTTCCAGGATCAGGACTTTTTGAAAAAAAATTTATGCGGCTTTCAAAAAAAATCGGAAAAATACGGGGTTTGATCAGGGTTATAGAACTCGGAAAGAGGTATTCGATGCTGCTTTTCTTTTTTTTCCAGGATCAGGACTTTTTAAAAAAAAATTTATGCGGCTCTCAAAAAAAATCGGAAAAATACGGGGTTTGATCAGGGTTATAGAACTCGGAAAGAGGTATTCGATGCTGCTTTTCTTTTTTTTCCAGGATCAGGACTTTTTAAAAAAAAATTTATGCGGCTCTCAAAAAAAATCGGAAAAATACGGGGTTTGATCAGGGTTATAGAACTCGGAAAGAGGTATTCGATGCTGCTTTTCTTTTTTTTCCAGGATCAGGACTTTTTGAAAAAAAATTTATGCGGCTTTTAAAAAAAATCGGAAAAATACGGGGTTTGATCAGGGTTATAGAACTCGGAAAGAGGTATTCGATGCTGCTTTTCTTTTTTTTCCAGGATCAGGACTTTTTGAAAAAAAATTTATGCGGCTTTTAAAAAAAATCGGAAAAATACGGGGTTTGATCAGGGTTATAGAACTCGGAAAGAGGTATTCGATGCTGCTTTTCTTTTTTTTCCAGGATCAGGACTTTTTAAAAAAAATTTATGCGGCTCTCAAAAAAAATCGGAAAAATACGGGGTTTGATCAGGGTTATAGAACTCGGAAAGAGGTATTCGATGCTGCTTTTCTTTTTTTTCCAGGATCAGGACTTTTTGAAAAAAATTTATGCGGCTTTTAAAAAAAATCGGAAAAATACGGGGTTTGATCAGGGTTATAGAACTCGGAAAGAGGTATTCGATGCTGCTTTTCTTTTTTTTCCAGGATCAGGACTTTTTAGAAAAAAATTTATGCGGCTTTTAAAAAAAATCGGAAAAATACGGGGTTTGATCAGGGTTATAGAACTCGGAAAGAGGTATCGATGCTGCTTTTCTTTTTTTTCCAGGATCAGGACTTTTTGGAAAAAAATTTATGCGGCTTTTAAAAAAAATCGGAAAAATACGGGATTTGATCAGGGTTATAGAACTCGGAAAGAGGTATTCGATGCTGCTTTTCTTTTTTTTCCAGGATCAGGACTTTTTAAAAAAAAATTTATGCGGCTCTTAAAAAAAATCGGAAAAATACGGGGTTTGATCAGGGTTATAGAACTTGGAAAGAGGTATCTGATGTTGCTTTTCTTTTTTTTCCAGGATCAGGACTTTTTGGAAAAAAATTTATGCAGCTTTTAAAAAAAATCAGAAAAATACGGGGTTTGATCAGGGTTATAGAACTCGGAAAGAGAGGTATTCGATGCTGCTTTTCTTTTTTTTCCAGGATCAGGACTTTTTTAAAAAAAATTTATGCGGCTTTTAAAAAAAATCGGAAAAATACGGGGTTTGATCAGGGTTATAGAACTGGAAAGAGGTATTCGATGCTGCTTTTCTTTTTTTTCCAGGATCAGGACTTTTTGAAAAAAAATTTATGCGGCTCTCAAAAAAAATCGGAAAAATACGGGGTTTGATCAGGGTTATAGAACTCGGAAAGAGGTATTTGATGCTGCTTTTCTTTTTTTGCCAGGATCAGGACTTTTTGAAAAAAAATTTATGCGGCTTTTAAAAAAAATCGGAAAAATACGGGATTTGATCAGGGTTATAGAACTCGGAAAGAGGTATTCGATGCTGCTTTTCTTTTTTTTCCAGGATCAGGACTTTTTGGAAAAAAATTTATGCGGCTTTTAAAAAAAATCGGAAAAATACGGGGTTTGATCAGGGTTATAGAACTCGGAAAGAGGTATTCGATGCTGCTTTTCTTTTTTTTCCAGGATCAGGACTTTTTAAAAAAAAATTTATGCGGCTCTCAAAAAAAATCGGAAAAATACGGGGTTTGATCAGGGTTATAGAACTCGGAAAGAGGTATTCGATGCTGCTTTTCTTTTTTTTCCAGGATCAGGACTTTTTGAAAAAAAATTTATGCGGCTCTCAAAAAAAATCGGAAAAATACGGGGTTTGATCAGGGTTATAGAACTCGGAAAGAGGTATTCGATGCTGCTTTTCTTTTTTTTCCAGGATCAGGACTTTTTGAAAAAAAATTTATGCGGCTTTTAAAAAAAATCGGAAAAATACGGGGTTTGATCAGGGTTATAGAACTCGGAAAGAGGTATTCGATGCTGCTTTTCTTTTTTTTCCAGGATCAGGACTTTTTGAAAAAAAATTTATGCGGCTTTCAAAAAAAATCGGAAAAATACGGGGTTTGATCAGGGTTATAGAACTCGGAAAGAGGTATTCTGATGCTGCTTTTCTTTTTTTTCCAGGATCAGGACTTTTTGAAAAAAAATTTATGCGGCTCTCAAAAAAAATCGGAAAAATACGGGGTTTGATCAGGGTTATAGAACTTGGAAAGAGGTATTTGATGCTGCTTTTCTTTTTTTTCCAGGATCAGGACTTTTTGAAAAAAAATTTATGCGGCTTTTAAAAATAATCGGAAAAATACGGGGTTTAATCAGGGTTATAGAACTCGGAAAGAGGTATTCGATGCTGCTTTTCTTTTTTTTCCAGGATCAGGACTTTTTAAAGAAAAATTTATGCGGCTCTCAAAAAAAATCGGAAAAATACGGGGTTTGATCAGGGTTATAGAACTCGGAAAGAGGTATTCGATGCTGCTTTTCTTTTTTTTCCAGGATCAGGACTTTTTGAAAAAAAATTTATGCGGCTTTTAAAAAAAATCGGAAAAATACGGGATTTGATCAGGGTTATAGAACTCGGAAAGAGGTATTCGATGCTGCTTTTCTTTTTTTTCCAGGATCAGGACTTTTTGGAAAAAAATTTATGCGGCTTTTAAAAATAATCGGAAAAATACGGGGTTTGATCAGGGTTATAGAACTTGGAAAGAGGTATTCTGATGATGCTTTTCTTTTTTTTCCAGGATCAGGACTTTTTGAAAAAAAATTTATGCGGCTCTCAAAAAAAATCGGAAAAATACGGGGTTTGATCAGGGTTATAGAACTCGGAAAGAGGTATTCGATGCTGCTTTTCTTTTTTTTCCAGGATCAGGACTTTTTGAAAAAAAATTTATGCGGCTCTCAAAAAAAATCGGAAAAATACGGGGTTTGATCAGGGTTATAGAACTCGGAAAGAGGTATTTGATGCTGCTTTTCTTTTTTTTCCAGGATCAGGACTTTTTGAAAAAAAATTTATGCGGCTCTCAAAAAAAATCGGAAAAATACGGGGTTTGATCAGGGTTATAGAACTCGGAAAGAGGTATTCGATGCTGCTTTTCTTTTTTTTCCAGGATCAGGACTTTTTGAAAAAAAATTTATGCGGCTCTCAAAAAAAATCGGAAAAATACGGGGTTTGATCAGGGTTATAGAACTCGGAAAGAGGTATTCGATGCTGCTTTTCTTTTTTTTCCAGGATCAGGACTTTTTGAAAAAAAATTTATGCGGCTTTTAAAAAAAATCGGAAAAATACGGGGTTTGATCAGGGTTATAGAACTCGGAAAGAGGTATTCGATGCTGCTTTTCTTTTTTTTCCAGGATCAGGACTTTTTGAAAAAAAATTTATGCGGCTTTTAAAAAAAATCGGAAAAATACGGGGTTTGATCAGGGTTATAGAACTTGGAAAGAGGTATCTGATGCTGCTTTTCTTTTTTTTCCAGGATCAGGACTTTTTGAAAAAAAATTTATGCGGCTTTTAAAAAAAATCGGAAAAATACGGGGTTTGATCAGGGTTATAGAACTCGGAAAGAGGTATTCGATGCTGCTTTTCTTTTTTTTCCAGGATCAGGACTTTTTAAAAAAAATTTATGCGGCTCTCAAAAAAAATCGGAAAAATACGGGGTTTGATCAGGGTTATAGAACTCGGAAAGAGGTATTCGATGCTGCTTTTCTTTTTTTTCCAGGATCAGGACTTTTTGAAAAAAAATTTATGCGGCTTTTAAAAAAAATCGGAAAAATACGGGGTTTGATCAGGGTTATAGAACTCGGAAAGAGGTATTCGATGCTGCTTTTCTTTTTTTTCCAGGATCAGGACTTTTTGAAAAAAAATTTATGCGGCTTTTAAAAAAAATCGGAAAAATACGGGGTTTGATCAGGGTTATAGAACTCGGAAAGAGGTATTCGATGCTGCTTTTCTTTTTTTTCCAGGATCAGGACTTTTTGAAAAAAAATTTATGCGGCTCTCAAAAAAAATCGGAAAAATACGGGGTTTGATCAGGGTTATAGAACTCGGAAAGAGGTATTCGATGCTGCTTTTCTTTTTTTTCCAGGATCAGGACTTTTTAAAAAAAAATTTATGCGGCTCTCAAAAAAAATCGGAAAAATACGGGGTTTGATCAGGGTTATAGAACTTGGAAAGAGGTATCTGATGATGCTTTTCTTTTTTTTCCAGGATCAGGACTTTTTGAAAAAAAATTTATGCGGCTTTTAAAAAAAATCGGAAAAATACGGGGTTTGATCAGGGTTATAGAACTCGGAAAGAGGTATTCGATGCTGCTTTTCTTTTTTTTCCAGGATCAGGACTTTTTGAAAAAAAATTTATGCGGCTTTTAAAAAAAATCGGAAAAATACGGGGTTTGATCAGGGTTATAGAACTCGGAAAGAGGTATTCGATGCTGCTTTTCTTTTTTTTCCAGGATCAGGACTTTTTAAAAAAAAATTTATGCGGCTCTCAAAAAAAATCGGAAAAATACGGGGTTTGATCAGGGTTATAGAACTCGGAAAGAGGTATTCGATGCTGCTTTTCTTTTTTTTCCAGGATCAGGACTTTTTGAAAAAAAATTTATGCGGCTTTTAAAAAAAATCGGAAAAATACGGGGTTTGATCAGGGTTATAGAACTCGGAAAGAGGTATTCGATGCTGCTTTTCTTTTTTTTCCAGGATCAGGACTTTTTGAAAAAAAATTTATGCGGCTTTTAAAAAAAATCGGAAAAATACGGGGTTTGATCAGGGTTATAGAACTCGGAAAGAGGTATTCGATGCTGCTTTTCTTTTTTTTCCAGGATCAGGACTTTTTAAAAAAAAATTTATGCGGCTCTCAAAAAAAATCGGAAAAATACGGGGTTTGATCAGGGTTATAGAACTCGGAAAGAGGTATTCGATGCTGCTTTTCTTTTTTTTCCAGGATCAGGACTTTTTAAAAAAAAATTTATGCGGCTTTTAAAAAAAATCGGAAAAATACGGGGTTTGATCAGGGTTATAGAACTCGGAAAGAGGTATTCGATGCTGCTTTTCTTTTTTTTCCAGGATCAGGACTTTTTGAAAAAAAATTTATGCGGCTTTTAAAAAAAATCGGAAAAATACGGGGTTTGATCAGGGTTATAGAACTCGGAAAGAGGTATTCGATGCTGCTTTTCTTTTTTTTCCAGGATCAGGACTTTTTAAAAAAAAATTTATGCGGCTTTTAAAAAAAATCGGAAAAATACGGGGTTTGATCAGGGTTATAGAACTCGGAAAGAGGTATTCGATGCTGCTTTTCTTTTTTTTCCAGGATCAGGACTTTTTAAAAAAAAATTTATGCGGCTTTTAAAAAAAATCGGAAAAATACGGGGTTTGATCAGGGTTATAGAACTCGGAAAGAGGTATTCGATGCTGCTTTTCTTTTTTTTCCAGGATCAGGACTTTTTGAAAAAAAATTTATGCGGCTTTTAAAAAAAATCGGAAAAATACGGGGTTTGATCAGGGTTATAGAACTCGGAAAGAGGTATTCGATGCTGCTTTTCTTTTTTTTCCAGGATCAGGACTTTTTGAAAAAAAATTTATGCGGCTTTTAAAAAAAATCGGAAAAATACGGGGTTTGATCAGGGTTATAGAACTCGGAAAGAGGTATTCGATGCTGCTTTTCTTTTTTTTCCAGGATCAGGACTTTTTGAAAAAAATTTATGCGGCTTTTAAAAAAAATCGGAAAAATACGGGGTTTGATCAGGGTTATAGAACTCGGAAAGAGGTATTCGATGCTGCTTTTCTTTTTTTTCCAGGATCAGGACTTTTTGAAAAAAAATTTATGCGGCTCTCAAAAAAAATCGGAAAAATACGGGGTTTGATCAGGGTTATAGAACTCGGAAAGAGGTATTCGATGCTGCTTTTCTTTTTTTTCCAGGATCAGGACTTTTTGAAAAAAAATTTATGCGGCTCTCAAAAAAAATCGGAAAAATACGGGGTTTGATCAGGGTTATAGAACTCGGAAAGAGGTATTCTGATGCTGCTTTTCTTTTTTTTCCAGGATCAGGACTTTTTGAAAAAAAATTTATGCGGCTCTCAAAAAAAATCGGAAAAATACGGGGTTTGATCAGGGTTATAGAACTCGGAAAGAGGTATTCGATGCTGCTTTTCTTTTTTTTCCAGGATCAGGACTTTTTGAAAAAAAATTTATGCGGCTTTTAAAAAAAATCGGAAAAATACGGGGTTTGATCAGGGTTATAGAACTCGGAAAGAGGTATTCGATGCTGCTTTTCTTTTTTTTCCAGGATCAGGACTTTTTAAAAAAAAATTTATGCGGCTCTCAAAAAAAATCGGAAAAATACGGGGTTTGATCAGGGTTATAGAACTCGGAAAGAGGTATTCGATGCTGCTTTTCTTTTTTTTCCAGGATCAGGACTTTTTGAAAAAAAAATTTATGCGGCTTTTAAAAAAAATCGGAAAAATACGGGGTTTGATCAGGGTTATAGAACTCGGAAAGAGGTATCCGATGCTATTCATATTTTTTCTCTAGGATCGATATTTTTTGGAAAATTTATTATGAGGCTTTAAAAAAAATCTGAAAAACATGAAGTTGTATCAGGGTTATAGAATCCGAAAAGAGGTATTCGATGCATCCATTTTTTTTATGTAGAAATAATATCTTTCAAAAAAATTATAGTGACGCTTTCAAAACGAGTCGGATAAATAATGGGTTGTATCAGGGTTATAGAATTTGAAACGAGGTTTTTGATGTTTTTTTTCTTTCTTTGTATGATCGAGACACGTAGATTTCAAACCCGTATATCTCAAACCCGTATATTTCAAACCCGTAGATTTCAAACCCGTATATTTCAAACCCGTATATTTCAAACCCGTATATTTCAAACCCGTATATTTCAAACCCGTAGATTTCAAACCCGTATATTTCAAACCCGTATATTTCAAACCCGTATATTTCAAACCCGTATATTTCAAACCCGTATATTTCAGACCCGTATATTTCAAACCCGTATATTTCAAACCCGTATATTTCAAACCCGTATATTTCAAACCCGTATATTTCAAACCCGTATATTTCAAACCCGTATATTTCAAACCCGTATATTTCAAACCCGTATATTTCAAACCCGTATATTTCAAACCCGTATATTTCAAACCCGTATATTTCAAACCCGTATATTTCAAACCCGTATATTTCAAACCCGTATATTTCAAACCCGTATATTTCAAACCCGTATATTTCAAACCCGTATATTTCAAACCCGTATATTTCAAACCCGTATATTTCAAACCCGTATATTTCAAACCCGTATATTTCAAACCCGTATATTTCAAACCCGTATATTTCAAACCCGTATATTTCAAACCCGTATATTTCAAACCCGTATATTTCAAACCCGTATATTTCAAACCCGTATATTTCAAACCCGTATATTTCAAACCCGTATATTTCAAACCCGTATATTTCAAACCCGTATATTTCAAACCCGTATATTTCAAACCCGTATATTTCAAACCCGTATATTTCAAACCCGTATATTTCAAACCCGTATATTTCAAACCCGTATATTTCAAACCCGTATATTTCAAACCCGTATATTTCAAACCCGTATATTTCAAACCCGTATATTTCAAACCCGTATATTTCAAACCCGTATATTTCAAACCCGTATATTTCAAACCCGTATATTTCAAACCCGTATATTTCAAACCCGTATATTTCAAACCCGTATATTTCAAACCCGTATATTTCAAACCCGTATATTTCAAACCCGTATATTTCAAACCCGTATATTTCAACCCGTATATTTCAAACCCGTATATTTCAAACCCGTATATTTCAAACCCGTATATTTCAAACCCGTATATTTCAAACCCGTATATTTCAAACCCGTATATTTCAAACCCGTATATTTCAAACCCGTATATTTCAAACCCGTATATTTCAAACCCGTATATTTCAAACCCGTATATTTCAAACCCGTATATTTCAAACCCGTATATTTCAAACCCGTAGATTTCAAACCCGTATATTTCAAACCCGTATATTTTTAATTTTTGAAAGCCAATTTTTTAAATTCAACTTAGGGAATTGTTATGTTGGGGAAAATGGCTGCAAAGGTTTTTTGTTTTACACTATATAATGTTGGTAATCAAGATTTCTGGTGCTTCAATATCAGACTCGTCAGACTGGTTCAGCTGTTTAATTGAATTTAGAACTATAACTTCATATATGGTCAACAAGTTTAGAATATTTTTGTTTTTATCCATTGTTATTTATATTTTTCTTTAATTATTAAAGCAATCGGTATATAATAAGCAGTGTAAGATTAAAGGACAATTTAATATTCAATAATACATATTCTTTATTTTAAAACATATTTAATTGCTTCAACAAGATCATGTGTTCCACCATTATTTAGTTTATTAAAAAAAATAAATAAATAAAACATTTGATTTGTTAGGTTGAAAGAAACCGCTTTATTTAATTATATTTAATGTTTACTAATTCTTTTTTCTCAATATTTCATAAATATATACTTACTTTTTGTAATTCCATAATTTTATTTTAGAATTTTTGGATTTTTGTTAATTAAACTAGTAGTTTTATAATTAACTGATAAATCATCAAGTGGACAAACAATAAGTGTTTTTTTTTTTTTTTTTCTACAATAATATCTATAAATAAACTAAATCAAATATTTTAAAAATGCGTCGACAAAAACCAGGAATGATAATTATACCAAAAGATGAACCAGTACCTCTGTGAGTATATTTTTATTAATTTAATTATAATATTTTTTTTATGAATACCATTAAATATATGATTATTTATTCAATAACAAATAGTACACCACCAAGAAATCTTGACAAACGTACAGATATTACAATTGGTGATAGAACATTTGTTGTTGAAGCTGATGATCTTGAAACTCTTTGTTTACTTGGACGTGGAGCATATGGTGTTGTTGAAAAAATGAGACATAAACAATCAGAAACAATAATGGCTGTTAAGGTATAATTAAAGGCAATAATAATAATTTTTTTTTTTTTTTTTAAATAAATATTATATTATTTTCAACAGAGAATACCAGCAACAACAGTCAATACACTTGAACAAAAACGTTTATTGGTTGATTTAGATATATCAATGAGAACATCAGATTGTCCATATACTGTACAATTTTATGGTGCATTATTTCGTGAAGGTGATGTTTGGATATGTATGGAAGTTATGGATATGAGTCTTGATAAATTTTATCCAATAGTATATTCAAATGGTTTAAATATAAATGAAGATATACTTGGAAAAATATGTTTTGCTGTTGTCAGTGCACTTCATTATCTTTATTCTAAATTACGTGTTATTCATAGAGATGTTAAACCAAGTAATATATTAATTAATCGTAAAGGTGAAGTTAAAATGTGTGATTTTGGTATATCTGGATATCTTGTTGATTCAATTGCAAAAACTATTGATGCTGGATGTAAATTATATATGGCTGTAAGTTTATTTATTTTTATTTATTTCTTTATTTATTTATTAATATAAAAACTAACTGAAATTTTATTTATTTATTATATTTAATAGCCAGAAAGAATAGATCCAACAGGTAATCCATCACAGTATGATATAAGATCAGATGTTTGGTCACTTGGTATATCACTTGTTGAACTAGCAACTGGTCAATTTCCTTACAAATTATGGAGTACACCATTTGAACAATTGAAAGAAGTTGTTAAAGAACCATCACCAAAATTACCAAAAGGACAATTTACACCTGAGTTTGAAGAATTAATCAATGAATGGTATGATATTATTTTAAAATTAATATTTATTTGATTATTTTTTTAGGACAATAAGTTTTAAATATTTTAATTATTCTTTTAGCTTAAAAAAAGATTATTCAACCCGTCCAAATTATAGTCAATTATTTGAATCAAAATTTATTGTTCAACATTCAAAAAAAATGACAAATGTTGCTGAATTTGTTAGTAAAATACTAGATCTTCCAGCTAAAGAATAGTATATAAAATATTAAAAGTACAATTATGACAATACAATTACTATGAATTTTTTTATTTATGTTCATACTGTATGTGTTTAATATATTAATGAACAATGTTCTAAATGTTCTAAAAATTGTACTTTAGTTATAATTATGATAAAATATATAAATATATATAAATTTTTTTTTTTTCTTTGTTTAAGAACCACTGTTTTATTGTCAGTGTTCTGACAATAAGTATTGCTTATTTACAAATTAAAATATAATAGTTTATAAATTATAATGAATAAATAACATGGCATAAAACCAATAGATTTTTCAGTCAGTTTTCATTTAAATAAAGATCTAATTAATATTACACTTAAAAAAATAATAATTACAAATATTCAATAGTTTTTCACTCACGAAAAAAAATAAAAGTCAATTAAAGCTGTTATAAATAAATATTTAAAAGTTTATGAAATACAAATGATAAGTTTTTTTTATGCTAATTAAATTTATTTTAATGTTATTTGTAATTAATTATAGAAAAACAAATAAAACTTTTTGAATTGAACATATAAAATTGTAAGATTATCTTTTTTTAAACTCAGCAATTTTTCAGTAAATATTTGAAATATAAATACATAATAATGACTCAAAAAGACTCTTACAGGTGTTGAAAATGATTAAAAAAAAAATTACAATTGATAACAATAAATAATGGTCATTGTAAATAAATAGAAGTTGTATAACATTAAGTATATTTTTTTATTTATTTTCTTTTTACATATTGATGATAATAATTGTGTAAGTTATTTCTTCAGTCTAAATTGACCCATTGACTGGCATCATGGATATACATTCATTTTTTTAAATATTTAAATATAAGTTTCAACTTCAATATTCACAAATTATTATCCATATGACAATAAATTATTTTTAAAATTCTTGTATTTTCTAAATAATTACACTGGCTTTGTACGTTTATTAGAAGAAAAAAAAAAATTTAAAAAGTATCATCTTTGCAATGTGGGATGGTCATATAAATTTGTGTGTAATTTATTATATACGCCAGCATATATTTAATAAATTGGAAAAAAATGGAATGGTAATATATAAACTAATATTTAATTTCTTTTGTTTTTTTAATAATATAAAATCTTTTTAACTCTTGTAAATAAAATTGTGTAAAATATAAAAGTGTAATCATGATTAAGCTCTTGGCAAGTTTTAAGCTTCTTTTTTTTTAATTGTGTGTTATAAAAATTGCTAGGATGGAATGCTTATTCGTTTTTTTTTTTTTTAAATAAACTTACGTGGAAGATATTGTTAAGACCCATTAATCATTGGGTTTACTTTTCATTTTGTTTTTTAAAATTTATTTATTCTCAGGAATGTAGCCAAAATAAATTCTTAGCTGTTCGAGGAAGACAAATGTTAAAATTGTGTGTGGTGCCAGTCGTACAAATGCTGGTACATATCCCTATAAAAAAAAAGCACATTAATTAATTTAATATTAAATTAAATTATCCAATTGTCATTTAAATAAATAACAAATTTACCTTGAAAAAACCCAATGGTCCCATTTTTGCAGTGTACATAATAAGTTGTCCAATATTTTTAAATTCACCAGGCTTTGCATTCATTGCACGTGTTTTGAGTACATCAAGTGGTTGTGTCAAGGTTGTGGCAATGGCTCCCTATAAATTACATTAAATATTTTTTTTAAATTTATAAGAACTAAAAATAAATAAATTAATTAATTAAATAACTCACTGCAGACAGACTAGCAGCAAAATGTGTACCCAAATTATCATTCATATTAGCATGTGTTAGTAAATACTGTTTAATTTGATCATAAAAACTTAATTGACCAATTGTCATTAGTATTGCTCGTCCAGTTGCTGTTGAACAACCATTAAAAAGTTTAATAACTCCTTCCTCACGACTAACACGTATCAAACCATCAAGTGCATGCTTATAGCTATTTTAAAAAAATTATATAAATAAATTATTTATAATAATAAATATTATAAAACTAATTATCATATTATTTTTTAAAAAAATATAAAAATTAACATACTTTCTTCTCTGTTCTTTTGGTAATTTAATATCATTTTGCATTCGTACATTAATTAAATCACCAGGAGTTCCAAATATACCACCAATAGCTCCAGCAGAACCAGCAATTATAAGCTTTTTATAGAATGGCAGTGGCTCGCCTGGTGTTTCCATGCCTTGCTTAACAACCTAAATAATCAATAGAAATTAATTATAATAATTTATTTTTTGTTATAATTTATATAAATAATAATAATTACCTCATATACACCAAATCTTGTTGTTGAATATGTACCTTGACGTAATAATGATGCACTTAGTCCATTATACAATGCAAATACTCCTTGTTTTTTAATAATTTTTAATGTATGTTTAACAATTGATACTTTGCCCTCTTGTTGTGTTTGCAATTGAACCTGTTAATCATATTCATATGTTTATTCAACTGCAATAAAATAATATCAATTTAATAAAAATAATAATTATTATTTTTTTGGCTAATCAGCATAAATACAAGGTCATATTTAACTTGTTTATTTAAAATTTTAATCTTATATAACTTTAGTTATATAAAAAAAAACTTGATTTTTATATTTACTGACCAATATGTATTTTTGTGTTGTTCTATTTTCGATATCAAAGTTCCAGATCATTAATATGCTCACAAGATTTTTTTTATAAATTTTATATGCTGAGTTATTTAAAGAAATATAATTTTATAATTTTTATAATTCAATGATTTAATATATTTTTTTTTTTTTATTAATTTTACCTTGAGCAAATCCAGTGGATGAGTTACACAGGCTGCACCTGAAGATGCAACACCACCAAAATACCATCGTGCTAATTTTCTTGATTCTTGTGACTCCATTTATTGTTATTTTTTATATTAAATTGAATTTACCTATATTATTAATAATAAACATAATAGTTAATAATAAATTAAAATTTAAAATAATTTTGTTATTTTATATTATTGAAATATGGAAAAATAAATTCTAGTAATGATTAATTTCAAAAGAAAAAGTATGTCAATGATCAAAGGGCAAGTTGAATGACTGATTTTTCGCATAATCATCATAAACTTGTTTATTGATGATTGTTATTGATGAAAAAAAAAATAAAATAATATAAATAGGTATATATTAAAAATTATAAATTAAAATTGTATTTTTTAATTATCATGCTTAACTATTTTTCAAAAAGTTTTTCTCAACAAGTGAGATGATGAAAAAAATGAAAATATTAATAAATAAATTTTTTTTTTACAATATGTCTGAATGTAGTGACACTGGAACAATAAATATATGATGATGATTGGCTTCAGGCTCGCCTTAAACTGATTACTCCGATCACTGATAAATGTTCAGTTAGTCATGTTTGTACACAATATTGAAGTTATTTTTCCAACACAATGAAATGCCAATTTATGTATACATAAAATTGCAAATAAAAAATAATAAATAAATAAAAAAATATATATTAAGCGCACGCATCAGCTGACATCAACAACAATCCACGTGTTTTAACTTTTTATTATTGACAAATTCAAAGTTTGGTGCTCCATCTTGATGTAATTTAGCTGAACCAAGTCTGCTTGATGATTTGATAATGTTGGTGACCTTGTAGCTGTAGGTGTACAGGTATATTATTTAATTAAAAAAAATTATAACATTTATAACAATTATTTATCTCACGTGAAATTCGGCAAAATAGATGTTGATTTTAAATAAATAATTACTTAACAATAAACAAAATTAAATAACAGTAATAATATAAAATATAAAGTGAGACAATACTCAATACATTCAGGTAGATTTATTAAATAAATTAAAACAAAAATTAATATTTAATTTTGACATTAAGCTTTATAGGTTATAAATTATAATAAATAAATTAATAAATAATTTATTTTTTATTTGTAAATAGGTAAATATTGATTAATCAATAACAATGACTGAAATTGTAAAGAGAATAATTGGAATTGATCAAGTTGATATTCAAGGAAAATTAATATTAATTGAAGAACAACATGGTAGTGATGCAAATTTTTTAATAAATACTGTTTTATCAAATGCTATTGAAAAAGGTAATGGAATATGTTTAGTATTATTTCATAATACATTTGGTCATTATCACAATATTGGAAAAAAACTTGGATATGATTTAAATGAATTACGTGAAAATGGTATTGTTAATGTTGTTGAACCAATGAAAATAATTGCAAATAATATTGAAGATATTGGTCATGATGCTGTTGATGCATCATTACCAGAATTAAATAATGAAAAATATAATTTACGTGATGAAATACCAGATGCAACAAAACATGATCCACAACTTGTTAAAAAATTATTTTTATGTTTAAAAAATAAATTTTATGATTCACTTAAATCACGTGAATCAGTTACAATTATTATTGATGATTTAAGTCATTTATTTGAATTAAATTTAAGTTTAAAAGATGTATGGTTGTATTTAAGATATTTAAGATCATTAATGCAACATGAACCAAATACATCTGTTTGTTTAATGACACATACATATAAAGTTGATGCTGATTTTTGTCAACCTGATATGATTATTATTGGTTTACAAAAAATGGCTAATTTAAATATTATTGTTGCACCATTAACAACTGGTTTTGCAAAAGATATATCTGGTAAAATAACAGTCATGTGGAAAACTGATAATATTAGAAAAATTCATAATTGGCCAGAACGTACAATATATAATTTCAAATTACTAGATAGACAAGTTAAAATATTTAGTCCTGGTAGTAATATTCCATTGTGTTAAATTATTTAATATTTTTTTTATATTTACATTGATAAAGTTCAATTATGATAATGTCATTTGTAATTATTTTTATACATATTATATTAAATTGTTTAATACATTTTTCCTGATATAATTTCAGACATCTTCATTTTTTTTTTTTTTTAAATTTTTTTTCTGTATTTATATGTGTATAAAAATTGTGAAGAAAGTTTATTTAATTAAACAAAATATTTTACAAATAATAGTGTTGGTTTATTTTTTTTTTCATTTGTGAACAACTTCGTATGAAATAAAAAAATTTATTTTTATTTTGAGTGTTAATATAATAAAAAAATATGGGTGTTGGATCAAGTCGAGATAAAAAATTTCGTAGATTAACGAGTGAAGAAAATGCTGTGATTAAAGAAATATGGTCTGGAGTTGAAACAAATCCTCAATATCACGCAAATGTTATATTTTTAAGGTAAAATTTAATATACTTCTTCTTGTTTTTATTTTTTTTTTTGTTTAAAAATAATTTATTTTATCTTTATTAGTTTTTGTGAAACATATCCTCAGTATACAAAATATTTTACAACTCAAACAAATGTCTCATTGACAATTGATGCATATACAAGTGCTAAATTTCGAATAATTATTGAAACTCTTCGTTACTTGCTTATAGATTTTAACAATAAACCCAATGATTTTGATAATTTAATAAGTTATGTTGGTATGATGCACAAAGACATGAATCTTACACAATCAGACATGAATGTAATGTCAATAAGTTATAGTTTTTATTTTTATCTATTAATTTTTTAATTCAGTAATTTTAATTATAATATTTTATTTATAATTTTTTAATCAAAGAATTTTGGTGATTGTTTGGTGAGTTATTTGACAAATGCATTTCCAACAATAATGACTGATAATTATCAAAAAATATTTTTAAAATATATATCATATATTCTTAATGAAGTTACTAAAAAAATTCAAGAATTTCAATTAAAAGAATTACTTGAAGTTCAAGATGATCAACAAATTGAACCTAGAAAAGTAAATATATTTATTTTTGTTTAAAAATTATGTATCATTATTTTAAAGTAAAAAATATATTAATGCAAATTTATAAATCTAGACATTTGTAAATAGTTTGTTTCATAAAGAAAAATTAATATATGGTCATAAAAAAAATTTTTGGAATGAAAGAAAACGTAAATGGAATGAGCAATTACTTATATGGGAACTTGAAAATAATAATAAACAAAAATTTCAATCATCGTCATCATCAACAACATCATCATCTGATGAAATATTAACTTCCCAAAAATCTAAAACTAATGTAACAAACTTTGAACTTCTTGGTTCTGCTAGTAGATTTCTTGAGTCTTATGGTATCACTGTAACCAAAGATTCATTAGTGAGTTCGTTTTTTTATAGTTTTTAGTATTATTTTGTCTTTTTTTTTTTTTAAATAAATTTATGTGGTAACTTTAATATTGCTTAGCCATACGAACCAAGAGGTCCAAAAGTAGCAATGATGCAAGTTAAACGAGCTGCTGAAACTCATCTTGAAATTGTCAATGCAACTAGTCTTTTGATTCAACTAGAAGCTGAACCAAAAAATGATGATGTATCTTTAGAAAATAAAGAAGGTTCAATTGCAAGACAAAAACGTCGTCGTCAACAACAACGACATACTGATGAATTATAATTTTAATTAGTTTATACTTTATTTTTTAAGTTTGAATTTTTATCTTTTTTTTTCTAAATGTATTTATATAAGTTAATAGTTTTTATTTTTTGAGGTAAATCAAAGACAATCAGTAATGCAAAATAATAATATATTTTTTTTATTGAATTAAATAATGATCAGTTTAATTTTCAAACATTTAAAAACACAAAAAACATGATTATTGATAAATATAATTTTAACAAACAAAATAATATTTAAATTACTAAAATCATTTAACTTTTTCTTCTTTTTTTTTCGTATACCAAGTTAATTTGGATTCAAATAAAATTAATTATAAATAAACTAAGGAAGCAGACCTTGGAAGCTTCGTATTAAAACTATTAAAAAACAATTTCAAATCATTAATGATGATCCAGCATCACATTAAAAATTAAATTAAATAAATATTCTATAGTTTTCTATTTCATAATAATTTTACTTCAGTTAATTTTTGATGATATTATTTTCTTAAAAATGAAATAAAATAATGGTATATACTTATACCTATATAAATATTTTTATATAAAGTTGTTATGTGGTCGTATAAGATTGGAGTCTAAAGCTGATGAAATTGAATCGATAAAAATTGGTGTCATTGAACAATGTCATCAGCAACAATATTCAATTTTTAATAAACTTTTCCTTTTTTTTTTTTTTTTCAGGTACTTGTAACATGTAGCTTAATTATTTGAAAAAATTGAATCAAGATAATCGAAGACCCCTTTGGTTTTTTTTAATTCTTGCATTAACATTATGATCACTTGCAATACGACGTAGTTTATTATCAACATGATTTGATGATGATATTGGTGGAAATAATATATTTGATGAATTTTTAACAACTTGTATCATATTTGGATCTTCTTGTTCACGTGGTTCTGGTATAATTGGTAATGGTGATTCCCAATCTGAATCAGTTGAACTACTTGTTATTCTATTATCATCAATATTATCAAAATGCATTGCTCTTGATGATATTGGTGGTAAACGATTATTAAATAACATTGATGATACTGATAAATCAACAAGATTACTATCATTATATGCAGCAGCATGAATTTCTTGTTGATACATAATATATAATTCTTGTAAATCTGATGGAAGCATTAATCTTCCATCTTCCATTATTCTTCTTTGTCGTGTTATTATTTCATCAGATATTTGTCTTTGACGATCATAACGTAATAATAATAATTCACGTCTACGTAATTCATGTTGTTTAACTAATCTTTCACTTTGTAACATCATTTTATCAGCTTCTAATTCATGTACACGTAACATAAGTGCTAATAATTCTTTTTCTTCTTCTGAATTTATTCTTGATGGTAATTCATTTTCTAATGCTGTACTTTTTTGACGACAATTTTCTAATTCTCGTTCAGTTAATGAACGCATTTCTGAAAAACGTTCTTGTTCTTTATTTATTTCATTTAATTCATTCCATGCTGATTGTACAGTTAAATCATCAATTTCACGATCATCAGCTGAATCTTCATTATCAGCTTCATCAAATTGACTATCAGCACTTGACTTTCTATTATTTTGTATTATAATTTTATTTGATCTATAAAGTTTATTATTACGTGATTCCCAATGTGATATTATTGCATGTTGTTGTTCAGCAGCAATATTTAAACCTAATAAATGACTATCAAGTTCCATTAATTTTCTACGTAATCTCATTTGTTCTTTAAATGCAGATACAATTTTTTCACGTAAATTACGTAAATCACTTGATTTTGTTGTATCAATATCTTTATCAATATTTTTATTATTTATTGGATCAATTGGATCATTGACTTTTGTACGTAATCTTGATATTTCATTTTTAAGATCACTTATAATATCACGATATTGTGTTACATGATAATTAACATCAACAATTGTATTTCTTTCAACTTTATTTGTAATACGATTAGCACGATCAGCATACATAAGTGTATTTTTACTTTCTTCTTTATGTATTAATGCTGGTGATACATTTGCAATCATAACTGTACGACAATTACCACCAAGTGCATCTTTTAATAATCTAGTTAATTTTGAATCACGATAATTAACATAACGTGCACCAATTGATAATGCTGTTATACAATTACCAAGTGCAAGAAGTGATCTATTTATATGTGCACCTTCTTGTAGACGTTTACCATGATTCTTAAATGTAAAAATTGACTTTATTATTTGTCAGTTTAATGTTTTTATAAATTTTATATATACAGGTATATATTATATATATATTTTTTTAAATTGGATTTTTTAAATAAATATTACAATAACTAATTTTTAATACATACTTTTGTTTGTTTAAGTCTTTCAGAACCAGCAAGATCAATCATAAATAATCTTCCATGTTTTACACGTGCACGATGACGAATATCTTTACTTGATGCTGGACGTGTTGTTTGTTTAACTGATACACTTAAAAGTGCATGACTTCTTGATGATGTTTCATTTGCTGATGTTGGCTCAACAGTTCGTGCAATATTTCCACGTTGTAGTATCTTCATTACCTAAAATTATTTTTTGTTTTATTAATTTTCATTCATAAAATATTACTCGTGTTTAG
Organism: Lysiphlebus fabarum; assembly: GCA_011426435.1. Classification (NCBI taxonomy): domain Eukaryota; kingdom Metazoa; phylum Arthropoda; class Insecta; order Hymenoptera; family Braconidae; genus Lysiphlebus; species Lysiphlebus fabarum. The sequence continues at coordinate 21,225 of WSYQ01001073.1, forward strand.
ATGTTATTAATTTTTTATTTTAATTTACTTCTTCAGTTGAATTTGTCGAGAGTTCAGTGAGACCAGGAACTTGAACATTTCGACCTCGTGATTCGTCACGCAATTCTAAGTAGCCTGTATTTGGGTTCAACAGGTCACGTATATTTTCATTGTATATTTCAAGATATGACATTGTTACCTGTAATACCCATATATACATATTTATGTATTATGAAAAATTAATTATTAATAGAAAAAAATATATTTAATATATAACATACCTCAAAATCAACTGTTTCTGGTATTTGTTTACGTGCAAGAAATATATCATTTAATGCACGAACCATTATTCCTGGATCACTTGGATTACCAACCATTGTATGAGTTTTACCAGCTCCAGTTGCACCATATGCAAATACTGTTGCATTATAACCATTTATAATATCTTGTACAAGTGATTTTGTTGTACCTTCATAAACTTCTTCTTGTGTTGATTCTTCACCAAGTACTAAATCATATAAATAACGACGTGGAGTAGTACGTTTTTGTTTTTCTGTTTCCAAATCATCCAACATAACTGTCTATATAAAAATATTAAATATTTTATTTATAAATATTTGTTTAGTTAATCTTTTATTTTTAATCATGTAGATAGATAAATATTATAAATTTTTAATGAGTTAGAAATTCTACTTCATATATAAATTATCAATAAAACAACATGGACAAAAAAAAAAAAAAAAAAAGAAAAAAAAAATCACTTGTCACGTGGAAAAAAGTTGTTGGTATCATATAAAATAATCAACTTGATATCATCACTAAAAAATGATGTTATTACTACTTCCCCCATTTCGAATTATTTATCATGCATATAATCCATAATTTTATTTTATTTTTTTTTCATTAGAATAGTTGACTTGTCATTCAATATAATTTAACAATGTTTATTTTTACAATATGTTTTTATAAAATACAATTAAGAAATAATAAAATTGACAAATTAAAAAGTAATTGTTTATTGATTTTATAAAAAATTTATATTATAATAATTGAGTATTAATTTACTTACTTTGTTATTAACAGCATGCAAAGCTCTTGGACCTGTCTCATCAATTCTTAATGGCTTGATTCTTACAGCAACCTAAATTGAAAAATAAAGAAAAAAAAAAAAAAGAAAAACTTTGTATCAATAATTTATTATCAATGACTATCGTAATAACATGGAACTTAACACACAAGGACCTATTATCGATTATATATTTTTTTTTTGCAGATATTTGCTTCAACGAAACAAACAAACTGCAAAACTCTTTCGTTTTTTAATATCGGTTTTATTTTATTGCTCGATTATTGCTAGAATACTGCACACGCGATTGAATTAATTAAAAATTATCTAAATTTTTTAATTTTTTTTATATCAAATAATTTGAAAATAAATTTAATAAAACAAATTGTATATTTTACAAATTATTATTTTTTTTTTTAATTTTTATTACCGTTAATTTTTCATCACTTGGTACATTTCCACGATCTTTAGAATTTCGTTGAACACTTCCACTAGAATTATTTCCACTTCCACTTCCACTGCTACTATATTGAGTCATTTTCATTGTGAAAAATTATTAATTTTTTTCTTTGACAATAATATTTTTTAAATCATTTCATGTGCGTTATATATTATGTTTTTATATATATTTTTTTCCTTGGTGATGAACAAGGTGAGCTCAAAGGGTTGTGCTGACCATTGAAAGTGCTAGAATCAACTAAAGTATTTACTTAAAAAAACTGGACACAACGTAACTATATGCTAATACTTTGCGCAAGTCAAGTTAAACAGAAAAAAAAGAGTATTAGACAATATATTTCAGATAATCAACAATGACTCAAATATATTTATATGTATATTTTATATACTTTCGTAACTTTCACAATATCGTTTCAAAACATACCCCTATATATATGCCCTGTGAATATTGACACACAATCAGCACTATAAGCTTCATTATTTTTGCATAAATAAACATTACCCACTTATTTATTTTATTTTTATTATATTTTCAAAAAAAAAAAAAAAAAAACGAAATGAAAAATAATCTTTACTTATTTTTATTGTAATACATATTGTCTGAGTTAATTTTATTTATCAAAATTATTTATGTATACATATTGATATGAGTAAAATATTAAAATAACTAAAATAATAGAAATATAATAATCATCATTTCGAAGAAAAAAAAAAAGTGACTAAATGAGTTGCTAAAAATAATAAAAAATAAAATGATAAAATAATGTTGAAGTGTGAGAGACAACATTTAAAGAGACAACAACAAAATAGTCATTTGTCAAAACGATCAATACAAATATTCCATTAGTCGCATAATTTTACAATAATATATTAAATAATAATTATGCGCAAAAAAATTAAATTTATTTAAATTAGAAAAAAAAAAAATTATTAACATAATTATTATGAGAATAATGCTTACTAAAAAACATTAAAATATCCTTTAAAATTATTTTAAATAGAATAATAAAATATTTTTAAGTAAAACGTGCATATTATTCTTTATTTTTATTATTTTCAAAACATAGTCTTGCAATGTAATATAGGTATAGGTATTACAAAAAAAAAAGAAATACTTAAAAATAAAAAAAAAAAACTTGCGTGACGCACGAAAATTAAAAAACCTTTGATCACGACCTTCTAGATATTTTAATGAATAAATTTAACATTTGATAGAAAAAGAAAAAAAAAATAAGAAAAAAATAGTAAATAAAATTTTCTATTTCTAATTTAAAAATAACAAGCATAAAAATATTATTGAAAAAAAAATAATATATATTTTAGTTATTGATTAAAATCATAATTTCCTGTATTTAATTTTCAACAATGAATTTAAAAAAAATTCAATTGATTAAGTTTGATAAAAACATACATACTTTATTATGTTTTTTATTAATATATTTAATATTATTTTTTTATTTTATTTATACTATAAAATTGAATTCAAAAAATAAATAAATAAATAAAAAATAAAATAAGGTATAAGAAATGACACAGTATATAATTATAATTCGATTTGAATTGTAAATATGACGTCCTCAATCCATCATGTAAAACTATTGATATGATATATTGTATAGTTTAAACTTGAATAGAAGTCCTAGAGCCAATTTGTGTTATGATTTACAACGACAATGTCAATGATCATGGTAGGGTCAAGGTCTAAACTTATTATCAATTTGTTCTATTTAATAATAATTTTATTGTTTTTTTTTTTTTTTTTTTGGATTTTTTAAAAATAATAAATGTAGTTTACATATAAATTTACTTACACTTTCTATTTGTGTATTTTTAAATATATATATATATATTTCTTTTTTTTTATTTATATATAAATAAATGGACCAGTAGACAATATTGAATATAATAAATGCAAGTGGAAATACAATTCTACTGCGTTTATCAATCCATTGAGCTACTTGTTGTGGTGTCATTGTTGTAAAATTACTAAGTTTAGCTAATGTTGGACGACGAGCAAATGATTTACGTGTTCTTGGTGGACTCTCAAGTGTTTCAATTGAACCAGAACAATTTTTTTCTTTTTCATTATTATCTTCAATTCTAACTGACGGTATATTTATTGTACTTGGAAAACTCTGTTAAATTTATAAAAATAAAATAAATAAATCTTGTTTTTGTATTATTACTTTGTTAAATATTTTAATAATACTTACGTGAACTGTTAAATAATTTTGACTTGTATAATCATGTTCAATGTGATTTCCATGATCCAAAGATGACCAAGAACGTGATCTTTCAAGACCAGTTGTATTTTTTTGAAATTGTTTTCTTGCTAATCTTGGTGTTAATGTTGATTTAAGTATATATTTACTATTTACTTTTTTTAATGGTACATTTTTTCTAATAATATAAAATATAAATTATAAGATTAAAATATATAATTGATAAAAATTTTAAATTAATTATAACTTACTTTCTTCTATAAATTGTATTGACAAATGCAAATTCAACCATTGCAGCAAATAAAAAAATAGTACATCCTAAAAACCATATTTCACTTGCTTTAATATATGATACTTTTGGTAATGAATTTTCAACTTTTGATGCTAATGTCATAAATGCAAGAATTGTATTTGTACCAAGAACAATTCTTGGTGGACTTGCATCAGCATGAAGCCAAAATGATACCCATGATATTACAACAATAAGTATTGAGGGTATATAATAATCCATTACAAAAAATCCCATTTCTCTTGCCAATTTAAATGTAATACTAATTGAGCTAAAATTACCAGCTGTAAATAATTAAATTTAAAAGAAATATATATAGGTATATATATATATTAATTCATTTATATATCATTTATTTTTTTCTTGATAAAATTGTCTTTATATTTTTATTTTTGATTTACCAAAATGACCATAATGTTGTTGCGCAGCAGTATATGATGTCTCGGTATCATTGACCCATTTTTCAACAAGTCGATATTCTGTCAAATGAAGCTCTTGTGCAAGTACAACTGGTGATTCGTCCCAGTCTAATTTCATATCATGTACATTATGAGTCCCTTGAATAATTAATTATTTTTATTATAAATCTAAAAATTATAATAATAAAAAAAAAATTATTATTTTAAATAAACTTACAACTTTCAAAAACTAATGGACATTCTTGTACGTCAAAAGGAAATTTTTCTAATCTCATACCACAATTTAATGTTGCCTCAAGTCTATTATTAAATTTTAATTAATTTTATTAAATTTATTATTTTGTTTTAAAAATTAAGCTAAAATACCTTGTATTTAAAATGACCATGCCAGTTGGATCAATAGAAAGAAGTAAATCTTTAACTGAATTTCCCATAATTGCTGAACTTCTTTCATTTGCAACAAAAACTGTAGGTGTCCAGATCATATCATTTGCTGCTTGACCTCCAATAATCTGTGTAAAACCTGGTGCAATATTTGCATACTTCAATCTAGGATCACGATAACGAAACTGGAGCATCATGTGTACATCAAATTGCTTTAAAAAAAAATTTTATTTTTTATTTTAAATTAAAAAAAATGTTATTTTTACTACAAATTTATTCAAGTTATAAACTTTAGATGCTTAAAAATATAAAATAAAAATTATATAGACTTAAAAATTTATATTGTATTAAAAAAAAAAAAAAAAAAAAAAAAAACATAATAATATTGGTAGTTGGTATAGTTGAAGTAATTGGGTTACCAGTGTCTTAGCCATGTTGGATTTGATTGTGTATATATTGGCCCTGCAGACAACATGAATCGGGTCACTTGCATTGATCTCACCGGGTGGCCTCATCAATTTATCGTAACGACATTCATTAGTCAATTCCTGAAGTAATTCTGTTTGTGTCAAGTGACTAGCACCATCAAGAATTGGACAATTTGTTGTTGCTGCTGCTGATGTTCTATTTATAATTTATTTTTTTTTAAATATAATTATTAAATATTTTTTATTAATAAAAACCCTGAATGTGGTAAATACATGTTAATTTTTAAATTAATAAATTTATTATTATTGTATATATAAATTATTAGTTAAATAATTGTAACAATTGATTAATGAATGAAAAAATAGTAATTACTATTTTAGAAAAAAAAATGAATTGACATGTGTTTCGATTTTTCTATTAGTATGCATCAACATGTTGTTCTGAATGACAATTAAACTCAACGTCATACTTCTTGATAATACAATGGTTGAAGAATAAAAAAAAAAAGTTAAAAGTGACTTAATTATCTGTTTTTAAAAAAATACAAGTATTTTAAATAATGTAGCACTGATTGGGAAGCAAGAGCAAACAATCGTCATGAGGTTTTAAGATAATATGTCTTAGTCACTGATTTTGTTTACAACGTAATTTTTTTTATAATTCTCTCAGTTATCATATTTAAACTTTACATTATTAATTTAGCTCATCTTTCAACACAATCTGTGTTATAAAAAAAAAAAAAAAGAAAAAAAAATAAGTCTATAAATAATTACTGTCAAGATATCTAAAATAAAAAATTTAATTTTTTTACCTCAATGCGAGATTTCATCGAGGTTTTATTTGTACAACTGAAATTTAACTTGACACCCTGTTTTACGTAAAATTAAATTAACCATTTAATATTATTGTAATAGTATTTTAAATAAAATAAAAAAAATAAATTTAATAATAATTGTTTCGAAATATTGACAATGAGATAATAATTTAAGAAAAATAAAATAAATATAAATTATAAAATAAAACACTAATTATATGACCTTGATTAATTAAACAGTTATAAATATTTTCATCGAGACCTTCGGGTAATCTCTTTTTTTTTTTTATTTTAATTAAAATTTTTATTTGTCACTTTTCGTTAACATAAGCAAGGACGCGCGTGTTTCATGCACTAATAATCGTTGAAAGATCTTTTGCTTGTAAATGAATAATCAATTGAAAAATTAATTTTGTGGTAAACCACACATTAAAATGATGATCATTGTAAAAAAAATTATACAATAACCAATTAACCCAGCATCATCAAAAAATAATAATAATATTTTTTAAATAGATAATAAATGCTACTTTAAGAAAATTCATTTAAAAAAAAAATCAAATAAATAAATATAATAAAATTATTTATTTATATAAAAAAAAAAAAAAAAAATATGTAATTAATTTAATTTAAATATTTGAAAACTATTAACTTACGGATTGATGATACTCGATGCAATATTAATCACATTAATCACAATGAAAATAATTAAAATCGTTATATTTTTGTTGAAAAACATTATTAAAATATATTGGTGTTTTTTTTTTTTTTTAATTTTTTTAAACTATCATTTTCATGAAAAAATATTTAAATATGATCAAGTTTTAATTAAAAAACTGAGATACTTCTGACTGATGTTGCCGGTTGACTAAAAAAGTCGTAGTATCTGGCCAGGTAAATTTGCTTGAGCAATCAAGCGCTAAAATAAAACGCTTTATTCCCACTTGTGACAATTTGCTTGTCAAACGTACACATTTCATCAACTGCAAATACACTTACATAAAAACCAAATAAATAAATAAATAAATAAATAATGAACAAAAAAGAAACATTGATATCACTGTAAAAAGCTTTGTTAGATTAAAAGCTTTAATTATTCTCACGTGTTCGCTTACCTTATGACAAAATGTTCAAACAAACCACCAAGATATTTCATTTTTTTATTATTTATTTTTTGTCATACTGTTGACAATTTATGACTTTCCTTTTTCTTACTTGATTAACCACCGACTCATTATGATTCATAAATTAAAAATAAAATAAAAAATAAATTTAATAATAAAGAAAAATGTAATTTATTATTTTTTTTAAAAGTATATTGAAAATAAAAATTAAATTAAATTTACGAATGTGGTTTTATTCTCATTGATGTGTAATCAAGAAGATGAAGATCTTGTAAAAGTTTTGATATACGAGAATAATGACGATCTGTGTAGGGAATAAGTGTCTCCAAAGTTGTAGCTAAACCACTTGCTTCAAAATCACCACTTCCAATTTCTTTTAACAGTTCATTGATAACAAGCTAAAAAAATTAATATTTAAAAATTTATTATTATATTGTTAATTTAATTTGATTATTTTAATAATATTATAGTCAATAAATTTTACCTGAGCAATATGTGAATTTTTTCCATTCATATTCCAAGCTGTAGCACATCTTAAAAGAGAATCTTTATAATGAGGTTTTAATTCTTGAATAGATTCATGAATATTTTTATCACCATTTTTAATAATATTTTCAATAATTTTTAAAACTTTAAATGGTTTTTCTAATTTTAATGCTAGTTTTAATGCAGCAATTAAATTTTGTGATTTTAAAAGATTTGCTAATTTTTGTTCTTCAAGTATTAATTCTCTATGTTCAGCATCTAATTTGTCACGATTTTCTTGAGTAACATCACGCCAAATAATTAAAAATGAATCCCTACCACCACTTATTAATTTATCTTCATTTGAACTAAGTGCCAATGCATAAACACATTTTTCATGTGCATCAAGTGTTGTAACACATTCAGATGTTTTAATATTCCAAATTTTTATTAATCCATCTTTACTTGATGTTATTATTTGCATACCACGTGACATAAATTCAGCACAATGAATAGATGATTCATGTCCTTCAAATGTTTTTAAACAACTCAAATTTTCAATAGACCAAAGTCTCATTGTACAATCAGCTGATGATGTTAATAATACTTGATCAATTGGTGAAAATTTTACACACCAAACACCACGACGATGACCACTAAATACACCAAGTAATTTTAATCCATTTTTATCCCATAATTTAGCAGTTTTATCTTGAGATGCAGTTGCTATAAGTTTATCATTTGGTGATACTGTTACAAAATTTATATCTTTTTTATGTGCTAAAACAGTACTTGTAGCTTCTAAACTCAAATCTGAATTATTGATAGATATTTTACTGGGTAAATCCCAAAATTTAAGACATTGATCTTGACTAACAGATGTTAAAAATGTTGTAGATGCTTGTGAAAATGCAATTGAAGCAATTGACATTGTGTGACTCATTCCAGTAGCTATACATGACATTTTTTTAGTTTTTTGACACATTAACCAAATCCTTATTGCATTATCCTTTCCTGATGAAGCCATTAAATTTAAATTAGCAGGAGTAGTAGCAAGTGATAAAACAATATTATCATGTCCTTTTAATAATTGTGAACTCATTGTTGACAATTCATATAATTTAATATCTGGACTATTTGTTGCAACAGCTATATGTGTACCATTATCACCAACATAAATAACATCTAATATTTCATCATTGTTACCAATAAATTGTTTTAAACATTCAAAATTTTCAATTGAATAAATAATTATATTATGATCATTTGTTGTTAAACAAAATGCTTTGAGTTTTGAATTATATATTAATTGTTTTATTGGTGATTCTTTTTTTTCTGGAGAATAAACTTTAGCTCCTTTAGTTAATTCCCAAATATCAACAGTACCATTTTCACCACTACAAGCTGCATAAATACAATCTTTTTTTTTTTCATTTAAATTTGGAAATATAACACCAGATGGTATAATAAATGTACTTTCAATTGGTTCAAATACTGGTAAAATTTTAATTGATACACCTTTTATAATATTCCAAAGTATTAATACTTTATCTCGACCAGAACTAACCATATGAATACCATCATCATGAAATGATAAATCAGTTACTTGACTAAAATGTCCATCAAATGATTTTTCTAATTCACGTGTTGTATAATTCCAACAGTGTATTTTTGTATCAATACCAGATGCAAATACTAAACTTTTTTCAATAATTGGATAAAATTTTAAAACACTTGTTACACCTTCCATTACTCCTTTTAAATTTAGAACACATGCTTGATTTTTTAAATCCCATATTCTAACACTTGAATCAATACCACCAGATGCCATTATTTCATTATTTGATGTTAATGCAATTTTTGGTATTGGACCAAGGTGTATTGACTTCCATACTTTCAACAATTTACCATCTAATGGTGACCACATTTTAAATAAACTACTTTTATGATGACTTACAACTATTGTACAATCATCACTAAGTGTAAAACTATTTACAATATCTTCATCTTCATCATTTTCAGTTAATCCTAATCGTTGTTTTACAGTACCGGTGTTTACTGATACAACTTCAATTTTTCCACCATTTTGACATAATATATAATCTCCATCTTGACTCCACTAAAAAATTAATAATTATTAATTATTTAAAAATTAATATTTATAGATATACCTATATTAATATTATTATTTATATACTTACTTCAACATTTCCACCAAGAAATAAAGGAGAATGCTTTGTTTCAACAGTGAACCTAAAAAAATTCAAGTAATATTATCATAATTATCATTTTAATTTATACAAATAAATTAATATAATAAATTTAAATATAATTATTCTTACGCTTCTTTTAAATTTAAAGAATTCATTTTTTGATTTTTAAATCATTCATTAATATTAATAAAAAAAAAATGTTTAACAAATAAAAATTATGTTTTTCTATGATAATACATGTGCTTTAATATTTTTTTTCTTTTTTTTTTTATTCTGTTGCTCTCTCTGGCTCTCTCTCTCTTCCTCTCTCTCGTGATCCAAGTGCCCTCTGACTAAATTCTCTCAAAACATAAAATAAAAAAAAAAATAAATAAATAAAAAAAAAAAAAAAAAAAAAAAAAAAAAAGAACAATTAGACAACTTGATTATTGAATTCAAAAAACTTGAAATAATTGTTTATCAAATTTAAAAATTAAACAAATAACAATGTTGTCAAATATTGTAAGAACAAATATTCTAAAAAAATCAATCACTAAAACATATTCATCACTTGGTGCAGCAGCAGCAACAGAACGTTTGGCAAAACATATAGATCCAATAATTAACTCAAAAAAATTTCCAGAATATGATGTTATTTACAGTTTTGATTCAATTACAAGTATTGGTTTATTAAATCGAATGAAATTACGATCAACATTACTTCTTGGTGGTGGTTTTCCAATTGCTTCTGGTCTAGAGGTTATGAATTGTCTTCCAACTGATGGTGCTTTAGGTTTTGCAGTAATTGGTAATTTTTTTTTTTTGTTATTTATTATCAATTAAAATAATTATTATTAATTTATATAACTAGCTATGAATAATTTTTTATTATCTTTTATCTTAGCTGGTGCTCTTGCATTTTTTTGTCATGGTATTGGATTATTTTGTAATAATGTTATTGGATATATTTATGCAAAGAAAAATTCTGATCAATTAAAAATATCATATGTTGGATATTTTGGTAAACGACATGATATAGATACAACTTATAGTGATATATGGTTCCCAGAAGAAAAATTTAAATTATTTTCACTATTTAAAAAAATTACTATTGATAATTTAAAATTAAATTTAAAATTATTTGATGGTGGTAAAGTTATTAATCAAACAAAATATATGAAATTATATAATCGTTAATTTTATATTTATTGTAGAATAAAAAGATTAAATTTTTAATTAATTATGTATTATTATTATTATTAATTTCTTTTACAATAATAGAGTAAAAATTTTATCAAGTATTTATGACCATCTGTAATGAGCATATGATCGATTTGCTTCGCATTGCTTGTGAAGATCCTGTTTCCTTTTAACAACACTTCCCTTGAATTATAAAAAAAAAAACAAACAAAATAATTAATAATTCAATAATTTATAATATTTAAAATTATTATAAAATTAATTTACATGATTGTTTGATGCATCAATAAGTTCATTAGCAAGTTTTGTTGAAAATGGAACTTCACCATCTTTATTTTGGCCTGCTTGAATCAACCAATTCATTGCTAAAAATCTTTGACGATTTTCCAAAACAGGTACAGGTACCTAGATATTTAATAAAAAATTATAAATAAAATATAAATTGTATTTAAAAAAAAAAAAAAATTGATAAAATATATTAACCGGATATGCTGTTCCTGCACGTCTCATTTTTTCTAATTGCATAACTGGAGTAGAATTAATAACAGCTTTATGAAGTATTTTAGCTGGATCTAATATTATTTGATCTCTTTGTTCAGGACTTGCTTTGTGATAACGTTTTAATTGAATTCGTTTAATATTTTCAAATGTTTCATTAACAAGACTTCTTGCAAGTCTTTTTTTTCCTTTTCTTAAAATATAATTTGTAAATTTACTGTAAAAAAATTAAAGACATGTTGTTAAATTAAAGACATTTATTTTGTTTTGTCATGATAATACATACGCAACAATAGGGTCATAAAATTCAGATGATGTTTCAGCACCCATTGCTGGTTTAATTGGTATATGAGCAATTTTTTCAGCTTCTCCAGTTTGTTCCAGGATTGCTTGTTCATTTTTTCTAAATATTGGTTTGATAAATGTTGGTGGATACACACTGTATAATCTTGATCCACTGTAAAATGAATAATTATAACTTGGTTATGTTAAATTTATACAAATTTTTTTATTATTTTTAAGTATTATAATTTAATAACAATAAATTAAAAATAATAAATAAGAAAATTATATTTACCTGTGTGAACAGATAGATTTAGTTAATAATTGGAATTTTCCAAGCTGGGTGCCAAGATTTACCATTTTTTTTTAATAAAAAAATAAAAATAATAACAATGAATGAAATGACACAAGCTGATTCCAACAAACCTTAATGAATTGTTGTATTAATATTTATCTTTTGTATGATAATTTGATTCAATTGAATTTGCAAAAAAGTATTAACATAAATAAAAAATATTTTTAGATATTGTTAATTGTTATCAATGTTATAAAAATAATAATAATAAAAATAATAATAATTGTTATTATTATTAAAAATAAAAATATTAAAAATGGAGTAAAAAGAAGTCTTGAAATGTTCCAAAAGATGGCGATAACAAAACTTTTGGCGTGGTTGGCGCTTTTGACAGACTCCAATAATTTTTTTTTTTGCAATGTTTTTTTTTTTTTTGTCACAAATAGTTTTTTTTTTTCAGAGTTATTCTTATTACTAACATTTAATTGAAATTATTCATAATCATTGTCATTGATATATGTAAAAAAATAATAATATTTTTAATTTTTTTACATGGATATATGTATATTAAAAAAAATAATTATTTATACCTATTTATAATAAGTACCAATAATTTTAATAATTAATAATAAAAGGCAATGTGTTGCCAACAACACGTATGTCATAAAATTCAATATAAATTCCTGTGATTCAAGTGGGTAAGGTCTTCTAGTAGGAGTGCCTTTTCAACGAGCTTTATTTGATATTTTTTCTTATTTAAGTATAAATATTTAAATAATAGATATAAGTGTATAAAATTTCCAATCAATATGGCTGAGAGTCAGGGTAATTCATCAAATCAAATGAATCAAGGTAATCATTTAAAATAAAAAAAAATTATATTTAATTATATTCAACAAAAATAGGTATACACATAACCTGCTGGGCTTTTATAATATTTATTTTAATTATTACAGGTGCTGAAAGAACATTTAATTTTCAACGTATGGATTTTCGTTCAAACAATGACATTCAAAAAGAAGCAGGTAATTTAATTAATTTGTCATTGTTATTCAATCATTGTTTTATTATTTTTCTTTTGTTGCAATTGCTTTACAAATTAAATATAAATAATAATAATAATTATTATTATTTTTATAATTTATAGATGAAAAAAGAAGACAACTCAAGCTTAGTTTTGGATTACAAAGTACCAGTGTGCCATTTCCTAGTTTTACAAATTCAAGTCACTCAAATTCATCAACAGCATCTCCAGCTAAAATTGCATCGTAATTATTTTATTTTTAATAAATCAATATGAGTAAATTGAATTAAAGTTTTATTAATTTATAAATATTTAAATTGTAGACGGCCCATTATGCCAATACCAAAATTACCAGCAAGACCAAGAACAGTTCCAGCACCACAAGGAAATTATTTTCCTGATAAAGCAAGGTAATTTTAATTGAAAAATAAATTTATATAATTACATTGATAACAATAATAATTATTTATTTATTTTTATTTTTTAAAAAGGGATAAATTAAGAATGTCTCAATCAATGCAAAGTACTGGAAAATTACAATTAACACCAGATAAAGTATATGATTTTACATCTGAAGATTTACAAGATCTTGGTGAAATTGGTAGAGGTGGTTTTGGTACTGTAAATAAAATGATTCATAGGATAAGTAATACTGTTATGGCTGTGAAGGTAATTATTATGATTAAATAATAAAAAATAATGATATAAAAGTTTGATAATTAATATTTAATTTTTGTTTTTGTTTTTTTTTTTTTTTTTTTTTAATCAAAGAGAATACGTTCAACAGTAGATGAACGAGAACAAAATCAATTATTAATGGATCTTGAAGTTGTTATGAAATCAAATGCATGTCCATGTATTGTGCAATTTTATGGTGCATTATTTAAAGAAGGTGATTGTTGGATTTGTATGGAACTTATGGATACATCATTAGATAAATTTTATAAATTTATTTATGAAAGATTAAATGAAAGAATACCAGAACAAATACTTGGTAAAATAACAGTTGCAACAGTAACAGCATTGAATTATTTAAAAGAAAAATTAAGAATAATACATCGTGATGTTAAACCAAGCAATATATTATTAGATCGTGGTGGAAATATTAAATTATGTGATTTTGGTATATCTGGTCAGCTTGTTGATTCAATTGCACGAACACGTGATGCAGGATGTCGACCATATATGGCTGTAAGTATTATTAAATTAAAAATAATTAATTTTAATATAATTATATTTTAATTTTTAAAATTTTTTAGCCTGAACGAATTGATCCACAAAGAGCACGTGGATATGATGTACGTAGTGATGTTTGGTCACTTGGAATAACACTTATGGAAGTTGCAACTGGTTATTTTCCATATCCAAAGTGGAATTCTGTATTTGAACAACTTTATCAAGTTGTTCAAGGTGATCCACCTAGACTACGTCCCAATGAAAATGGCCTTCTTTTTACAATGGAGTTTGTTCATTTTGTCAACACGTGGTAAGTTGTTGTTGTTTTTACTATTATTATTTATTACTGATTACCATAATTTATTATTAATTTTATTTTTATTTTATTAAGTTTAATTAAAGAAGAAACACAACGACCAAAATATAACAAACTTTTGGAACATCCATTTATAAGACGATCACAAGAAGCTCAAATTGATGTTGCTGCTTATATTGGTGGTGTTTTAGACACTATGGCAACCAATGGTATTACGTCTTTCACAACCAATCAGCCTTAAAACCTAAATAAAAAAAAATCTAATAATTAAATAAAACAACAACAAATAAAAAATTAAACAATAGTTATTTAAGAATATAAAAAAAAAAGAGAATTTTTTTCTTTTTTATTTGTTTTGTTGATATAATCAGTTAGATGACCCAATCTAGCGTGAGTAGAATCCATTTGTTGTCCCTTTTAGAGACTGTATACTGTTGTCGTGTCATGTCATCAATTTAAAAAAAAAAATGAATTTATAATAATAATAATAATTAAATGCAAAGAAAAAGGTATGAATAGTTGATTAAATACTCGTACTTTAATATCGAGTAGGGGTGTCAAATACCCAAGTAGTGAGAAAATGAGAAAATGTGTGATGAAAATTTAGCAAGATTTCTTATATGATGATTTAATAAAAAATTTATGGTTTACTTTTGCCATTATAGATAAAAAAAAAAAATACAAACTATATATATATTTAAAAAAAAAAATACAAACATAATACCAGCAATAAAAATAATTTATTTCAATGTAGTTTATAAAAAAAATACTGCATTTTTTTTTTTTTTTTTTATTAAGGAACATGTTGAGAGAAAAAAATTTATTTGATATTTTATTATTAGTGAAAAAGAAGAAAGAATGAAAATAGATGGTGTTATTTGTATAGTAAAAAATGAAGAGAAAAAAAAAGAAAAAAAAATTGTTTATCTTCGTTTTGAATTCCATATTATTATTATTATTATTTTTTTTTAAATAAAACACAGTGCACTTTACAGCACTTGAATATTTATTGTTTAAATGTTTATTTTTTTTAATTTTTCAAATAATTAATTGAATAAAGCAATCTTATTACCGATGTTGAAAAAAAAAGAAATATACTGTAATTTAAGTGATAATAAATACCTGAATATTCATTGAATTTTTTAAATTTTTATTATAATATTTTAAAAGATTATTGTTAATATATTTTTTCTCTTGAACAACAGTTAAAGACCTAATGCAACAAACATATGATGGGTAGGTAGAAATTCACCTACCATGACGAGTGACATATGCTGCGGGTCCAGGTGTTATACCTTGAAGAAAATATATAAAATAAAATGCATACATATTTTTTGATAGTTTTAAAAATCATTTATTGATAATGGGTAAATATATTTTAGAAAATATTATTATTTTTATAAATAATATTTCAATAATTTTAATGATGTAATCATATTGTTAATTTTTTATGTTATAATTTATTTATATTATTCAATACTGCGTAGTAAAACACGTGTTATAAACCTGTCGTCACGATGCCGGCATAGGTGAACCTGCTGCCAGGTGCGCCATCAGCCACAAATTACCCTGGAGGGGTCTAAAATGTCAGTGGCTCAGGGGATGGTAGTAATACCACACGTTCTTTCCACCATTACTACTTGACCAACAAACAAATCGAAACTTATATTATTCTCTTCAACTTCAAAGTTATGTTTATCAAAAAAATAAAATAAAATGAATGATAAATCTTGGTGAATAAATTTCAAGTGATAAAATAATCGAGTGTAAATTAATTTGAAATCTAAAGAAATATAAAACAGAAAAAAAAAAAACAATACTACGTTTTATTCTTTTTCGAAATTATATTTATTATTGGATTATCATCCCTGCAATCTGGTAAGTCTATTTAGCCAACTTATATTTATTTTTATTTAATAATTATACACTTTTCTTCGATAAAAATTTAATAAGCATTCAAGTTTTAATTAATAATTATAAAATATTGAATGTATTAATGATTTTCTTTTTATTTTCAATACAATTTTGATAAGTTTAATAGTAAAAGCTACTGCTGCTGCAGTCAGTAAAGATCAATTTTCCTGAATAATTTATCATGTACACCTCTTTCAACGTTATACTTGGACACACCATGTCTATATCTAGCATTTACGTATTCATTTTTTCTATATCTGGTCGATTGAATTAACAATTGTCCATTCAAATAAACCCACATCATCACTTGACATGACCTATTATTATTTTAACTTTATAAATTACTCTTATTTTATTATTATATACTTTTTTTTTCTTTCTTTTTTTTTTTTTATTATATAATTTATTATTTAACCTTGAATTAGTTTATTTTTTATTAACTAAAGTGGAAAAAAAAATTTTTATTGCTATAAATATAATTATAAAATAAAACAACTTACAATTATTTGATTGATTAAAAATTATATATGATAAAAAAAAAAAAAGGAATGATTACTGTCACTGAAAGATTGATTGCAAGAATTAGCAAATAATTATTGTTTTTTCTGTATTTCTATATTAATTCATCGAAAAATGAAAAAATGATTATCATAAAATCAATAAACATATAATAAAATTATTACTTGATTTTTAATATTTAACAATGACAATATTTCAATGTAGAAAAAAAAAAAATAGAAATATGCTTTTGTTAATATTTTATTTCAAAGTGGTTATTAATTTTTAATCATAATTTATTCTGATATTATATATTGAATTTTTTTTTTTTTCAAATTGTGTTATTTATTATTTATAAATAATAATGTAAATAAAAAAAATGAAATAAATTCAATTACATATAAACTACAAGTTAAATAATAATTTAAAAAGAATATTAAAATAGAAATTTATATAATAATAAAATAAATATAAATAAAATTAAAAAATATATAATAATAATATTTTTTTAAAAATGCATTTAAAATATAAATAAAAAAACCTACACCACCTGTGTACCAGGGGGGGCAAAATAACGACGTAAATTGTCACAGTTGGGTGAGTCACAACCTGGCGCAATACAGATGTAATACTGTTTATATATATACCACTATCACAGTAGGGTTGAAAGCTTATAATAAATATTAACTTGCTTTTTAAATTTATTTGTTGAAATAACAAATCATTGTAAATATTTAAATTAATCAAATGAATTGCTTTATCTAATAATTTAGCTACAATAATTAATTGAAAAAAATTTCTATCAATAATCGATATTATATAAATTAATAATAAAAAGACAAAATATATTTCCATTGAAGTCCAATCGAAGGGTTCTGATATTCTCGACGTTATATTGATCGTGTCTGGAAGAAGCTTTTAACAATTAACTTGTTTTTTTTTAAATAAAATAAAAAATTATAAAAATATATAAATAATAAAAAATATAATCAGTTTCTATAATTTATCTCATCAGGTATTTTGAATTGAGCTTTTAAATATATTTTTGGTCGTGGCTAAAAAAGTTTATGGATGATATATAAAGCTCATTTACTTGCGTGTCTGACCAATGATAGTAAAGCTTCTCTGAATCTCAATAGCCATTCGTGTCCTAGCTTGCAGAGTAGACGGGGCTTTTTTTCCCCTTCTTTCACTATTATTATCATAGGCGGTCTCTTGTTTCTCCAATGTTCGATCAATGGATATATTTTTTATTTTTTTAGCTCATACATATATTTCCAGATACATCCGAACTAATGGTCATCTATTAAAATAAAAAAATAAAAATAACATTAAAATTATGAAAATTTATGTTTGACTATTCGTTGAGATGTTTTCCTTATTTATTTTTTTAAATAAAATATTAATGAATATAAAAGCATATTGTGAGAAATATTAATAACAATGAGAATGTAAAAAAGCATGTACACGTGCCATACATAGATATACATCCGGTTGAATTATTTTTATCATTCATGTTGACCATCTGGGCCTTGTCACCGTGTTATTAAATATATAATATACCTGTATATGAAAATGAAAAGGCACCATGGAAAAATCTATATAGCTGATATACAAACCATATTATTCTATTCATTATCATTATAAAACATTTTATATGATAAACGTTGTTATTGTAATTTATAAATATATACTTTTTTAATTATGTTTTTTTTTTTTTTTTTGTATAAATTATTAATTGATTGACCCAGTGAAGTAAACATGGAATTTTCAATCGTCGTGGCTCATCGTTTTGTGGTCGCTTAAGGATCGATCCTATTTTTATGTAACTGTATATATTTATATTGATGTATTCATGTATATAACACGCAAATAATCTATATCACAGACCTCGAAAATTTCTGACGGACAATGCTGGACATATATATATATTGAAACCTACTTTTTTATAATTTTTTTATGTAATTTATTTCGTTTTTTTTTTCTAATTTTATTGAACAATTGTAATTGATAATTTATGGTGATTTTTAGTCTTGGCATTTTGCCAGTTGAAATACAATTTTTTATATCACAAAAAGTATACATGCAGTGAGAAGAAATAATTTTTAGTATATAGATAGTAATTTCGAATTTTTACAAAGAAATAAGTGGAAAAATTATTGTGGGTCAGACTTTATTGGAATATTTTTTTGTAAAATTAAAATAATAAATTGCTCATATTTTAATATATTTTGTGCCAAAAAAAAAGAAAAATTATTAATGACTACAATTATATATACTTATTTAAAAAAAAATTATAAAATTATAAAAAATAAATCAAGTGAAAGTATCCATCATCACTGTTAAGTATTAAATTTTATTTCCTTTAATTTTGGCATTTTTTATTATTTTTTTATACCCCATTATTGAATCAATAAATAAAAAAAAAAAAGAAATAAAAGTATATTGAAAATAAAAAAAAGGGAAATAAACAGTTGTTAGTAAAATATAAGCATTGAATTTATATGATAAAATTGGTATAGTTGATAGAGGGTTGTGATGAATATGGTGGTTTAAATAATGCCGGCTGCAAGGGTCCACCTGCAGGAAAAACAACCCAAGCACCTGTCGACGACGACGTTGCTGCTACCACCATTGCACGCGTCCACCACCAACACCACCACCTACCCTCTTGCTGAGTTAACAGCCCCGTGACGTTCACAGTTTTTTTTTTTTATTTTATTATTTTTTTATTTCAACCCACGACTTTTGTAAATATATGTATATATATACTTTATATACAACTTGACAGCCCACACGCAGCTTGACCAGTCAGCCCTTGTGCACAACGAGGATCGAAACTACCTAACAATATTTTTTCCAATTACAATCACGTCATTTTAACATTACAATTATTATTATTATTGTTATATTTCTAGTTTTAAATAAACTTTAAATTTAATTATTAATTTTTTTATCAATCGATTTTGATAATGGTAATTTAAATTTTATAGTAGTAAAAAAAATTGTATACCTATATTGGGTTTAAATATTTCTTGATTATTTTATATTGTTTCAGATTATTCTGGTTATGAAAGAATAAATATTACCTTGACAAGATGAAGATGTCAGATTTATTGGTGTTCCCTGATGATCATGTGGCTTCTTCAATTACAATTGAAACAATGGAAACAGATGATGATTTTGGTGTTGAAGCTGAATTAACAAGTTTATCATGGTTACAGTCATTGGATATAACAAGTGCTTCAAGTTTACCAACACCACCATGTTCACCATCACCACCGCCCATTACAAAACAGCCACCTAAAAAAATGTCACCATTAATGAAAGCTGAACTTGGTAAATTTAATATACAATTTATATATTTTTAAATTTAATATAAATATTATTTATATATATTAATTAATTTTTTTTATGTATAGATTTAGCAGAAAATCGTGAAAAATATCAAACAGACTTGGATGCAAAACCACCTTATTCATATGCCACCCTCATTTGTTTGGCAATGCAAGCAAACAAGAACAAACTTACATTGTCTAATATTTACGCTTGGATACGTGAAAATTTTATGTATTATAAACATGCTGATCCAGCATGGCAGGTAAGATTATTTTTTTTATAAATAAAATATTGACAATTGTTAAAGATTAAAAAAAATTAATTTAAATATTTTAATTAATAATTATTTTATAGAATTCAATAAGACATAATTTATCTTTAAACAAGTGTTTTGTTAAATTACCAAGAACTAAAAATGAACCTGGTAAAGGTGGATTTTGGAAATTGGATTTAAAAAGATTAGAGGAAAATAAACGTATTAGAAGACGAACAACAATTTTACATCATAATAGAAAAAATAGAAAACCAATAACAGAAACAATTGAAAATAATAAACAATCAAATTCACCATTGTATGAAACACCACCAAGTTCAGTATCACCACCAATTCCTGATAGTTTATCAGAAGTACCAGAATCAACTCAAGTAAGTCTTACTGAAGATGATTTAACTGGTTTATTGATTGCAAATATTGGCTGGGATGAAAATCAACTTGACTTGCTTGATTCATTATTGGATTCTCTGTAAAAAAAAAATAACAAACAAATCAACAATAAATCCTGTTTTTTTTTTTTTTTTTAAATATTACTTTAAAATTGTGTCAAACTTTGCTAGTCGTGTTTGAAAATTTTAAAAATAAAAAGTCATGCCTTAAAATTGATCAGGATAAATAATATTAAAATAAAAATATTTATATAAAAAATTGTACATTTAGTTTGATCTATAATTGCTGTTTAAGATGTTGTAAATATGGAATTTTGAAATTCACTTTATTGTGAAGCTAACTGAGCTACTTGATCAAAAAATTAAAAAAAAAAATCTTGAAACAATTATTTTATTAATAATATTAATTATTAATTCAATATATATTTATTATACACAGAAAGAAAAAAAATTTATTGAATGAAATAGTCAATAATAATGATTTTAACATTTTAATATTTTTTCTTTTACAAATAAATTGTTAAATTATTTATCTAAAAACTTGGCTTTAAAACATATATATAGTTTTTAATTGTCAGTGTGATGAGATAAAATAAATCAATTTAATTTTGGTGTGTATTTTTGCTTTTTAAAAATTAATGCCTTAATCAGAATAAACCGTCCAATAAATATTTCTTATTTTAGAAAATAATATATTAATATAAATTATTATGTAAGAATAAAACTATGAGCCTCTCATATTCATTTTTAAATTAACAAAATAAATGAAATAAAATAGTGATAATTATAATTGATTAATGCAAACTGGGTGCCTCGTTTTCCATTGAATTAACATGTACCATAAAAATATATATATTTAAATTAATTAATTTGTATTAATAAATAATAATAATTTGTATTGGTAGTTTAAATACACGTATTATAAAAACGCATATATAATTGTTTGTTTAAAAAAATATTTATTTTATTCGTTAATGAGTTTAATAAAACTTACTTGTTTTTCTCATGTATATATTGATGATGTTGATGATGTTGATGCTGATGATGCTGATGATGCTGATGATGCTGCAGCACCATGGTGTTTTTTATTTATGTAATAAAAATTAATATGATGGTCCAGCTGTATGACATGTATCTATGCTAGTTTGATGAATCATCAGATATACACTTGATATCTTGATACACTTGAATCTGTTTGGATTCTTGGGTGACAATAACACTTATTTTATTTTTTTTTGGAGCCATTTGTTGTGTTTATAAAATTTTTTTTGATATTTATTCTGTCACAATTTTAATTTAAACTATGATGATATATCTAGAATATTAAATATTTTTAGTTTAATGTTGGTACTATTAACATTTTATTTATTTTAAAATTAAAAAACTAAATAATAATTACCTTAAAATTTTATTATAACTGACTTGTTGATTACATAATTGTTGATATGTAATTGTAAAAAAAAAAAAAAATAGTGAAAAAAAAAACAAAAAAAAAAAACCTCAAATTTCCCCTGGAACCAAGATTTAGTATCGGAGAGCTATGATTGGTTAAAATTAATTTCAAGATGGCCGCGGCATCTTTTTGCCCCACTTCACCCCTTTTTCGCGATTGTTCGCGATCATCTTTTTGCTCTGGTTAGCGCTTTGAGCCTGTTGCTCGGCGCAGTGTGTGCTTAGTGTTTGAAGTGAACGTTTGTGTTTTTTGTGTTGAAGATGCGTACCCTGTGCTCCTGTAAAATGTATTCTCGTCAAGCTGTTTCTTTTGTAATCCTGTATTTTGCTGTTTTGCTGTCTTTTTGGTATTGTTTATTTCATTTTTATTTATTTATTAATTTAAAAAAATAAATTTTTAACGTATTCGGATCAGTTATATAATTTTTATTTTTTTACCAAAAAATTGCGTCGTAAAATGCCAGTGCCTAAAATGGCTGACGCGTCTACGAATACTTAAAAATTTATTTTTTTAACTTTTTTTTTTTCTATCTAATATTACCCATAATAAATTCTTTTTATTTTTCTTAACTTTATTTTTATTTTTTTGTTTTGATTTTTTACTTTTTATTTAATTTATACTTTGGGGGGGATATTTTTCTTGCCAACGGCGTCACAAAGGCATCATCATTAACCGCCATTGTTTGATCGGCTTCGGCATCATTGTCTAAATTTTTTTAATTCGGATAAAAAAATAATTATCAATATTATTTTTATTTATTTAATTTAATTTTTATTTTTTTTAATTATTATAATAATTATAATATTAAATGTATAATAAAATATTAATATTCCGTGATCATATATTTCATGTGGTTATTCAATTTTTTTTTTTTTTTTTTTTTAATATTTCTCAACGGTTATTCAATTCCCCCCTTTTTTTTTTTTTTTCTTTTTTCTGAGAAATTTGAAATAGGTGCGAATAGGTGGCCAAGCAAAATAAAAGTAGGTGGGAGAAAAATTCAAAATGGCTGCGCAATGTTGTTGAATTTTTTTCCCGTTAGATGGCTGGACTAGTCTCACTCGACATTACCGATAAATGAGCGCGCAATTCAAACAGCAAATGTTAATTTAATTTGAATTTTATAAAAATTGACTTTTAGTAAAAGTTGTTGACTTTACCAACAACTGTGTAAATAAAATATAAAGTTTTAAAGTTGCATTAACTAGATGGCTTTACCTTACACATAGGTATCGTTAAAATATAAAGTCAATACTTCTTGTATGTGTATATAGTATATATATATATTTTTTTTTTTATATATATTTTTATTGTGATTTATATGGTATTTATTTTCTTGTAAGCCAAGAGATTAAAAATTAATCTCTATAAATTTAATAAAACCAAGCAAGATTTTGAAAATAATATTCTAAATAATTTCTGCTCTAAATCACAAACCCAAGTTTTATGATTATCACACATTGTTGAAAAGTCAAGTTTTAACTTTACTATAAAGCCTTCCGACAATGTTTTCAATTACTAACTTTTATCTTAAACTTGCAAGTTCGAGCTGGAAATTTATCTATAACTTTTAAACAAGAAATAGACAAACTTTAAAAATTTTATGCAATATAATTATTATATAAATTTTTATCATGCGTAAAAAAATCATTTATAAATTTATGATTAATAAATTTATGATAATTTATTTTAATAAAAAATATTCAATCTGAGTTAAAATAATACATAGTAAAATTGCAGTAAAATATGATTTACTTTTCTAATTATTTATTAAAAACAATATAATTTAAATTTAATTACTCAATTATTTTACATTGATTTGTTCATGTAAAATTAAAACTCACTAGTTATTCAAACTTTAAAAATAATTTAAAAATTTTATAATTTATCTATTGTCAATAAATAACTGAGAAAATTTTTAAAAACTTGAATAAAAATAAATATTCAAATGTCGTTATAGCCATGAGGTAATTTTTTTTTTTTTTATGGATTCGTTTTTTTATGCCACGTACTGATAAATAAAATTATTCATATGACTTTATGTATAAAAAAATTTAATAGTATAGTAGATTTTTATTGTTTCCGATATTTTATTCATTGGGTATTCTTATAATTTGTGATGTTGAAAGATCGATTGAGTCACGCTTGCCAAAGCGTGATCTATTGCCAAGAAATTTCAAACCTTTTTTTCTTTTACACACTACCATTTACCCATACAGGGTTGATGGTCTGCCAATTATTTCCAATTTCGATTATCTTCTGTACGACCCTCATGAAAAAGTTGTCGGCACGTCGAGCCAAAGAAACGAGATATCAACAAAATGATTATTCAGCACCCTCAATACTCAATAAAAAAAAGTAAAAAACAAAAAAAAAAATTTCATGAGATATAAAGAATTAAAGGTGACAAAATAAAAATTTTTTAACATTAAAAACAATATTAAAAAAACAATTTTTTTTTTTTGTTTTTCGAGTAGCTTTATATAGCGTTGGTTGTATATTTTTCAATGATTTTCATATTATATATATATTTATACAAAAACAAATATATATATATATATAAAAAGCTTTTATAAAATTGTAAAGTATACTTGGCTTATTACAATTGGCATTCATTTTGAGGTCGAGGTATTTCGGTCTAGCAATGAGCGTCGGCTCAACACAAAAGATAATTTGGTGTGTGGTGGCATTCATGGCTCCATGGATTTTGCAAACTTAATTCGAGTATACTGTAGAAACTCTAGACTTTGTAATAATAATACTGCAACTCAACAGAACCATGAAATGAAACAATAAGAAAGAATTATATTTAAAAATTAAAAAACTTTATTTTATATACTTATGTATATATTTTTGTATATTAAAAATAATAATATACAAAAAATAATATTTAAACATTCAAAAAATAAAGTAGAAAAATGTATATTAGTTAGTTAGACATTGTTATTATAATATTTATAATAGCTTTTGATAATTTGTCGTTGTTATTCTTCTTTTTTTATTTATATTATATTTATATTAAATTTTTTTACTAAATCATCTTTTTCAAATTTATTATAATTATTTTTCTAATATTTTTTGTGTGGAAAAATAATTACTACAAATTCCAAATTAATTAAATACTGTATTTGATTGATTATCAGTTTTCTTTTTTCAACACAAATGTGGAATTTTTATATCAGTTTTTATACATAGATCTTCACAAGTCATCAATATTTTATATCTATAAATTTTTTTTTTAAATTAAAAAACCAACAACAATAAAATTATAAAATCATAATTCATAAAATTCATATAATAATATTACAATTGTTGACAATTTATATATAATTGCAATTTATTTGATTATTATTTTTTATTGTTTTATTTTATCTTGAAATTTTAAATTCGACAAATGAACTAGACAACAATACAATTCCATGAGATTGTCTTTTACTTTTTTCTTCTTCATATAATTTTATATAGATATATATATATATATGTATACTTTCCAAGATATTTTCTTCAATTTTCTTGAAAAACAAGGCATTTACCACTGGTTGTACTTTCTCGTTTATTGTCTTCGCCAAGATTTTCCAGCTTGTCATATAATACTTCTTTTATTTTTTTTTTTATATTTTTCATCATTTCATTTTAACAATTTCAACTCGCCAAGTACCTTGAAATCAGTGACAGTAAGTTTCTTCGTAAAAAAATTTTATAGTCCAGATAATAATTAATGAAAATTATTTAATCCCATGATACTTGTAATATATAAATTAAATTTTTTATATATAAAATAAAAAACAAAAAAAAAGTTTGAAACAAATAAATTTTTTACTGGTAGTTAAATTAAAGTTTTAATAAAGACTTGAAAGACAATAGTAATAGCTTTAAGAAAATTATTTAACTATTGTAAAGTTCAGTGAACGTTGAATTGTCACTATTAATTTTCTGAATAACTTGATTTAAAAAAATTTAGTACTTTTTTTATTTATTTATTTCTAAGAATATATATTCTTGTCATTTATATAAATATATATATTTATTATAAAAAATATATATAATTGAATAAGTGTCAAGAATAATTAACACTTTGACAAATAATGTTGATTATCGGTCTGACATATTATCAACGAGAAAATAAAAATAAATAATACAATTTATTAAAAAAAAGGTATATAAAAAATTTGTTGAGAATGTCCAAGTTATGTTGGCGAGTTACATTGAAGTATAAAACAGCCCTCCAATCAGTAAACTTGGCTTATATCCAGTTTTAGAATAAAAAATATA
Organism: Lysiphlebus fabarum; assembly: GCA_011426435.1. Classification (NCBI taxonomy): domain Eukaryota; kingdom Metazoa; phylum Arthropoda; class Insecta; order Hymenoptera; family Braconidae; genus Lysiphlebus; species Lysiphlebus fabarum. The sequence goes on from WSYQ01001073.1 coordinate 47,997, forward strand.
TCAACGTAGTCAGGACTAACTGGTGCAATCGATGACATTTCAACGAGATACGAGTTTTCTATACTTTTACATATAAGCATACTTTTGTGTAAATAACTCTTGATTGAAATTTTTTATCAAATAAAGTGTTAGTTCAATAGCAGCTGCAATAAAACTGAAATTAACAAAAAAAAAAAAATAAATAAATAAAAAATTAGATATTATTTCTTCTATATAAAAAATTTTTTAAATATAAATTAAATTAACAAAAAATAGTATATATACAACTAAAATTCCAAACAATTAAAATGATATTCTGTATATAAGAGGATTATTAAATTATTTTTTTATTTTATTTTATAATTTATACTATTAAATAATTCCACAAGTTTGTTTATTTTTTTTTTTCTATTTTTTTTTTATTTTGATATTTTGATGCGACAATTAAATCTCTTGATACTTAAACTCAAACTGTTTACTTAAAAATAACAAAAACCTCACAATTTCACGTTCTATTCATTGAATGCTTTTGTAAATTTTACAACCGGGCAATGTGTTGAGAGAATGTATAAACATTAAAGTGCGAGCTTCTATTCTAAAAAAGATTTATATACACCAATATATGGCAAAATAAATATATATATATTTATTTTTTTGGTTTTGTATTTAATCTTTTGTTGTATTTGCTCTTGTACAAAACGTTTAACTATATTCAAAATAAAAAATTCAACCACAAAGCACTTTGTCTGAAGTTCAATATTGTTGTATATACAATGTCAACGAGGGTCGTAACCATTCAAGACTCATAAGTCAATAGAATACAATGAGATTTTAGAAAATTCAATCATTATAAAATGGATAAACATATTTTAAGTTTCAAACAATATTTAAATCAATACAAATATATATATATATAATATATAATATACAATTGAATATAATTTTATCCGCATTATATTTATTTTTCAATCAGACACATTGTTGTCATTGTTCAGTTAACACTAGTTTTAATATTTATAAACAAATAAATAAATAAATTATATAAATAGGGTATAATAGAACGAAAAAAAAAAATAAGAAAAAATTAATATTATACATATATACAAGTCACCATAACATGCGAATATGTTATTATACATGTAATAAATATTTTAAAAAAATGTTTTAAATAGTTAATGAGTTTGTTGAAAAAAATAAAAAAAATAATATATGATAAGTAAATATAAAAGTAAATAAATAAAGAGTGTGGGTCACTCGTTCGATAAAATGTTGATTCTTGTCAGCACGATCTATGTACCTGTACATATAAATATATATAAAGTGTAGAACAGACGAGGTCAGTTATTACCACCAGGAGCGAGACACGTACGAGTAAAATATCGATTCATTCGTTCGGCCAATTGTATTGCGTATATATATATACAAACATAAAATATTCTATAAACCATTTACAGAAACTGAGTGCATCGTCCTTAGTTAAATAAACAAGTATATAAATATAGATTGAATAAATATAACACCCAAGTAGCATAGCATAGCATTATACCTATATGTAACAAGATTCGGCAACATGACCCTTTTGTAGCGTCAATGTCGTCCACAGGATCAGTAACTATAACATTTTGACTGATTTAGGAATATGTACAGGTGAAGTTTGTTTTGTTGGATTGTTAGTTGGTTACTTGTATTTCTATCTCATAACAAGCTTCAGGGTTAACATGTAAAAAATAACGACATAATACAGTGACATTACAGACGAATAAATTGTGCCTCTGGGGCTTTATTTTGCAATTATTTCAAGTACGGGTTTACTTGTTCTATCATATATATACACTCATTGTTTGATAACTTTATCGAATACGTCATTGACACGCGAATCTCGACAAATTTCAACAACAACAAACACCAACTGTACATCATTATCATCATAAATGTACACAATTTAAATATTTATATATATAATCAATTCAAAAATTATCAAAAATTATTATGATAGCATATATAATTTTTAAATATATATTAGTTTTTATTTTTCAATTTTTTTTTTTTTTATTTACAATACACTTATATTTATGTGTGCAAGTATTTTTTGATTGATTGATTGAAATTTTTAGATTGAAAACTTTTTTTCAAAGAAATATATTAATGAAAAAAAAAAAAAAATAAATAAATTACTAATTTTAATATTACAAATTTTATTAAAATTAATAAATAAAATATTTTTTATATATATATTTTTTTATTGAATATCTTGTTTGAATGAAATTCTTATAGATATACGCAAGCTTGAGCCAAAGAAATCTGAGCCAGTGAAATTTTAATCTTGTAAAATATTAAATAAAAAAGTATTAGCATATAAACTGAGTTGAAATATGACAACAAAGTAAGCAATAAATAATTTGAAACTTGAGTTAAAATTTTACCAAGTGTTGTAAAACTTTAAAAAAGAAACATGTTAAACAACTTTGTCGATACATTAGTCGATACATTGTGTCAATTTATTTTTATTACATGTAAACATGGATAATAATTAAGTTGTAATTTGTCGGTTAAGATCTGATGACATCTGATGATGTTGATGATGTTGATGATGATTATTATGATGATCACATTTTCCCAGAGGTGTAGTTATTATTGGTGAATGATGATTACCAAACACAACTGGTGTTTGATAACAATGGATTATTAATTACTCGTCAATGATGCTCGTTCCACTATATGTATATATGTAGACAATGTATAGAGAGATTATAGTCTGCATATAGATAAACTAGCTTCTCTCTTTCTCTCTATATTTATTATCTTTCTTGTATATATATAGAGAGAGTTTCTATATATTTATTTTATCCGGTCAACCCCTAGGCAATGGATAAAATTAAACTATATAAATATAAATTCATCTACACATGATGTAACTTTGTTTCCTCTTCACTGACCACCACCACCACCATTATTACTACCCTTATACATATTCTCTACAAATTTTATTCCCCATACAAAATAAATTTCATCAACTATATTTAAGACAGCATCACGCACACACAAATACATGCCATAGTTTCCGAGACTCATCTAACTTTACCGTTCTTTAAACGATATTCCTTGTTGAATTTTCGCTTGTATATATATATCCATATCCATATACATATCTATACAATGCTCTCAAATATATTATCTATTGAAATAATCATTAAAATAGGGTAGAAAATAGCTCAGATAAAACAAGTCACAAAATATATATATTATGTACCTGTAGAGTTGAGTAAAATCACAGTTGACAGACACTATGGCATCATGATTGGATGCTGTGTTGTATTTTCTCGATGTTGTTCATATTGACCACTAAAATATACATTTACCAATATCAACTCATCATCATCATACACTATGCGTAACTCAATATTCCAAAATCATTATCATCATGTCGATTGTATCAGGCTATATATATATATATTTATAAAATATATTACATCAGGCTAATATAAAAATTTAAATTACCATTTTGGTATTGACAATGTGATAGTGAGATAATAATGAGTCCATATATTCAATATTTTTTTTTATACACATCAAAAATCCAATCAGCTGGAAAATTTTTACAAGCACCATGAGAATTATTTATTTTTTTTTAAACAACACATATCCTCTGATCATAAAGCTTTTGAAAATTATATTTGAATTATTAAATATAATTTTTGTGATATTGATTTTGTATTTTGGCAAGAAATATTTATAGAGGCTACAAATAACATTATTTTATTTAAAAAAATTATCAACTTTGAACGTTGGTAAATTTTTTTTTAAAACTTTGTATTATGTCATTAAATTTTGGGTGTATATATCAATAGTATTTTTACAAAATAGTCTTGTTGAATAAAATAAACTAAATTATATATATTTCGGTATTTCAAGAAAAAAAAAAAACAGTATTCAGTAAAAAGTTTTTGTGCTTGGTAGTTTTAAACTCGTCGTTTCGATCCTTGACTAATCAAAACTTGAAAGTTGTTTTTTTTCTTTTTTTTTTAATGATAAAAAAAAAATAAGTTTGTATTTTTAGTTGTTATAGTGAAATATAAAAAAAAAAAAAAAAGTAAAGTAACAGTAACAAAAAAATATATTTACTAGTATTATTAAAATGCGTATGGAAAATGTTGAGAATGATATAAGACAGATCAAGTGGTGCCTCAGGTGTATAATTGAGTTTAAAAATGTCGCGATTTTATTGAAATTGTTGATAAATTACTCATTCTCTTAGGTTATTTACGTGATCTGAATTGAAATTGAAATTCTTTTCAAATCCTCCTGCCAATTTTATCCCTCCCCTTTTGATTTTTTCATCCCCTTTGTTCCATCATCCCCTATTTTTTGTATAGGATTTCCAAGCTGATTTTAGTATTGATGTACAATAAGATGAGTTGGAAATAGACGAGTGAGTCTTTCGTATAAATATGTATATACATAAAGCAAAATATTATTTCGTTGTCAGTTGTTTTACTGAGCAATATTTATCAGCAATGGTAAACAATAATATCAAAATGAAAATATATAATTGTATATTTCTATATATGTATATATTTGTTTGTTGTTGGTAAAAGATATGCTCGTAAGGGTTTTTGTGCTTACAAAGTAAGGAGTAAAGAGAAAATCAGCTAATCCAAGCCCCGAATAAATATTGAAAGAGAACTTTGAGACCATTGTTCTTCTCAAAAGCCATTACGAAAATGCATTCCGCTCTAGATATTTAATTATTTGACCTCCAACTTGTTCAACTAGAATTTTTTTCTTTTCAATTTTTTTTGTTTAAATTGATAAATTGATGATAAACTATTAGCAAATTATACGGTATTATTATTATCATTATTATCTCAAAATTAGTTATATCTTGACGACATATAGAGTTGATAAGTGTTGACGTGTTTCATGGTGCACCATATATACTTACATATACAATAATCAAAGAAACATGTGAGAGCAAAGGGTTATAAAAGTGACAATAGAGACAAGAAAAATATATATATATATATATATGATCGGTAAATAGGTATATAGGTATACAAAATAGATGTGTACGGTAGCGACAGTCAGAAGCACCATACCAGTATTATCAACAGCACCAGCTTCAGCCCAGGAGCATTGGTGGTGGCAGCGGCGGCGCTCTGTAGATGAACCCGGGGTTGGGATTTTTGATGATGTTATTGCGTATGCGCTTACTCGTAAAAGCTCGATTGAAACCGTATATTTCCGTAGATCTTTGCGGGGGCAAAGGCCTTTTTTTTCTCTCTCTTTCCACAAATCCACACACCCGATTGAGGGGCACACACGCGTCTGTACCCTCGTCGAGTGAGGTACTTTGTTGCTCATTTTTTTAAAAAACACGCGCGAGTTAAGCACATTTAAATTTTTTATGACAGTTTTTAAATAAACAATAATAATGTCAATTGTGCTTTTATTTGTATAATTTTTTTTTCCTTTTTTTTTTTTACAAAAAGTTTAAGTAAACAATTGTTATTATTATTCTAATTCAAAGTTTTATGAAATTTTTTTTATTCTGTGTTAGATTTTTGAATTTGTCACCAATTTTTTTTGTTTGATAAAATTTGACTTGTCGATTAACAAGTATTGGATAAATGACAACAAAAAAAAACAGAATAATGTTTGGACAGTGACAGTCAATGGAATACAATATACATATATATATATAAAAGTTGAAAAGAGTATTGTTATATAAATTGATGAAAATATATGTTTGTGTGGTTAATCAATTGTTCGATTGAAAATAAAATACCTATATTTGAATTTTTTTTGCACTGACGAAAGATTGACACGCGCCACTGAGTGACACGTGAAATTGTTGGATCGATCCACGGGCTATGTGACGCGCCCGTTTGGACACTCGTTAACTTATCAATTATTTTATTTATTTATAATAAATTTTCAATTGTTTATATTTATTTTTAAATATGATTGATAATCTTCTTATACATGTTGACATATGATTTATATATGTTTTCATTCTTCAAACAGTTATGGAAAGATATTTCTTATCTATAATTTTTATTTTTGTTATATCTTCAAATAAATTCAACAACGATTTTAATAAAAAGTTGGATTTAATAAATAATTTTGTTGTTGAAAAAGTGAACTGTAGTTGTGAAAATACAGTGCATTGAATTTTGAGGTTTGTCAAGTTTGTGTGACATTAATGACAAGTCAATGCTCCGTTTGAAATTTTATGAATATATTTATATACTTTTATTTAATTCATTTGTACATTATTTACTGGTGACAGTTTTAACGATTTTACTGGTTTGTTGGTTAAAATAAAAAAAAAAAAAAACGATTGTATGAAATAAAATTTATATGAACAAAAAAAAAAAAATGCTGGTGCCTGGTTTATAGTGACGGGAGAAAAATACATATAGTCCAGAAACATCGAGGACTGACTCCAGTTTCCTGATTAAAACCGGCTATAGTGCGCGCAACCATTCGAAACGAGTAAAACGACAAAAAATAAATAAATCAAAAGTCAAATAGAGAAATAAAATTTAAAAAAATAAATAATTAAAAAAAAAAAATTTATAAATAAATGTGTTGTTTCGTGTGTGCAGAATAACGATAAACGTCCTCGTGTTGCATCGACCAGTGCTCATTGAAAAATAAAAGAAATAAAATAATTTTTTTTTTTTCACTTTTTTTGTAAAAAAGAAAATAGATATAAATATATACCAAACTTTTGTGACGTCAATTTTATCCGTCGGGTCACAACGTTATCGAATTTCGGAAACGCCCACGCGTAATTCGGTTTTTTTTTTTTTTTTTTTTTCGAAATCAACGTCTCATTGCTTTAAATTCGAAGAGGCGTTTGATTGACAAAAAATTTGAAAAAAAAAATATTGTGTGGTGTAGATGAGTGTTTATTGTGCTTGTTGTGTAATATAAGTTAAGTGTCAATGTACTCGTGATATATAAATTAATGCAAATATAAAAAAAAAATTAATAATGAAACAATTTGGAAAAAAAACTGGTTCATCGAGGAACTCAATCAAAATGTTTCTTTACACATTATTTATTCTCTGGATATCAACAAATGTTAATGGTAAATTAAAAAACAAAAAATAATTTATCCAATATTAAAGCTCATACAAGCTCAATTTTATTATATATAAGTATATAGTTTTTTTTTTCATTGATATTATTATTATTATTTTGACCCTAAATAAACCTTAAAATTTGATCTCATGCTTGGGTTAGCATAAAATAGAGTTATTGTAGACATATAAAAATGCAATGTTAGAGTTGAAGAAAAATTGCGATATGGTCGGTAAACAAAGTTACGATAAGAGAATAAAAAAAAAACAAAAAAGAAAAATGACAGAGTTAAAGTGGAAATCAAGAAAATAAGGTCTATGAAAAATATTATTCTAAAGAGGATAAAATAATAAAATTAAATATCATATATATTTGATTATTTACAAAATAATTTCATTATTAAATTCTATTGCTTAAAATAATAATTCGCAATAATAAAAAATGGAATAATAAATAAATAATTATATTAACCATCACTTTGCTAATATTTTATAAATATTTGATATGATTTTTAAAAAAATCACTTGATGTATAATTATACGTTAATTGACATTAAACAATTTTATATTCAATTAAATGTTTTAAAAATCTGACATATCCGTGAGTAGTAGTAAAAATAATAGAATAAAAAAAGATGATTAATAATTAAAAAAAAACGAAAAATAAATAGTTACGTAGATATATAATAATGAAAAGGCAAGTGCAGTGAAGTAGTAAATTGCTATCGATCGAGTCTGATAATTCTGTGGTAATATCTCAACTTGATTCTGAACATTATCCTGTAATAATCGAGTACTTTAGAATCATCCCATATATATAAATACAAAAGGTGCATCATACGCAGATATGATATATATGATATGAAAATTGGATGCGTGTGGTTTTGTTGATTTTGTAAATTATTGATTAACGTGTACTGATCGTTGTTTCATTAAATTACATATTTTGACAAAATATATATTTATAAATAATAATGATTATATTATTTATTGATCTATTTTGTAGTTCAAATTTAATGTGTGTGTGTGCGTGTTTTTGTAAATGCAAGTAAATTACAATAAAAGCTCAGGTGATGATAATGCGAATGTGTGTTGTACCACAAGTGAATTTAATTGTTTTAAAGATTTTGACCAAACATTTGTATTTGCTGTGTGTACAATGTGTATGGAATTGTCTAGAAAGAGAATTTTCGTGTGGGTTTATATAGATATATATTTATATAAATTTTATGGTCGTTGTAGAAATTTGAGGTCAATTTGAAATAGTCTGTATACTGGTTGCCACTATCTACTTTACCCATCAAAACACGTAATCGGACTTGCATCGATGCACCTGTGTACCTCCAATCTAGAAGGAAACATATGCCTGTCCACTTATACACTTGTTCTGGTACCTATTAAGGTAGCTAAATGATAAAACAAAATAAAATTATAAATACATTAAATAGGTAGAAAAGTTATACTAATTATATTTCAATATATAAATTATTGGTTTGTGTGTATTTTTTTTTAATTTTTATTCAATTCACGTTTACAATTTCCAAGTCCCAGGTGTTTTTTTTTAAATTTAAAAATACATATATGTACATGAATTGTAATAAAAACATATTATATTTATTTTAATTTTTTTTTTTTTTGTACTTTTTATTTGACGTACTAATGGGTATTGAACAGAGTGAAAAAAAAGTCATAAAAATAATAAGATGAATAAAAAAGAAATTTGAAAATTAGATTCAAAATTGAGTTTATTGAATTTAACGAGACGGGATGTTAGTTAAAAAGTAAGAAAAATAAATATAAGAGGTTTTTAAATTATTAAAAATTGCCCTCGGCTTTTCGTAGGTGACCTTTTTATATATATATATTTTTTTTTTTTTTTTTTTTTTTTTTTTTTGCCACTTTTTACTGAGGCTTTTGTATATGACTCAGTGTTTTTAATTTTTTTGGCATTGAGACACTATGCATTCACCCACGTGTCATCACTTTAATTTAAAATTTTTTATTATTATTATTATTTAAACAGTTAGATACCCATGTGGATATATATATATATATATTTTTTTTCTTTTCATTTAAAAAAAATCACTATCAGATTAAATTAAATATATATTGGATTTTTACTGTTTTTTAAATATTTATTTAATATTAACTTGGAATAAAATCATTCGTGCCTGAAAATTTTGTGTACAGTAATAGATGAAAAGAATAAAAAAACAAAATATCCAAGAGGTGGTAAAAATAAAGTATACAATTCGTATATAGAGTACTTATAAAGTTGATATACCTATATACTTCAAAATAAACAGGTGAAATAAATATAAAATTTGATCAAGAGAATGCTCTCTTTTTTATATTCTCAAGCTCATACTTATATATATATATATATAAATATATGTGTATACTATACATATATATACATAATATAAAAGTGTGAGTTTTGATTTTCTATTTAACAAAATCTTTTTCACATCACTAGCACGTTTAGCCCATAAATTTCAATCGCTTTATTCGTCGATTGATTAAATGTGTGAGAGTTAAACCTCTGATTTTATTGAAAATTTATGATCAAAAGAAAAATCATTTAATCGCTAGGGAACAAATAGTAAATCTGACTGCAACGGATTTTGGCTTACTTCCGGTTTTGTTATACATATATATAAATACTACGTAAACTCTAAAAGGTTGATGACGAGTAAAAGTAAATGAGAGAGAATGAGCCAAAAAAAAAAACAGTCAAAGTTCATGATAGTATAAAATTTTTTAACGATCCAATTTGTAAAAGAGTACATAGCTACCACTTTGCAAAGTGATTTTTATTTTTTCTTTATACAATAAAACGACAAAACATTTTGTGTATCTATATTTTCATTTACCATTGAGCTTTTTTTCAAATATATAGACAGTAACATTGATTTTTTTTTTTATCACTTTCTCTTGAATTAGAAAAATATATAGATTGAGATAATTATTCTTAAAATGATGAAAAATAATAAATTAATATATATAGTAAAAACTTCTTTATTTATCAAATTTAATCTGAAATCATAGTACTGGAAATGTAGGATAACAAAAGATACTTGTCGTTTTTTTTTTTTTTATTTATTTATTCTCAACAAAAACACGACAACTTTTAACAAACCTGGTATTGACAGTTTTTCTATTAAAAAAGTTGAATTTTTTAATAATAAAAAAAATTAAGGAAATAGAATAAAAATTTATTTATTTATTTATTTTTCTGTTAAAATTTTATTAAGAAAAATTCATAATAATAACAATAAAAAAAAAAGCATGTACATTAAATATAAATTCTATTATTATATATACAATGATTTTCATATGATTTTATACTTAATTTCAAGTTATGGCTTTTTTAAAAAACATTATTAAATATAATATGAAAAAAGTGTCACTATGAAAACAGCAAAAGTGAATGTCCCTTGGGCCAAGTACGTACATGCAAACATAATTCTCTGGTGTATAACTCTGTATGGTATATAGTCTTGAGTTTACCTAACCTTTCTTCTTCATCAGACTAAAGTTCATACCATCTTTATTCATTCTGCACAGCAACCAAACAATTTGTTATGTATATAAATATATACCTATATGTACTGGTACCACACCTTGACTGATTTGAGGCAGCAGGAAGTGCAACAGTACATCGTAAACCAGGTGGCGTAATTACGAATTTCTAAATTAGATCCATTGTGGTATTGAGGCAATTTGACCCCTTCCTCATATTATATGTATACCCAGTATTCATCTTCACTATGTAGTCGTTGTCGTATATATACACACCATCTTTTCATCTCGTATATATTATACATAAACCTCTCATTATATAGATATCATATATTAATATACCCACCAAATACATTTAAAAAAAAAAAACTACAATATCCTTAAAATTTATTTATCATCATAAAAGTCAAATTAATAGAGTAATTCAATGCCAGGATAAGAATAAAATAGAAAAAAAAGTTTGAAAATTTGGTGTCTTCTCTGGTTCTTAGGTTCATGTACCATGAAACATAAGATTGTTATAAAAAAATAATAAAAAATACAAGTAAAAGGTTTTGAAAACTAAGGGTTAACAAAAAAAAAAAAAAAGTATAAAGAAAAGAAAAAAAAGGAGGGATAGATTTAGAAGTTTTGCGGAAAAGTCCTTTGGAACTAAGCCAGACGCGATTGTCGAGAAATTCACGACGCCCAAAAGCTTCCGCTTTTCTATACATAAACGTATACACATTGAATATGTCTATATATATATATATGTGTTGTAAAATCTTGAGGCTAGTAACCTCTAACGACTAAGGGTGATAGAGAGATAGTATATATATATTATTCAGTAAATAAAATCGACAATCTTCTTGGTGCATATAGAGCTTTTTTTTATTCTTATTTTTTTCTGTACAGGTGTATTATATACCAATATATATATATAAAAAAAAGCAAATCGTTATTTATTTTATAAAAAGGATGTAATATCAAGATACTAATACCATAACTACACTAGATTGTTTAGAATAAAAAAAAAATTATTTGCAATTTTATATGCTTTGATAGTATAGGTATATCTTCTCGGGTTTCATGAAATCTCATTAAGCTCAAATGCAAGAGAAATACGTCATGAAAATATGCAGATCAATATAAATTTATATATATGATAGTTTAATGCATTAAAAAGTAGTTTTAACAGTAGATTTTATACAGTACTATATAGTGGTTGTTGTTAAATTGTTGTGGATAGTTTTATGAAGAAGCATCTAGTGACAGAATTAGAAGGCATCATCAATTTATTGATACTTGTATACTTGTTTTAATTTGTTAGACACTCTTGTATATATATAAATAACTATAATGTTTGTCGATTATTATAAATGTTTTTGCAGTGATTATTATTGCCACAATTATAAAATATTCAGTAAATTATACATTTTGAATTTTATATTAAAAAAATTCAAGTGTTAATGATGCAAGCTTTTTTATTTTATTCAAAAGTTTTTATCGATTCAAAGTATGTTTTATTCAGTTGATAATATTATGAAAAAAAAAAAAGTTTACTTTAAAGACATTTTACAAAGCGTCAAATCCAGTTTTAGATAGTTGCTTATTTTCTTAAAGATCATGGGTAGGGAATAATTTTTGATCGCTATCACTGGTAAGCTCAACATTTACGCTCCCTTAACTTGGTGCCTTATGTTTACTTATGTACGTTAAAGCTACTCACTCAAGAAGAATACAAATTACAAAGTTTTTTATTATCATTGTTATTATTATTAATTATTCTTTTTTTTTTTTTTTTTTTTTTGCCATCATTATAACGTACTTTTCCTACTACTGGACTTTTTTCCTTTTATGTATATATATATTTACTAAGTTTTCGTTTGGATGAATTTTTCTTATTTATTCATGTTTTGCTCATTTTATTTATAATTTTTTTTTTGTATTACAACCTCTTTTGTGACAGGTGCATAATATCGTTTTTCATCGAGGCGTTATTATTATAGTTTATATAATAATTTATTTTAATTTTACGTGGTAAAATAATTTAAAAAAAAAATCACCTGCGCATATAATTACATTTTCTATATAGAGTCATTTTTGTTTATCAATTAATATTTTTATTTTTGATTGTATGCTTGTTGAATTTTCTGAGTATAATCAATCGACCATTCAAATTTGACTTTCCTTAACAGAAAGTTCATCCTATATGTATAACTGATGTGAATTCGATAAAGACTAGAATATAAGCCAACTTAAATTTACTGCTGAAAGCAATGACGAATAATGCAAAACGACTTCGTTTAGTTTTCTTAAGTCAATATATATGAGCATATATACATAGTTATATACACATACGACTTCAATTGCAATTTAAATAGTTTTTATTTTATATTCTTTTTTTAGGCTACTATAAATTCGACATGTTAATTATTAACATAAATTTAGATTGAATAGAAAATAAAATAATGATATAAAAATATAAATTTTTTTAAAATTATTTTAAATTTACATAAGTTTTTATAATAGTATACTTATAAACTCGTTTTCTTAAGCTCGATAGTAATAATACCATTTTAATTGACAGTAGTTACTTCGTTATATTTGATTGGAAAAAAAAAAAAAAAATAGAATAAAATAATAAAATAAAGATCAAAATTAAAATTTATAAAAAAATATTCAAGAATAAAAATCTTAATCGGATTCTTCAACTTTACGATTCAATTTTAATTATCAAAAATTTTTCTGCTCTACTGAGCAAATAAATTGAAAAATTATAGAAGGTATAAAATATAATGAAAATTTCATAATAATACTTTTGATTTGAATCATTTTTTTAAAATTAATTTTTCAATATTTTAATAATTTATTTTTTTAAAAATAAAAAATCAAATATTTTATATTACAAGGGTGGATTCATAAAATATTTATATAGAAACATTTTATAACTTATATATATAAAGAAAAAATACTTATATTATTTTTCTGTACAAAAAAATGTCAATTCAACTTTTCGATTTCAAACTGATTTTTATCGTTGATATGTCATATACTTGCTTTTTTCATCCCGTGTAGTTTTCACAACAATATGTTCATACAGGTATATATATTCACTGAATAAAATACTAGAAGGGTTTCTTAGCAAGCTAAAGGTACATCGATACTGCAAAAGTATATTGCTATATAAAAAAAAAAAAATGAATGCATATACGATTTATATATCTATACATATATTACAATTCATATAATAAACACCTACTTTTGTGTTTAGCTATAGATATCGTTCATGCAATGTGAGATTGAAAATTTCTGAAAATAAACAAAAATAAATAAATAAATAAATATAAATATAAAAAAATAAAAAAAAGTTTATTTGGACGGTTTGATATCCCTCAACGGGAAATTCACGGAAGAATAGCAAAGGTAACAAGGAAATCGAAATTGATTTTTTTTTTTTATCTTTTCAATTCTTTATACTCTATTTTTCCGTTTGTCGTGCTTTTTATATATATTTTTATATATTTTCTTTATATTTTGTATGTATATATGTATATTATATACAAAAAATATAAAGTATATGTGTCAGCAATTTACTATTCTTATTGATATATAAACAAACTTGTCCTTAGAGTCACTCATTTTTTTTTATGAAAAAATAAAAATAAAAAAAAACACAAACAAGTACTTAGTATATCTCGTTACTCTGAGTAATAAAATAATGATAAAATAAAAAAATACTATATAATATATAGATCTGAAAAGCCAAGTACAAAAGAAAAGCAAAATAATGAAAAAATAAAAAAAAAATAAATAAAAGTTTTATTTCCATTTAGATTGATCGTTTACATAAGAGCGACGAAAGAAAAAATATGCGGATAAAGGTGAAGATAAAATGAAAGAATGCGTTGAGTTTAAATTGGGTTGGGTTAAATAAAAGTTCTTTCTTCAGGATATCGTATATATACTGCATCGTTTTCTCATCCGGCACCATCGATCAACTGGGTAAATAGTCTCATGCGTTATAACCCTCACATTTTTCTTATTTTTATATACGCCCCCTTTTTATTTTTCGTATTGCCCCCCAATCTTTAACAAATAGCAAAAAATATAAAAATAAGAAAATATATCTACTTCATCTTTGTAAAATATATCTTATCATCTTTAAAATTATTGGTACAAGTCTTATGTCTTGGTAAAATAAATGGAACACTGATTTTATAGCTGATGGGATAAAAATAAGGGACATATAGAAATGATAAAACTAGAAACATAAAATAAATCTAATAATTCACGTATCAATATCAAATGAAAATGACAGATCGTGAAAATTACTTTGTATTTTATGTTTTATAAACTGAAAATTTAAAATAGTTGGGACAATATTGTTAACTTCCCTTGAGAATTTTTATAACTTTACTCTTTTATTTTTATTATTTTTATTTTTTTCCATAAAAATAATTTACATATTGCTGTTACCTGTCTATTTTGTATAGTATAAAATAAAAATTATTAAAAACAAATAATAATAAAAGTTTATAATATAATAAGAAAGCAGTTAGGTCAGCTATCAAATCACATCATATAAATTTTGTCTTTCACTTATATATCCATGACAACGATACTTTTCTTATCATTGTTATGTAGTTTTGTATAAATGTCACTCACATTGTTTTTATATATTTTATATTTATTTATTTATTTATTTTTTTCTTTTATTTGAGCTTTTTGCACACGAGACTTGCAATATATATTTATGACAATGGTCGGTCGATATTTGAAAACTGCAGTTCACGCCTTTTCTTTTCGTGCTTTTTTATATTTTTTTAAATTTGTTTTTCTTCATATATATATATATTTTCTCTCAAGTCAGTGATAGTAGGTTGTAGTATTAGTAGCATAAAATCATCATGATGAGTATGCAATAACACGACTGAGTGTGAGCTTTTTTGTTTTTTTTTTTTTTTAAATTGCTTTGAAGAAAACAAGTAAAATTATATGAAAAAAAAAAATGGAAATTTAAAAATACAAAAATATAAAACATATATATATACGCATACAAATAACTAAAAGAAAAGAGAATAAATAATAACAAGAAAAATTATCGAGGTGACAAGAGAATTCATATCCATCAGACATTGAGATATGAAAAATATAAAAATATAAAAATATAAAAATATAAAAATATAAATAATAAAAAAAACTAACAAAGAGTGTAGAAAAATGTTTGTATTTAAAAAAAATTTTTTTTGTTCTGTCTTGGATTTGCACATATATATACTTACAATGTAAAAATTGCGATGAGTCCTTCCAGTTGAAATATTTTTATAAATGTGCTTAAGGAAAAGCTTAAAATGTTCTTGCTTCATTCGTAATTTCGTAATGTCACGTATATATATTTTTTTTTCTCTTGTGGTTTTATCATGTGAATTTTTATTTTAACCCCATCCCTTATTTTTCCTGTTTACTATATATTCTGCTTTCTTTTTCTCATTGTGTCCATTTTTTTCCTCGTCTTTTGGCGCGACAGCTTGACTCTTACTCTTTCGTTGATTTTTTGTTTTTTAACTCTTTTTTTTTTACACTCCCTTTAAATTCTAAATCTTTCTCTTTTTTCTTTTTTTTTTTCTTTCTTTATACTTCTATATTATATGTATATAAGTTGATATAATGGTATTCTCATCTCTTGGTTTTATTTTTTATTATACATCTTATATATATTCGTATATACAATCATCACAACAACAAAAAAATTTGTGACAGAAAGACATATTGTAAACGTAAAATTTGAAAAGATATTTTATAAACATGCATGCTCTTATTTTTGCACATATTTCTATTCACCTTTTTTTTTTTTATATTATTTTTATTTCTATGAACTTAAAATTTGCACCTGACTCCAAACGTGCACGAATGATTTTATTATTCTCTTCGGTATTATGGCAATTTTTTTTATTATATTCTTACACTTGTCAGATGTGAAGTCTACTGTAGATGTTTTTGGTTTGTAATAATATTTTTTTAACTTTATTTGAATTTTTTTTTATTTATTTTAAATTATTGATTTATATTTTAATAGTACACATGGGTTTTTTTGATAAAGTAGTGAATAAAATATCGATATTTTATATTTAAAAAATATAAATTTAATTGAATGTATAAAAAATTCACATATAAATTTTTCATATTTAATCAAGTATTGTTAAATTTATATAGCTGAGAATAATATATATTATTTCATTTATTTTAAAAACATTTTTATATTTAAATAGTTTATTAAATTTATTGATTGCACTTATAAAATGTTAGAGATGTGTTTTTACAAAATGCATGTATTTGAATATGTGCTAGAAGTAAGAATGAAGGATCATGCATTTCTTGGTAAAATTCTATTAAAAACACAGTTGTAATTAACGTTTGAAAAGAAGCTGTCGAATTGGATGGATTAGGGATAAAAGTGCTGCGGACATTCGAAGCGTTGAAGCTGAAAGATAGCGTGAATAAGACTATAAGGTATAGTCTTATAAGTAGTTTGGGGGAATGATACCCGGTGAAAATAAAAAAAAATAAATAAATAAAATTAAAAAAAATATCACTTACACATGGGGTTTTTTTTTATTTTTTTTCTATTTATTTAACTTTTTTTTTTCTGTGTTCATGTAATTTTATTTTACTCATTTCTCAAAAACCAAAAGTACTTTTTCGCGTTGAAAGACAAGTATGAGCCTTCGCAACGAATGGTAGTTTTTTTTTGTTCTATTTTTTTTTTTTTTTTTGTTTTACGCTATTGCACATACATACACATACTACTAATGTAATATATTATGCCATTAGACTCTACGAGTATTCGCATCCGGAGTATCTTATTAAACTTTTCTCTTAACGCATTTTCCTAATTGGTTCCCACATGAATATTTATATATTCTCTGTATTTTACGTGTAAAATACATCCGAAATTTTTGTCTATATTCTCATGCTATTCATTAGTGTTTTAAAATAAAATAAACACTTTAAAGTTTTTGTTTATATACCCAAAGTATTTTTTTTTATTTTATTTTTTTGAGTTTTAGTGATGGAAAAAAAATTTGTATACTGTTGATAATGATATAACTTTTTCTATTTTTTTAGAAATTTAAATCAAGTTTTTGTCATTATTTTTTTTCTTCTATATATTGATTGAATAAAATACCAAGACCAAGTGCCTGAAAATTCACTTTTTCTGTGTAAATTTATTATTATTATTCTTTTCAAAAAACGTGGAATATTGGTGATTGGCAAAAGGGGGTGTGTATTGAAGGCATGCAGATGTACTGTCAAAATTGCATGGAATTGTATTGTATGCTGAAAATATATATATTAATTTTTTTTTTTTACATTGATTTGTGCTTGTCAATGTCTATTTCGAACAAAAAAAAAAACTTTTATATATAATATTTTCCATCATTTTATTTATATTTATTTTTCATTCGTATTTCTATTTCTCATGATAATGAAATTTAAAAAAAAAAAGTTTTTAATTTAAAAATTTCTTATCAATGATTCGTATTTAATTTTTATATTTAAATTTATATTAAATGAAAAATTTAATTATATTTTATGTGTAATATACGCAATAAATATACCTGTAGTTATTCTAACATGGTTTATAGAGCCAATAATTTATCGATGTTCAAAACAGTAGTTTGACAGATTTCCTGATGGTCATTCTCATTCATAAAACCAC
This sequence comes from Lysiphlebus fabarum, assembly GCA_011426435.1. Taxonomy (NCBI): domain Eukaryota; kingdom Metazoa; phylum Arthropoda; class Insecta; order Hymenoptera; family Braconidae; genus Lysiphlebus; species Lysiphlebus fabarum. The sequence continues at coordinate 66,288 of WSYQ01001073.1, forward strand.
TATCTAGGATATCTAAAATACCTAGAATGTTTTCAATAGTTTTCACATACGTGTTTAACGTATAGGTCATCCGTTTTCTTCACACCAATGACCTTTTACTCACTTCCCTTCTTTTCATTCCATTTATCCTTTTTTTTTTTTTTTGTGGATTGTGTGGTTTTTTAAGCTTCGACTTATATCATAGTGTGGTAGTGTTAGTTTGGAGACTATTTTTTGATTAATAGTTTACCATGTTTTGCTTTATTCAGTGATAAAAAAAATTCGTTCAAGTACATCACACACGAGCCATAAAAGAAAATCAATATTTAAAAGAGCCAATGTCTGTGCATATAATATTAAAAAAAAATATTTATATAAATACAATAAAATATATATATATATATACACCTAAATATTATATGAAATAAAAAATAGTTATCATTAAATATTGTGACAGTTTTTTTTTTTTAAATCAACCATACTTTAATAATTTATTTTTGCTTGATGCTTTTAGTAAATTTTTTTTCACCTCATATGTACACATTTACTATCGCCAACATGCACACACATTTATTCTATAAATTTATAACTTTTGGTAAAATTGTTTCGCGTAAAAGTGACTATACAGTAAAAATATATATTGATGATAGTCATGATGTTGGATATTGTAAATGAGGAAATGTACAAAAAAGAAAATATAAAAAAATGTACGTATATAGATAACTGTGTAAAAGCACGCTCATGTGAAAGCTCGTAAATACATCGTATTTCGTTTTGCTTTTCTTCGACCCTATGAATTACCTGAGCAGACTAACGAAAAGCGAAAAACTGCCGCACAAATGCCAGAGACAGATGTGACCACACTACTATCTCGTTTCAACAGTCACGTAATTGTTTTCCCGGTAATTACGTAGCTTTCGTGTTTTAACATTTATCATAAAAAAACTATTTTATTTTTTTCTATTTATTTTTATTTTTTTAAATTAAAAAAAATTTTTATTACAATTTTATTTTTATACTTTTAAAATTTTAATATCAATATTTATTATTATTATATTGAATATATTGCATTTGACAGAAAAAAAAAAAAAAAATGAAATTTTTTAAAATTTCATTATTGTATATTTGTAACAGTATGTAATGTGGTTGAAGGTTGTGTATATACACGTTGTACAAAAACCACATTAACATTCTATTTTGCTAGAGTACAAAATTATTTCTGTCTCTTGTTGACTTTATGAAGAAGTGGTACGAAATATATTGCATATATATATATGTAAAAGCTTAAACGATGGTAATACCATTAATACTAAAAAAAGAAAGATAGACATATAAAGTCATTTGTAAAAGCAGTAAAGATCTACTTTTATTTTTTTCACCTTATTTCTTCAAAACTGTCATCATTTTCAGTAACAAAACTTTGTATATTTCACTGTAATTCTCACTCTTGCACAGGAAGTTTGACAATCCGTACACTGACTTGTTGACTTAATGCCAAGGTTGTCTTTTTTCTTTTGTCATCAACTTGAATATATATACTCAATAATAATAATAATAATAATAATAATAACACACAATATAACATTGTTTTATATTTTTTGTATAAAAACAAAGTGTAACCTTCAATGAGTGTTTTATATTTAAATAAAAACTTTTAGTTAATATATTTCATTTCTTTTGTAATTCTTTGATGTGATAAAGAAATAAAAAGGAAAGTAAAATACTACTGGGTAATAATGTCACTTGAATTAAGAGAGCAATAAAAAATGAACAGATAGTATCAATTTAAAAGAAAAAAGGGAAAAAAAAATTAATAGTATTGCTTTTTTGATAATCGACTTTAGTAGTTTGTCGTTCGTGTTGTTGAAATCTACTTTTGTTTGTAAAGTTGAAAAAAAAAAAATAAATAAATATATAAAATTGTCTATTGAGTTTACTTGAATATATGTATATATATACAAATATAGTATATATTTTTTTCAAGTTTATTGTACATACAGGTACAGGTACCTGGTTGTATAAAAAAAAACGTGAAAAATTAAAGGCTGTTGTTCCCAAAGGACAACGACATATATAATTCGTAAATTTAGTTGGTCGATATGTTTGTTTTGTTAAGAAAATAGCTGGCACTCAAATGAAAACGTAAATTAAAAGCCCACAATGTTAAGATATATGGATTCACCTATATATTCTATTATATTACTCTCAGCCTTATTTCCCCAAAGAGCATCTTACCTTTATTTCCACTAATTTAATTTTTCTTTTTTTTGTTTTCAAGTTTGTTTCTTTTACTTACTATATATATATACACATTTTGTTTCGCTCACTTAAACACGAATTATTAGTTTAAATTAATTTCATTTTTTTTTTATTTTTTATTTTTTTTCAAGTGATACATGGAATAGTTTTTTCTTCTATATATATATATATAAATAAGAATTTTTTGTTTTATTGTTGCGAATTCTTTATTGTAACATATATCTTCAAGTATTTAATTCGACTTTAGAAAATATGGTTATTGTGTATTCTGGTTGGACGAGTTTAATGAAAAATTTCAACAACACAATTCCATCTGTCACACGTCACTTCCTAGACATGACCTTAATCCATCACTTTATTTTTTAACAACAATTATATATATATATATATATTTTGTATTTATAAATAGCTTTGATATTAGATTTTTCTTTGTAAGACTAATCTTTTTGACGTCTTTAAATCCATGAAAATTCATGGCTTGTATTTGGTGCAAGGCAATGAGGAATTTATGGCGTGCTTTGAGAATGTCCAAAAGTTACCATCACACAAACATAGTTATATGCTTGAAAATTGTTTGGAATTTCACCCTTGTTGACCTGACATATCAACATGAAATTCAATGTTCATTTTCTTTGAACTATCTTGTCTCTTTGGTACTTAAAATCCTATTAATTTCATGGTAAATTATTGACATATATATATTTATGTATGTATATTGTAAAATCGTTCTTTGCATGATATCTTATGCACATTGAGTAACATCCACATCATACACTTTAACGTTGAAGCAAGTATTTGTATGGATACTTGAAAGCTCTATAGTTTTATTCAGTTTAAAAAAAAAAAATTTTCTACATCCTTTTATCTTTTGCATATACTTATAATAAATATATAAAAGTACATTTTTTTATGGATCCTATTTCAAAAAATAAAATATATAATATGATTTTTCAATTCTCTATTATTCTTTTTTACATTTAACTGACCTACATTGAAATTTTTCTTATTTTTTTCTTTGTATATGAAAAATTTTCTACATGAAATTTTTTTTCATTTAATTTCTGATATTCAACCACAAGAATTTCTTTTAGTAATATCAAAATAGGCTCTGTTAAAGTTTAATTTTTTTTTTAATTTATTTTTGTTTATAACATAAAATGTATACTATTAAAAAACTTGTTTATATTTATTTTTAAAAATAGTCAAGTTCATCGGTAGTTAACAAATTGCATATACTTGATAAAAATTTTTAAAAATCAATATATAATTTCACTTTTTGATGATCATGTTGCATCTAACGCTCACTAGTGGAATAAAAAGTAGGGAAAAATAAAAAATGAACTACTCGATAAACTATTGATGTCGACAATAGATAAGTAGTTGCATTGTATGTTCTTTTCATCGAAAAGACGAAAAAGGGTATAAGGGTTGTTAACCCAGTTATATTGTAGAGAGAGAGTAAAAGGACTCAACTTTCATGCACTTTGCTTTTCCACCACATCATCAATATAATAAATAAAAAAAATAATGCTACACGAGATTATGGAAATTTTGTTTATTTTTTTTCGTGATTTTGTTAACACTTTAATATGATAACCAAAATGTTAATACTGTTTGTTATAATTTTATCTTAAAATTGTCTTCAATCTTCATGTTTTATATACATCTGTTTACCAAAAAAAAAAAAAGAGATTGAATCAATTGATTCCGGCTAAATTGTGTTTTTTTGAGAAAGTAAAAATAGCATTGAAAAGCTTTGCACTTGATAAATTTTCATCAAGAGAGAGTGAGTTAGAGATAGATAAATAGAAAGACAGATTTGATTCGATTACTCAAAAGATATTCTGTTTATTGGTTCGATTCGATCACCGCGTGTTTGTGACATCTTCCTCTAGCTATGTTTGTATATATATGGGTTAAAGGGTCCTATTTCTAACCAAATATATACGTATATCATTTATACAACATACTTATGTCTACTTTGAAGATGCCGTTGGGTTTATGTAAATTATTTGTGTATATCAAGATACATTGACTATATATATCTATATGGCTGCACTACTATCACCCTGATGAAGAACCACTAAATCAATTGAAATGAAAATAAAAAAGCCAGTCAAGTGCAAAGAAACCCGTATGCCAAGTTGTTTTTTTTTTGTATATATATTTTTTTTTTAAACAAATAGTAAATTTGATTTGATAGATATATACATCAATTCCAGCATTGATACAAACTTCAATTTATAGAAATAAAAAAATAACAAATAAAATAAAATATAATTTACTTTTAAATCAATATTGACATTTTATTTATATATTTGATCAAAAAAAATAATAATTAATATAATTAATTGTTTTATTTTTATTTAATAATTATATTATACTATTAATATACTATATATATATTTAATGAAAATTTTATTTGATATTGTATAAAAAAAAATTGAACAAATATATAAAAGTGATCCTGCAAGTGTTATCACATAGCACTAGTAAAATAGAATGAAATTGAGAATAAATTTATGTATGGGGGTTAAAATAAAGGAACAAAAAAAAAAAATAAGGGTGACTTGTCGGACACACAGACAAATATATAGATACGTTTATAGAGAATATTGCAGATACATATATAAATATAAGTTTTAGACAGTTATGGGGGTTTCAAGTGTGCGCATGGGGAGAGTTAAAAAGAGATACCAGATTATTCCCGGTAGTAGATAGGGAATGACGTCATGAGTACGTGAAGATCGATCCGGTATTCGCGGTCTGCCAGGCCAAGCCAAAAGCTCTGCTGCTGTTACTACTACTACTACTAATATTATTACTATTATTGTACCGTTGCAACGCCCGCCGGATATACGCAGTAGCAGTAGCAGTCGCAGCATCACAGTTGGAACCACCGACAAAGTAGAAACTCTCCTCACTATAAAAATAGAAAAAAAAAAAAAACCACCCCAACGACCTTTTCAACTTTTTCTATCTTCTTTCTATCTTTATATTATTATTTTTTTCTCTCTAAATATATATATTATCTCTGTCTTTGGTGCAATTTCTATTTCTCTTTCTCATCACAACAATATAACTATAAAATTACATAGGGTATATTTTTCTATTATACTATATATGTGAATATAATATAGTTATATGAGAATACGAGAATTTTCTCTTATTGTAAAAGATATATTTTTTTTTTTTCATTTCATCCTTTTTTCAGACTCGTTAAGCCACAATATTGTTACTTATTTTTTCATTTCATTTTTATCTTTGAAATATATATATTTTTTTTAATTCAATTTTTATTTATTTATATATATATGACGCGCAATATTATTTCAATCAAATTTAACTTTTTCTTTTATTTTTTGATATCCTCAGGGATTATATAATGATAATGAAGATATATGCATGCGTGTTTGCAAGCTGCATGAGATTATTATTGTTATTAGATTTTTTTGTTTTTTATTTTTTTTATAAATTTACCTTGGAAACTTATTTAGTGACGCGCGTGTGATACTCGAGGGATTTTTTTTTCCACTGTTTCTCTCATTTTTATTTTATTTTTTTTCGTATATATATTTCCAACCCCTAGTCTCGTTAATTCACGCCAGTATTTCGTCCTTTCTGCCCACATATATATTTAGAGTCGAGACTGTTGGCGCCAGGGGTTATAAAGTAAAAAGAGTAAAGTGCGTGCACCAAAAGGGTCCTCGAAAAAAAGGTTGATCTGCCATTTGAATATGTGTACTCAGACAATACACACACATATCAAATTATGATACAGACATATTCATTTATAGAGACAATTGTAACTCGTTGAGATTATTTTATTTTATTTTTTTAATTTTAATGAAAGCTTAGAATATATATATTTGAATCTCTCTTGTCTGACTTGCAGTATGTAACAAATTTTTTACGATATATAGTTAAATTTAAATTTTCATTTGATATACAAACAAGATAACCTATAATAATTTTTAGATTAAACATAAAATTTACTATGTTTATTTATTTATTTATATTTTATATTCATAAATATTTTTTTAAAAAATATAAGTTGAAGGGATGAAACAGAGCGAGATAATTTTGAAGTGCAAAAAAAGATAAAAAAAAAAAAATTATAGAAGAGAGTAAATATAGTAAAGAAGGCAAATTTAGTGTCTGTAAATGCTACAAGAGCACACGAAAAAAAATAAAAAAATATAGGGGAGTAGAGAAAAAAAAACGTGAGTAAAGGTTGAATTTAAACACAGATACCTTGACGTATTTTTTTATGTTTTTATTTTTTTATCAACCTCATTAATTCACGTCAGTGTACTCTTGTGTCATATATAACTAGTGGTACTGGTGCAATATTCGTGAAAGAGTTTTATACGTACATTTCTACTCTATATATATATATATATCCGCATAAACTCTTGAAATTCAGGATGCGCGTGAGACTCAAGTGTTTCTGTTCACTGAAGGAGTCAAGGGAAATGACAAGACTAGCTGAGAAGAGAAAATGACTGGTACGGGAAATAGTGAGAGGTCATATGTCGTCCGCAAACATGTGGCATTGGTTGTATTTGAGTATGCACTGTACAAGGCGTTGACGATGAAGTGTCATTGAAGACCAACATTGAAAATAGAAGGTGTGAGAGAGAAATGAGAAAGGGTTAAATTCTCAAGTACATTCACAAAACTTTTATACTACCGCATCTCTACTTGATCATACATACAATCATGGCTTTTCATGAAAATCTCATTATTTTACTGTTTTTCTTTACTCTCTTATTATCTTTAATTTGACTAAATAAAAGAATAACAAAATAAGTTTTAATTATTAATTTGAATTTGTCTTTATATTAAAAAAAAAAACAAAAAATGTATATATTTTTTGTTTTTAATTATTATTTTTTAAAATGGGGAGAAATTTTTAAAAGTAATTTTTATAGTGAATCTATAAATATGAATTGTTATGAAAAAAAATAAAGTATATATATCTCTGAAACTTTTTAATAACTGGACTATGATGGTCCTCAGTATACACAGATCATCATTGAGTGGATACTTGTCCAATGGATAATTATATTCAAGCTATATATATATATATATATGTGGGTTAAATTGGAAGGTAGAAACGCCATGAAGAGTGAAGAGTGCTCTCAAATCCAAACGACTCATCATGGTCGATTTGACTCAATGACAGATTAAACAAATAAATAAAAGATAAAAAAATTTGTTTGTCTTTTTTAAAAGTAGTTTTTATCATAAAATTTATAAACACTCGTTGTTTTAATTATTATTATTATTTTTTAAAGATTTATTTTATGATAATTTCATTTTTTTTTTCTTTTCATAAATCTTGTATCTTTTGAAGTTTAAAAAAAATTTTTGAATATATAAATATAGCTTATAAATATTTACAAAATCTCTTTGATGTTGACATGAAATTATTTTTAATTTTATGTAGTTATATTTTAATGGTATATATACTTTTTTTTTTTATCTGACATGCAAATATATACTCAATTATATAATTGAAATATGATATTTAATTTTCTTTAAATCAATATGGTTGACTAAATGAAATTTTCATTTGATATTCCAATCTACAAGTTATGCTAATAGGAAAAATAAAAAATCTTTGCATATAATCATATGAAACTCAAATGAAAAATAATAAAAATATTATTGATCAATCATATAGCCTAAAGCGTATTTACGTATGTATTAAAACTACCACTATAAATATATGAAATATTTAAAAAGACAAATATACAATAAAATAACAGCTTCCTCGATAAAATTATATAAACATGAAAATAAATAAACTACATCTTTGCCCTCATATTATTTAATTAAAATAAATTAAAAATAAATTAAAAAATTTTATATATATTTAAAAGATAATCATTCAAGTATTCAAACTAAAAAAATCACATATATCTATTAACAAATTAAAGATAAATAAATAAAAAAAAATATATATATATATAATTTTCTCTAGAAAACATGATGAGATCTTGAATCTTTAATTTACCGAGTTTTGCTCATCTTTTCTTTGCTTCTACACTGAGTAAAATAATTACATATAAAAACAAAAAAATAAATAAATAAATATAAATTATATAAAATAAACTAACTAAGTTTGTGTAACGGTAGTTCAAACTGCAACATGTTACAGTAGCAATATTTTTTTTTAATTTTAACTTTAACCCTCGTTAAAGTCAATAATTTTCTGTACAGTGCTTAACATTTGCTGACTGACTTGGTATATATAAAATACAAATAAATGTTAATACATTGAATTGGCAAATATCAAAACGATACCAAAATAAGTTGAAGAAGTAAATTTTCGTGGCACCACAAATGTATTCTCTTGGGAGTATATGTATATATCGATCACACATTAAAACCCTCAGAGTTTAGATAACATATATAAATCCATGATCACAACTATCGTTTCTTGTTCATTTAGTTAGTCAACCAATAGAATTTATTTTCTATAGAGTAGGTATAAGGTATATACTGTTTATATACATAAATATATACAAAACTGCCATGTTATATGGCTATAGCATAGATTGTGTATATATATATCTTAGGCAGTCTTACGGTCTCGTGAACCCTCTGCTGCCATCGTTGTCGTTGTCGTCATCGTCGTCGTCGTCGTCACCGCGTGTGCCATCACAATCACCCGGTTTTCCAAGTTAGCGTTTATCGAGCGTGCAAAGTTATATACTACATTATACATATATATATGTATATATATATCTCATGCATAGTCCGAAAGACCAAAGAGACCATTGCCAAGCTAAACAATGAGTGAGTGAGTGAGTTAGTAGAATGAGTATATGAGTGAGAAAGTAGTTTAAGGTGCAGGGGGTTGTGCATCACCATCACCATCACCAACCCAACACCACCACTACTACTACTACTACTATCAATATTACTACTATCACTACTATCATTGTACTGTATATATATACACAAAACAAGGAGAATTACCCAGGGGGCCAACGACGATTCTCGTCTCTCAACCACCCGGAAAAGCTGAATCGATCTCTCTTGAGTATATCGATGGAAATGAAATGGTCGACTGGGCGGATACTGTATAAAAAAATTATTATCAAAATAAATATAAAAATAATAATAATAATAAATGAAAATGACTAAGATGAAATATATATAGAAAAAAAAAAATAAATAAATAAATAAATATTATATAAAATAACAAAATATAAAAAGCAATATTTAATGATTAAGTTCAAGATATTATCTTTTGTATATATTTAATAACGAGCATTCAAGTCAACATGTGATATAACGGTTTGACGAATGAACCGGTTAATATGTTTTTTTAACTTTTAATTAACTTGAAATATTTTTAAAAAATCATTTCTTTTATTTTTAATATAATTAAAAAATGAAAAATTTTTTACAGACTTATATAATAGAATATCTTCTTATAATAGACTATCAAAGTTGAAAATTTTTTCACTGTTCATATATTTAAATGTACAGTATTTTACATGCATATCTTACTCTTCATATAATTTATATCAAAGATGAGAAAATTAAGTTTATCTTGTGTATATATATTGCAAAAGTGTTTCCGGTGTCACTGGTATAATTACCTCTCGCAGATACAAGAGGTTAATTCAACTCGATAGAGAATCAAGTGAGATTACAAATACGTTCAAATATATATATTATTATTATGTATATATATATTGAAATTCGAAATACCGATTTGTGTGTTGAGTTCCTGTGGCAAATACCTTGGGGGCAAGTTGTTTCGTGCAAGATATTTTAAGCGTGCTGGTCAAGTTCATTATTGAGATATATATATATATGAAGATACATTGAATAGCAATATCCTCGTTTATTGTGTATAAATTGATGAATGTTATAGAGTACAGTGTCTGAGCTTACAATAACAACTACACAATATATATCAAAATAGTCTGTTGACCATCAGTTGACCATCAGTTATATATCAAGTTTACAATGTTCTTCAAATTGTATCAAAACTAATTTGTCATTTAGTTTTGTTTTTAAATTACCATCATCTTTTATTATATTCTCTTGTGATTTGTATATATCTTCACTTTGTTATATCAACAAAATTGTAAATAATATGTCATTGTTGTCATGAAATATTTATATACAAAATACCCATAACTTGACTTTTTGATCTTTTACTTTGTATAATAGCTTGATGCCTTATTATAATATTTAAAGTGTAGTTGTTTTTTTTTTCATTTTACAACCTCATTAACTTTCTGCATTTTATTACAAAATGCTTGAATATTGTATAAAGTTTTATTTATTTTTTTATATATTGCTCTGAAGTAATTTAAGCTAGGATTGAAAGGACAAGGGTTTTGTATTTTGTAGCTTGGTTTTTGTCAAAATTTACTTGGTATTTTGCGATTAAGGCAACAAGAGAACCAGGGAAAAACAATGTTCCGGCAAAAGCAATTTGTCGATCCCCAGGGTATGTGAATGTAGGATTTAGGCCTTTTAAGTCATGAACTTTGACCCTTTAAATTTTTTTGTAATAGTAAATTTGTATTTTTTTTATTTTTTATCGATAAAAAATATATACCCGTGAAATCAAATGCACTTTGTATACAATTTTATTTTATTTTATTTATTTTTTTTTTGCTCTAACAAAGTATACTGCTATTAATATTTAACAGTAGGTAAACTAAAAAATAAAAAACAAAAATTAATATATTCTTTTTTTTTTTTAATCCTTTGAATACATTCTCATGTTGATATACATATATATATTTTTTTTTAATTTATTTTAAAAATATATTTATATATGAATATTCACTTATATTTTGCGCTTTTATCATGCTAAAAAACGTTTTTTTTTTTTTTTTATCCAAAGTATATATACAAAGTGTAATATCGTGCTAGATTTCCTGGCTAATTAGCCGAGCTGTCATACGAGAAAAGGGTCGTGCTCTTTCGTCATGTACAGAGATTGAATTTATATATGTATATATAAAATAATATAATATAAAATAATGCCGTGGGTATCTGTTATATTTTGTTGAAAAGTCAGTAGCATACACATGAATCAACTCAGAAAAAGCTTAGTTTATGCAATTATTCCATCGGTAAAAAATAATGTAATTAATTAGTCACTGTTTGTCATAACGTTGCTTGCATTTAAATAGAAAAATAAAAGAATAGAGAAATAAATAAAAGAGGTTAATGAATATACACGTCAATAGCTTTATATATCTTTTTTTTTATCAATATAAATATGAAAAGCTCGATGCTACTCGGAAATTGACAGAATAAAATACCCTCGAGGTTGTTGTACTTTGCAGTTTTTTTTTTTTTATTTCTCATCATTTTTTTTATTCTTTATCATAAATATAATTGTGTTTATTATAATATATTTTTTTTTCATATTCTTGCTCACTGTATATAGATAATATCGCTCACATAATAATTTTTTTTTCATCGGAAAAGTTTGTTAAGAAATTCATTATTTTTTTTTGACATATGCATGTGGCATACAATTCAAGCAAATAATAATTATCAAAAATAAATATATGTATATATATAAAATTAAAATAATAATAAAATATAAAAAAAATACAAAACGTAAAGTAAAATTAAAAAAGATACATATACTGACGTAATGGATAATAATAACAAAAAAGATTGAAAAGATAAAGACAATTTTTTGTTATTATCTTGTTTTGTCTTGGTACGAGTATATTCTATAGTGTCTTTTGAATTTTATTTTATTTTATGTTCATCCGTTGTTTTAAAAATTTTTTTTTCTGTATATATTTTGTTCCATTTTCTTCTAACGTGATGCCAACCAGACGAACATTTTTCCTATTACTTTCGCAACACTGGCACTTTGACGCGTTTTCATTGTTTCATTTCTTGACAACAACGTGTTAAATTATTCACAGGCGAATACTTCAATACGACAAATACCAGTTCAGACGAAAAAAAAAAAAATTAAAAAATATAGGGTTGCTACAAGATATACAAGGGCAAGTCAGATTATGAAATGAGAATAAGAAGATAGTAGAGGTCGAAGAAGGTCGATTAAATAAGGGTTGTTTGATGTGTTTAAATCATATGAAAGAAAAAAAAAGGGTAAAAAATTAAACCAAGCATTTTTATTAATCAAATATATAATATAATTATTTATTTTTTTTGCGTGATTATTTGTTCATGAATTAAAAATAAAATTAAAAATTAAAATAAAAAAAGATTTGAATAATAAATATACATAAATTAAAGACATGCAAACAAAAAAATAAAATAATAATTATTTTTATTATAAATATATACTTGCTATTATTCATTGGTTTTAATACAAGAGTAATTGTTTTTCTATATCGTGGGAAGATATGAGTTAACTTAAAGAAAAATTTGAAAAAAAAAAGCACAAATCAAAATTATATATTTATATACGTAATTTATTATAATAATAATCTTGTTAAACAAGTAAACTAGCTCATATCGTGTGAAATTCATAGCATTCTCGTGGGTCTAATTAAGCATTGGAGAGGGCTACGAGTTTATTGTTGGACGATAACACTACATATATGTATATATTAATAGCTATTTAAAAGAGGGGTTGCGTAAGGTGAATATATATATACTTATAATATGAATGCGTGTATATTACAGCTTTATTATTGTGTTAAAATTACGCCGTGAGAAATAACACCACTATCAGAATAAGACAAAAAACCTGTACCTCTTTTTATCCACTTTAATTTTTAGCATCATGTCCGGATGTATATATATATTACATATATATATTTTTTTTATAAGAGAATTGTGTGCATTGAATTCATATATTTTGTATACATTCACCCTCTTCTCTCATTTATTACTACTTAATGCCCAGGGAAATTGGATGGTACTGCAATGCTAAATATTAAATATATAACTAAAAAAAATATAAGGCAAAGAAAAACACAATTCTCTACCGGAAATATATATTATACAAAGAAACTAAAATGACCTCGTATTTGTTTTTTTTTTTTTCTTTCTTTCGTCATTATTTTTTGTACAATACTGAATTAAAAATTATTATTATTATTGTTTTTATTTTTATGCGGATTATTATATATTTAGATTTAAAAAATATTTTAAATCTACTTGTTATAGCGTGAGTTTAATTTATCTATTTTTATTCAATAGCTTGTTGTTTTTTTAAAAAAAATATTTGCTATTTTTTTTCTTTTGTATTTATCAATATTTTTGTTGTTAAAAAAACTGTGGTGATGAAAAATACAAAGTATTACTGAATCATGATAATTTTTATTTAAAGCTTGTTGCTTTTAACTATGTTATATATACATAACATTTTTACCATAACTCGAAAAAATTTTTTTTTTCTCATTTCCTTATCATGTTGTATTTTATTTTATTTTTTTCATTTTCATGGTGTCTACGTGTCTCACGAACATTTGCATATCTTTAAAAATGCTATAAAAATTAATAAGTGATGACTTTACGTGTTTCTTTAAGCAGCAGAATGTAATTTTTAATAAAAATATGCTTAACATATTATTATTGCTATTTTATTTTGAGTAAAGATTATTATTCTTTTCAATGATAGTTTTGTTCATCTAATCGTGACAATAAATATTGAAACAGTGTTATTTAATTTAAAATATAAAACCCAATTTATAGTAAATTATTGTTAATTTTTACTTTCATAAAATATTGATCAAAGTAAAAGAAAAAAAAATAAAATAAAAGGAAGTAAATGATGAGATGAAGTCAAGTGTAAATAATCGGGTGAAAGGGATTTCCTGGTGTGATGGGAAGCCATACGATATTATTCAGGAACAACAATTGCTTCCTTCATGTTGGCCAATGTCAAGATACAGGATGTTCAAAATAATAGTTATATAAAAAATAAAATAATAAAAAAATTTTTTTAAATATATAGTTCTAATAAAAATATGCGTTTATAAACAATATTGTTTTTAGTTATGATAGTAACTTGAAAAGAATACCGATTATCAGTCTTCCACTCGATATATTTTTTCCACGAAATTCATCATACGTGCCATCGACTAGGTAGTTTACTTTTTTATTATTATTTTATTTTATTTTATTTTTTTCCCTTTGTATTTTATAATAATAGAAAAACAAAAAAAAAACAAAAATTTTCAATGTTTATGTCGTATTGAAGAAGATAACGCGTGTGTACGTGACTTTTCTTATTGAAGCAACAAACTCGTTTATTCATCTGAGAGTTCGATCAAGTGGGAAATTGAAGAAAAATAAAATAAAATAAATAAATAAAAAAAAAAAAAGTCATCATAAATATATCTAGAATAATTTACGGAAGTTTAATCGATATTTGTTTTCATTTTATTGTTTTCTGTTTCAACAAAGATGATACGGTATAAAAAAACGAATCTTTAAATAAACTGATGATAATCTTTGGACATTCTACATGACTCCCTGTTTTTCATCTGTCTATATAAAAGAAAACAAAAATAATCAATCATGACTACATATGTTAAAAAAAGCTCAATTTTTTATTGTAAAAATTCTTATTATTATTATTATTTTTATTATTATTATTATTGGTATTCTTGTTAGACAGTTAAATAAGAATATATACAGAGAAAAAAATAATATGAGATAAAACAAGATTGTACTATTTGTCACATTTTAAATATATACAGTATGCGAATATAAAACGAAAAAAAAAATGAATAAAAAAAGGCCAAAAATTTATATATAATATTTATCATCAGGGAATATTTCGATGGCCCCAGACGTTGCCTAAAACATTATTCAAACATTTTAGACTGAAAATCATAAAATATAAATTTTACAATATATATTACTATTATAATAATATAAAAAAAAAAATTAAATAAAAAAAATAAAATGAAAGAATAATAATCACAAAAAATTCGTGAATTTTCCATGACAAGTAAAAAAAGTATTTTTATGTCAGACTATAGTTTGTGACACTTTGTGACTGCAAAAATCTAAAAAATCTCAAATTAAAAAAAAAATATATATATATTAAAAGTTTCAACAATTAAAACTTAAAACTAAATAATTAATAAATCAAATTAAATATTAATTTTTTTTCCATTTTTTTATATTGTCTTTTAAAGTTTTTTTTTTTGTTAAAATATATTTTTTTTAGCACTAGTGCTTTTGCAATTAGTAAAAATCAATTATGTCTAAATGACTGCTTGCATTAACTGACAAATGAAAATATAATTAAAAAAATTAATGATTAAAAATAATAATGTAGAAAGATAAAAAATATAACCATGCATGTATACAAAGTGACTCTTTTAAATTTTGTTAAGTTTTAATTGACAGTTAACAACTACTTGATCGTATGGTTTTATTCACCTACAATTCATCGAGAGATGCATCTGTCGCTGTTATATATGCACATCATCTCTTAGTGATAATATTAATAATTAATAATAATGATAAAAATAATAATAACAAGTCTATCTTTATCGTTCGTTATATATTTACTTGCCTGCGTATAACCAAGTGCTTTACACACAATTCTACTGAAACGAACGTACGAACCCTTTCGAATTTTCTCCTTCAATACTTAATTAGTTTGCAATTTATATATTATATATATATAAATATTATATTCTTACAGATTTATTAATTTGATCAGACATGAGCACAGTCAAAGTGGCCATTACAGGTGTCTTTCGTAACGTGAGATTTTTTTTTTTTTTTAGACTTTCTCTTTCATTCAATATTTTACTTTGTCAGTAATAAAGTACATAAAAAATTTTCTACTATCTAAGAATATGACTATTTTTTTTGGTTGATATATATCATATAATTTCTCTGTATTTGCCAAAACTTTTTATCAAGTTTTTCTGTTTTAAACTTTTGGTGTACCGGTAAAATGACATCGCAAGCACAAATTGACTTTGCAAATATATGTTTTAATATAATAGTGAATCATTTAGATATTATTAACTTGATTTATCGTAGCATAAAATTTATTTTTTTTTGCGAATATTTACGGTAAAGAAAAAAAAAATTTTAAAAATCAGGTAAACTTTGACCATTCTGATCTGTAACCAAGGGTCAGTTTTTAAAAATAAGGCATTTTAGTTGAAAAAAATTTTTTCGAGTTCAAAATATATGAGATTATGATTGAATTTAGTCGAAAACACTGTAAGACCTTGTTTTCAAGGATTAATCAAATTATTTCTATTCATTTTGAAATTTTATTGAACTTGGACGCCAACGTTCACCTCTACTTTGAAGTCTTTTTTGCTAAAATGAGGCATTTTGGTTCAAATAAATTTTTCTAAGTCAAAATTTTATAGGATTATCATTGATTTGAGTCAACAACAATAAAAGACGTTGTTTAAAAGCATAAAAAAAAATTATTTCTATTAATTTTAAAATTTTATGGGACTTTGACGCTAACTTTGACCTCCGATATATAGTCATCTTTAAGAAAATAGGCCATTTTAATTAATATAAATTTTTTTCGGTTAAAATTTTCTAATATTATGATTGAATTAAGTCAACAACAATGGAAGACGTTGTTTTAGAGCATAAAATAGATTATTTTTATTCATTTTAAAATTTTATTGGACTTTGACGCTAATTTTCAACTCCGACTGAGAGTCACCTGTGTGAGAATAGGCCATTTTGGTTAATATAAATTTTTCTCGGTCAAAATTTTCTAATAATATGATTGAATTGAGTCAACAACAATAAAAGACGTTGTTTTAGAGGATAAAATAATTTAATTCTATTAATTTCAAAATTTTATGGGTCTTTGACGCCAACGTTTACCTCCGACTTATAGTCATCTTTGTAAAAATAGGCCATTTTGGTTAATATAAATTTTTTTCGTTTAAAATTTTCTAATATCATGATTGAATTAAGTCAACAACAATGGAAGACGTTGTTTCAGAGCATAAAATAATTTATTTCTATTAATTTTAAAATTTTATTAGACTTTGACGATAGCTTTTAACTCCAACTCAGAGTCATCTTTGTGAAAATAGGCCATTATGGTTAAAATAAATTTTTCTCGGTGAAAATTTTCTAAGATTATGATTGAATTGAGTCAACAACACTGAAAGACGTTGTTTCCAAGCACTGTATAATTTATTTTATGATATCTTAAGATTTTCTTGGACTTGTGAGCAAATACTGACCTCCATACTAGGGTCAGTTTTTCAAAAAAATGTGTTTTTAGTTGTTAATTTGGCAACGATAAGTTGTATATTCCGTTAACGACAAAATTATCGACAAGTGTCATTTTTGTATAAAGAATTATGATATAATAATCAAAAAGAACGTATTAATTAAAATTTTTTCAATGATTTTAATTGAAAAAATAAATAATTTTTTTTTCACTCTATTCGTCTGTATTGTAAGCTGGTTCAAAAAGTTTGCTGATTAATCAGTGATGAAATGGAAATTTCTATCTGGCATTAGTTTGGTAATCCCGAAGCCACTAGAGTCTCGGTTAATTCCAGGGGAATTGTGTGACGCATTCTTTTCATCCTTTGCATAAAGTTGACGTCCACAATTGCACAGTTGTACTACATATACATATATTATATTCGGTTGAATTTCAGTTTGTCTCTACTTTACAATTTGTCTATGTAAATCTCGTTCATCGATATATAAACTTGCACTTTTGCGGGTTTATATATACAAACATTTTTTGATATTTTTTTTTTTAATACAGAAAAACGATGTATAACAGTATTAAAAATGCCGAGACGAATTTAAATTTTAAACGTTTATATTCACGTTGTTTTTGATCCTGTTGATTGGTAAATTTTTTTAAATTAATGATTATAATATTTTTTTGTTATTGGCTCAATTACTAACAAACAGTAAACATATTTCGGGTCAGTCAGTAGCAGTATGATTAAAAAATAAAAAAAATATTTATTCAGGATAAAAAAACACTATAAATAAATTATATTTTATTTATCTACATAAATATATGACAATACATGTACATATACGTATAGATAAATAAAAAAAATTGTTGAAATATATGCTCTGTAGTAAATATGACATATCAATAAAAGTAATAAACAAGCACATATCACAGTATATACATATTCAGAATATATATATGCATTTGAGAAAATGAAAATAAAAATAATAATAGTAATAAAAAAAAAAAAAAAAAAAAAAAAACAGTAATGGTCTATTGGTTGTATATAAAAGTATGATATTTGGAGAGACGTTAGTCTATGAAATACAGTCGTTTTCAGAGTTTAATGGACTCAACATATACATGTAAACGTTGACTTTCAGTATATCACTAGAATATAAATGTATATATAATATATAGTATGATTTATACTGTCAGAGAGTACAACATATAACGTATAGAAAATACACAAAGTGGTAGCAACAAAACTCGGCCTTCTCATTTAGTTTTTTTCTTTTATTTTTTTGCAATACAGTGGCTGGTTTTATTGGCTAATGGTATTATATACTCACTTGCATCGACCAACCTGTTTGTCTTGTTTTTTTTTTTTTTTTCTGTTTATCTGTGAAAATTTTTATATGAATATCGCAGTATACATCTAAAAATGTTCATGCACATTGTATATGTGTCTATGGATATTATAAGGCATTTATAGCTACGTGGTGAGAGTCTATAGCACAAAAAGCACCAGCAAGAGCACTCACGTACTGTGGACTAATTTTGACTAAACGCGTTTCTAAAAACTAAGATTCTACCATTTTTTTAACCCTCTTTTTTTTTCTACTTTTATGTGTTCTTATCTCGTTTTTTTCGTAAAGAATACGTGTATTCTTTGCCTTTTTTTTTTGCAATAAAAAAAAAACAAGTAGTTGGACAAAAAAAAAAAAAAAAAAAAACACAAAAATGTAATGACAATAGGACTTTTAATTTCAAAGTGATTCCAATAAATGCATGTTCATTCTTAAGATATCTTTATACTTTCAAGTTTTATGTTGAATTTTTATGGTCAATTTTTCTCTCTGTGTGCTGTCGCCTGCAAACATTTTGATAATCTTCTAAGCGACTTTTTCAACTTTATTTTATTTTTTATTTTATATTATCTTTCGTTTTTTTTTTACCTTTATATAAGAAGTACCAATATATATACAAGTTTTTTTTATTATTGGAAACTAAGTACAAAGAAAAACGATAGAAAAAAAATAAAAAAATAAATTGAAATTGTTAAAGTCCAATTGCCAATTTGATGATCAATTCACAATTTTCAAATCTTCAATATGCTTTTAATACATAATATCATTTTGTATAATCCATGATAATCACATCGTGCACAATTTTTTTATTTTGGGTGTGGCAAAACGCAAGCGTGCTTTGTTTTTAGTATTCTGGATTGTTAGGATTAACTGTGAAATGTATAAATGTCAATAAATAAATGAATATAAAAAAAAGTTTATTGGTTTTAACATGAATCAAAACTAAAGTACCAACTGTGTATTCCTTCGACATAATATTCATCTGTACATATAGTATTATAAATTTACAATAATCTAGTTTTATTTTTCTATTTTCCATCATCTTGTTTATGATGCTTGTTTTGCAATCCTTTATAACGTGGAAAAAAAATTTATATACAAATATTGAGATACATGCAAAGGCTTTTCTATTTAATATATATCTATATAAAATATCACAACAATAAAGTGTAATAATGTTGAGCAGATTTCGCAGGGCGTTGGCTTCTTATATAGCTGTACCTACTCATATTTACTACCCCAATATTATACATACAGTTATATCAAAGTACATATACATTTATGAAAAAAAAAAAACATAAAAGTAGTGATAAAAGTTGCTGCGAACGGTAGACTACTAATCGTTGCATGAAAATTAATTTATTGCAATTTTGTCTGGTGGTGGTTAACCAGTTAATTTTTTATTATTTTTTATATTTTTTCTATTATTAAAAATATAATACCGATGTGAATTAAATCATTCAATATTGCATCAATTATTTCATCATTATTGTGCACAAGTATACATAAGCTTAAAATATACAACAGTGAAAATAATATTTATAGTAAGTAATAAAAAAAAAAATAATATTTGGATCCAGATGGCGAATTGAGTATGAAATGGCTCGTGCTCCTTTAGTTGTAACTACTTTGACCAGACAGCTTGCGAGCAGGTGAATGTTTATATTCACCTGTTTTGCACCTGGCTTCATTCCATTCTCAATATTTTTCTCTGACCGTTCTGGGTATAAATAATGATGCAAATGCCCATGGATGATGATCTCTACGTATATACATTTGTTGTTGTATATACGATCCTTTCATGACTACATTACATAAATATATACGCTGGTTTAATATTGTTTTCAGGCATGTGCAGAGTTGTACATATACAAGAAGGAATTAGTATTTATGTTCATTTATATATATATATACATAAACATATACATATATAATAATATATATGAAAGCGTTAAGATAATTTGTGAATGTTTATATACTTACTACTGTACTTACTGCTTAATATTGGCCTAGGATGTTGAAATTGTAGTATGATGGGTTTGTAAAGCCTCAGCTTTTATTCTAATGCCATCATCATCGAGCATCAACCACAAAGCTCCGACAACTAACGCTTACCTCTATATCCACTTGAATAATTTAAACCACTCACAAATGTCCTAATGCACGATTCAAGTAGTGAAATATACTAACAGCTTTTAGCTTAAATATAAATTTTTTTACGTGTTATACTAGTTGAAAAATATATACTTATATTATTGAGCATTCAATATTTAAGTTTTTATTTAAACAGAATTTTATACAAATTTAATCGATATATTTTATATTTTAAATGATGTTAAAAATTAAACCATGTACTAATAAAATATTTTTTATTATTTTTGTTTTAGGTAAGTCAACAATTGGATAACAAGATAAATTTATCATCTATAAATATCTGAGTAATATGAGTATAGGAATTTAATCATAGTCGTATATATATATAAAAAATGTAAGTAGATTAAAAATATATATGCATATATTTATAAAAAAATAGTCCACCACCTACTTAAAGTATATAAAATCCGAGTTTCTATATATTAAATAGCCAAAGCAATAATGAGCTGAGCTCTCGCTTGGAAGACGTAAATCGAAAAGATGTAGCATTCTCGTTGCGATATATATACTACTATATAATAATATACCAATGTGATGACAAACGGAACGTAAGGAATGCACTCAAGTGTATTATAATAAAAAAAAATTAAATAAATAATATAAATCTGCTGTTAAAAAAAAAAATAGATAATATAAAATATAAATAAAATAGGTAGAGTTATAAAATTTGAAGCAATACAATTTCTTGTTATATTCTTATGAAAAGATTTACCATCTCATTAAATTTCAATCGTATAAAAATTATGTATACACATGAAAGAGCATAAAATGTCTTAAAAAATTTTAATCCTGTCTGTATATATATACTATAAATCGTGTAAATTAATTGATTTCAATTATAAGAAAATGGAATGCAGCAATTAGTGCTTTAAACTGCCTAGTTTCATAACCACCCTTTTCTATAAATTTTTTAATTTTTTTTTCTATTTTTTCATCAAACCAATCAACAAACTAACCAACCCTTTCAATTTCCTCTTCTTTGTGGTGCATGTTATATCATCCAATTTATATTTATAATATATATACATATATATATTGACAAAAATCAATTAACATAATGGATAAAGGTAACTTTTCGAAATATGCTGTACAGTAAAACGAAAAAAAAAGACTATCAAAAACCAGTTGAACTTGTTCATAAAATACGTATATTTTCATTTACTTTAACATGTCTCATATATAATTTTTTGACATTTAAAATTAACTACACACAGACACACATCCACTCTTTTATACATAAATATTTAAAAGATTGAAGCAATGAATATTTTTAGTAGAAGGTTAAAAAGTCAATTTGTTTTTTTCCAATCATTTAAAATCAATTTTTTTATTCTTTCTATTTTATTGTAAAATATTCTTGTTTTTTTGGTTTCTTCACTTAAAATAAGTATATTTTATCATATTTTTTTTCGTTTTATTTTTTATTGACTTTATTTTTTCTCATCTTATTTTTCTTTTATCTTACTTTTTTTTTATCTCAGTGTCAAATGGAGTTCGGGAGTGGCCTATTTCCGGATTTAAAATATACATATATACTTCCACAATCGTTCTTTTCTTCAAGGAGGCAATTTTTATGCCATTTTCGTGGCTCTCTTATACTTGCTATACCATATTCCATTTTCTATCAACACTGCGAAAAGTGAGCATGATAAATTCTTTATAAAAATTCAACTGAAATTTTATATTTTTTTACAAAAAAAAAAAAATTTAAAAGGAAAAATATATTTATTAAAAATATATAAAAATAAAACTTTATTTACTTTATAATTTTAAAAAATATATATAAAATATGAAATTTTTGTTTGGATATTAAATGAAATTTCTATCCTCATGTTTCATCTTGTTAATTTTAGTAGATTCTACCGTAACATGTTTTTGTATATATATATTCAGAACAATGTTGAGGTAATAGACAGAGAGTAAGAAGGTTATAAAGATAGAAGAAATTCTTACTAGTGTATGGTGGTACAGTAACTCGAGCAACAGAAACAATGTACATATATATATTTTAAAGAAGTATATAGTGTCCCATTGAAACTTTACGAAATAAAGTTAGCTAAATACAACTAGACTCTAAACTCTTTGGGACATAGTTGAATTAGCATGACGACTATACAATGTTTTCTATGTAGATATATGTTTCGTTTTTTTTTTTTATAAAAAATAATAGACAAGTCATTCTCATTTGTTACAACTATATACATAATGTTTATCCCTTCTGGCAAAACAAAAAAAAAAAAAAAGCACTGACAAAATGTTAAACTCTCCCGAGTATAACTATATGAAATTGAAAAAGTTAGTTGTAATCTTTGCTCCGTATGTCGAAAAATACATAATAATATATTATATATATTAATCTTCATATATAAAAAAAAATAAATAAATAAAAAAATGATAAAATAAAAAAGAAAATAATATAAGATAATAAAAAAATTCAAGCAAATTTATGTTGATTCACAAAGTTAGGAAGCATCCCTAAAATCATCAGACGCCTTTTTATTTTATTTTATTTTTTTCTTCATAATAAACTACACTCCCTTTTTTTTATTCCTATAAATTTTCACTATGACTGGATTTGCCCTAGATTGTCTTCGGTAAGGCGCAAGGGAGTGATTATTCTTGGTATGTGTATATATATAAAAAAAAAAACGTATATATTTATACGTTGCAAGTAGCTGTAAACGGGATACCTTCACGTATATATATATAATTTTGATGCAATATATTTTACACAAGCAATGTGTCAGTTATTGCATTGATTGATGCAATTTTTATCATATATAGTACATTATTATCAAGTAATGATTGCCCGTTAGTAGAAATTATAAAACATAAAACATAAAAACAGAGCAAATGTGTTGAGGAAACAGTGTGCAATTGATGCTCATCGCACAACATGATTATCATACGTATATATATATTGTATATATATACAAACCGGTTAGAATTAATTGGCCACATGGATGACTTTTCCTAGTTAAAACGTGTGCATCTAAATGCACACTTCAATCAGCCGTTATATTCATTTCAAAACGTGACGTGTATTATAGTCATTGATTAATTTTTAGACACGTGTGTGGTATCATACTATATATACAACTCATTTTAATTCATCAACATAATTTTGGTATTTAACAATTTTTTTTTTTCTATTAGATTAATTTTAATTTAAATTAAATTTATAAATTAATAAGTTTTTTTTATATTTTCTTTTTTACGATATTAATTATAATTTTATAATTATCAATAACTTGATATTGCTAATTAAAAATATAATCAATTTTAGTAATATTGTTTGATGTTTAAAGTGATATATCTATGGGTGTATCAAAAAAATGAAATAGTGTTATACAGTGGTATCAGTTTGACGCCCTCTAAACGCCTCTTTTGCCTCCTTTTTTTTTTTATTTATTTATTTTTTTCATTATCTCTTGGGAGAACATGCTAAAGTTTTTCTTCATGAATCTGTGTTCATGTCTTACTCTTGCTTCTGATTTATACTGAAATATATATTATCTTTTGTTTTATGAATTTTTGTTTTTTTTTTCTGACATTTCCTTATTGACTTGGTACAAGTTATTTCAATTTTTTTATAAATATTTTTTTATCATTGTCATAAGTATACTATTCAAACAGTAGCAAAACTCAAATAAGTTTTGAAAAATTCGAAAAAAAATTCAATATAAGTGTATCGTAAAGAATGTAGCAGGAAGGTGTTGGTTGATGATGAGAAAAAATAAAATACAAACGAAATATTTGATGGAAACTGTGAACACAAGCAATGGTCAAACTTGGAAAATAAAAAAGTTATAAGGAAATTGCCTGAAAGATATACATATACATATACATATACAGATGACTTGATGTGTGTATATTAAAGTTCATTCCATCTGTCTCTTCTTGCATGTGTTTGATAACTTCCACCCTTGACACATGATCTGTCAAGTTTACTCGTCTGAACGTCCCTCGAATTAAGTATCAATGAAATCCTTAATTTTTTTATTTTTCTTATTTTTTTTTCATATACCAATTTGTTTTATTATTATTATTTTTATTTTTATTTTTTTTTCATTTGAAAAATGAAACTTCCTCTCAGTTTTCATAAAAACTTCAGATAATTCTTTTTTGTATATTTTTATTTTTATTTTTTATTTATACATGAATAAAAAATTAATTTTCATTAATGGAAAACTCATGTATATTAAAATTTTATCTGTAATTTGAAGGTAATGTAGCTGAAAGCAATATTCCATCAATTCTAGATCAAAACACCAGCAATGCGTTAATAATGCATAATCATTTTGAGAATCTATACAATTTCAAATGTGGTTTCTGTCCACAAATAGATATATCTACAAATAGATAGATTTGGTTGATAGGTTCCCATGAGACCATACGATTTAGTTTTAGAATATATACCTATATATACAATTGATCAGTAAGATCATCAATAGATGCTCTAAATGATAACATATGGTATATATAGGTTATTAGGTTTTCTTCATAATTGTTTAAAAAATAGAAATAGAAATAGCTAAAGTTGAAATTGGTGCATTAAATATTGTGTTCATCTTTAAATATTTTCGCAATATATTAATTTTTATTTAAATTTATTTTGAAATATCGATATAGCTTAATTTGAATATTTAATCCAGTTGAGTATTCACTTTTGTTATTATTTACTTGGTTATATTTCTAGTCCTAAACTTTGAATATTGCTTGAGCATTAAAATTGCATATATATATATATAAAAGAGGAAGCTTTCTCGGATATAGTATGTCAGGAGTTTACTTTTTGAATGGCTTCTAGTCATCACATTATCATCATCATGATTTTGATTCAACATAGAAATTCGGAAGTATTATAAATCATACAAGGCTTCTTCTCTGTATTTCAGTATAAATATCTTGTATATTTCTCTGCTTATAACATATTGTTATGTTAGTTCCTTTTGACGTTATGTATATTGCATCACGCACTCATTTATATAACAATCATTGTCTAGTGCTTCATGCATTGTAACACCTACAGAGCTAAAACAGACTCAGACACTCAATCACTCATTTTGATTCTCTATGTTTCTCTCTATGACTCTCTCAAGACCAAAGATGAATATATTATTAGTCTGATACTTGAACTGCCCTAAATATTCTATGTTGCTATTTACTTATAATATACTATTGCTGATCGTATCGTTGCTTTACAACAAACTTAATATACATGTTTGTTACTACCAGCCAATTCGAGCATTTATAATCAATCGAACAGTATCAAACTCAAAACTATATATATAGCTTGAATACGTTTCATCATGATTCCGAACAGAAAATTTATTAACCATTATACTAATTGAAATTTGCAACAAGTTATTTTAAAATTTCATGCTTGAAAAAATAGCATCAGCTTTTTTTGTTAAAATTTTTTCTTTATTTGTTACAATATATATTTTTTTTTCAACTAATGGTTTTTTTTTTTTTTAATAAACCAAAGTAATCCGTTACATCGAAATATTTTTATATTCACTCGGTAATATTGTATGAATATTATTTGAAAATACTTTATATCCGACTAATATTGTATATACATATAAAAATTTCCATCAAGTAAATTATTTTTTTAATTTATACAATTCATTTATTTTATTGTAAAAAAAAAAACATTAATTTATTTGCAAATATTTGGATTGCGAAGATTATAATTATATTTATATTGTTTGTTACATTTTTTAAAATTTTATTTATTTAAAAAATATATATAAATTCTTTACAATTGTTAACAATGAATTACTCATACTATACATAAATTTTTATTCAGTAGTGCGTTTCATGAGTATTTACGAGGTTAATGTGAATCAATTTAAAAATGTTGGTTAGAGAGTTTGGTAGATGTTGGCAAGGTACATACACTATCAAGGGAATAGGCTATGAATACAAGAAGATATCTCATATTGATGTGGTGTTTTACATTTATCCTCTCAAGCACGTTGAGCCAACACACGAACGGATGAGTCTCAGTGCTTTTTCATCAAAATAAAATAAAAAAATTAAGCCCATATAGATTTTCCCGAGAGTATAAAAAATTGTACTCAGCATTCGAGTAAATCAATTTATTTAATTTTTTTTTCCTCAAATTGAATAGTACTAGCCATTCGATATATTATATAAACATGCATATGTTTTCATATGTGTGCATGATATATATATATATAATAAATCAAATATCAATCAAATTTTCATCAGTATATATAAAAGTAAAATAGAAAATAATTTCTATGTATATATATATATATATATATATATATATATATATATATATATATGACAGATGTCTATCAGTTTATTATTTTGTATTTTTGTATTAACACTTACTCCCAATCAATATTCAATTGAACAATATATATTTAGCACTTGTAATTTGTTCCGCTTATATTCAAAACACATCATGCATTGCATAAATTTATAATACATAATATAACATATATAAATTCTACATCATGTTTAAATTCTAAAATGCTATATAACAATTATAAAAATAAAATCATTTCATAAATTATTTTATTATTATTATATTTAAAAAATTTATATATATATTTTATCATACATATATTGTATGACAAATACTGCAACACATGTTGTTAATGTTTCTCTTTGTATATGACATATTTGAATGTGAAAATACAATATGAAATGAGATTTACACCTAAAATGCATAATTAACTATTGATCAGGGCGGTGGCTCTTTAGGTATACTAGTGCACAAAATTCCACCTGTTGCTATATACACAACTCTATACATCTATTGTAACAATCACAATCACCTCTTTCCCTTGTTAAATTTTATTATCTCATAATCAATAATTGTAAATTTAGTATTGAATTTGTAAATTATGTTTTGCTTCAATGCTATTAATACAGTGCAGGTATATACCTATATATTTTTCAATTTATTATTCTATATATACAAACATTTATTTGTGATGTTATAAAACCAAGATAGACATTGAATATATATATGTATATATATATATAGTTTATAAATATATAGTGCCTTGAGTCGAGGACATAAACAGGCGCACAGGTAGCAAAGTACGCTGGTAAAAAGATAATTTTTCTGCAGATTTTAGTAGTAGTTGGTATTATAAAAGATGAAGTAAAACAGGTAGAACAGGTTCTCAGAATGGTTTGGCTATATGTAATGATAAAAAAATGTGCTCGAGTATATAGTAATATATAAAAAGAGTAAAAATAAAAGAGATGTAAGACGTGCGCGAGGTTGCGCAGGACGCGCAATGAAATATAAAAAGGGTGAAGTGGTTAGTTGAAAAGAGTGTACATATATATTCACTATATACATTCACAATGATGATGATGATGATGATGATGATGATGATGATGATGATGATGACCGGCTGGTTGTTGTTGAATTTCCGGTGAATGTCAAGAGCCGGCCACGAGCCAGCATCCAATCAAAACAGAAGAAACTAAGAAGCCGCGCGTGATCCCCGTTTTTTTCTTTGTTCTTTTTGCTTATTTTATTTTATTTTTTTTTTATTAATTTTTGCTTTTTCTTATTCTTCATTATCATCATCATAATCATCATCATCATGATCATAGTCTTTTATTATATTCTTCAACATCTTTTATTTGGTTCGTCACTCATATGCATACACCACAAACATTCATCTCTTTGTGTCAAAACGTGGTTATATGCAGACTCTTTTATTATCAAGCTTTATTCTCATATCCACAATTTGTCTTTTTTTTTTTTCTTTTTGTTTATTATAATATATTTTCATATATAAATAGCATCTTTTATATTTAACTTTGTTCAAGATCTTTCTCGTTGATGTCTTCGATAAAGAACTTTATGGCCCAATCCATCCGGTCGATGAAGTTTTTACCTTGCTCATTGGTCCAATCCTGTATTTTTTTATTTCTTGTAATATACGTTTGGCACTTAAACTTGCTTTGTAAAAACAAAAAAAAAAAAAAGTCGTGGGAATACTTTATGTCGCGTGAGTATAATCGATATTCTCATGTGGTACACCACATTGTGGTCAACATTCATTTTATTTCAAATATAAATAATAAATATATCTTTTCGGTTTTTTATTATTATTTTTTTATTACTTGTTTTTTTGTAACCATTCATGCAATAATTTGGGAAGTTCGTCCGGTAAAAATAAGATAAAAAATAAAATAAACCTTATTCAGGTACAAGATGCACGTTTATCTTATATATATTTTTGGATTTTTTGACTCTATATATAGATGAGTGAAGTTAAAGTCTTGAAAGTTCGTAGTTAGACTTGAGAAGCTTTTGGTTTATACGTGATGGCAATTTTGAAGAATGAGAATTTTGCTTGTCTTACTGCACGAACGACAAAAAGGTCCACGACCTGGACATGTATATATGTAAACTGAGTTTGCCCTCAGGTGTTGGACTGCATTTACCGTGACAAGCATGCAATATGACGAACAGCTACTGTATATATATGAAAGTTTACGAAAATTTGTGACTGTCATTTGCAGAACACACCAATATTTAACCTAACTATAAAATCATTTGAAAGATTGTCAGCAAATTGATTGTAAAACTTGTCAAAATTTAAATATTTCGTTGAACATAGATTACTAACTCGTTTATTCATTGATTTTCTGATATTTTTGTCAAAATGTCAATCAATTTATTGATATTTCAGTTAAAATTTATTACAACAAATGGTTGATTTGTTTTTTTTTTTTTTAATTTTTAATAATTGCCTGAAGACAATTGAGATAAAAAAGTTTACACTTTTGACACTTTTTAGTTTAAATATTATCACTGTTCTAAAAAATTGTTTGACATCATCATGAAAGTTAATTTTTTTTTTTTATTCTAATTTCATTTATAAAAAAACTTTTTGATCTATATATATGTGTTATAATTTTAAAAATGTGTACAGCAGTATACATAGCTACTAGATATATTAAATTTTTTTTTTTTTTTTCTTTTTTTATCCAACTTTGCTTCTGGCGACTCGTTACAACTTTTTTCTTATATATACGTGAGCTGATATACTTTCATATACTTAATTATACTTTTTTTTTCTTTCAGTCTTTTTTACTATATTCTATGAGGTACACCTTTTAATTAAATAATCGACAAAGCAAAGGACACATCTCCACGTTAACGCGTAATTATAAAATGTCTGTCACAGGGAATTGCAATTTTTTTGTATATAAAAGTATAAAGTTAGTTGACAATCACGTGAATATACACAAGCCTTTGTAATGGTATTTAACATTTTTATATTCTTTTTTTCATTCGTAATTTCATGCTCCTACTTTTTTTTTTTTTAATGAAAATTCTTTGTATAATATTATATTTTTATTGTTTAATAACATAATTTTGTTAATTAAATAATTACGTATAATATTGGAATGATATTAAATTTGATAATTATACTCGTGTAATAATTTACACTCTAATAAATTCTTGGTATGATTATATTGATAATTAATTTATCTAATGCTCCAAGTTTTCTTGAAAAATCAATGCACAAATTAAGCGTTCCGCATGACATAACAAATCTCATCTCGTGTTCAAGTACTGTAAACGAGTCAGTAAGCAAATTCTTGGTTTGCCACTGGTTCTAGGGTTGGAATGTAGTTTCTTTCATTTCATTCAAACAAATACTTGGACAAAATTAGTCAATAAAAAATTGTCAAGAAAATATTTTATAAATTTTTTTTTGTTTTAACAATTGTTTGACACATAATACGCAAAAAAAAAAAACAAAATCTATCCAT
This sequence comes from Lysiphlebus fabarum, assembly GCA_011426435.1. NCBI lineage: Eukaryota > Metazoa > Arthropoda > Insecta > Hymenoptera > Braconidae > Lysiphlebus > Lysiphlebus fabarum. The sequence continues at coordinate 96,981 of WSYQ01001073.1, forward strand.
AAAATAGGAAAGTATTTCGTGTTTAAGTCACATTTAGCTCATAGATAAAAAAAATTGCAAGCATTTTGTTGACATTATATTATACGTATTGTACATTACATATAGTCAACCACTCAACCTAAACAATCCATTGCCATTACACGTAATTTCATACTTGATCTATGAAAAAGTTGCACATAATTTTCACACAAAAGCCAAAAATACATGCTTGTCATTTTGACACAAAAAAATAAATAAATAAATGAAACAGCTAGCTAAGAAAAATTAAAAATTTAACGATATAAAAAACTTATTTCAAATACGAATGAAATATATTTATACAAAATATATAAGCATTTATATAAAGTACATTTTTTCCATGAATAAAATTTTCTCAAAAAAAAATAAAAAAATGCATACATCTGCATCAATCTGTCGACAAGAATAACCATTCGAGAATGACAAGTGACTATATAGTAAAATCCAATTTACGCTTTGATTTTGTTTCTCTGAATTTGTTTCTGGTCATCCATGAATAATTAATTTTATCAAAGGGCAAATGGCAATATCAAATATACCAATCGTATAAAAATTAAAGCACTTGAAAAAATACTAAATTTATTATATAATCTTTAATAATAATTGAAATAAAAGTCAGTCAAAGTATATGTATATTAAATATTAAATAATCAAAACAGAAAAAAAAAAAAAGTCGTGAACTTAATAATTTAAAAATAATTACGTGACTCGTGTATATATAAATAATATATAGCTATATGCCGAAATACACAAAGCCGGGTTAACTAGTTGTGTCAATTGATGCTAAAAAGCCAACTGTTTATAGTTAAAATTTTAGCAGTTCCATGTATCGTAGCAAAAGGCTAACATCTTGTTAACCAATATATAATCGAGCTATAGTCAGTCATATAGAAATATGGAGAGATTATAGATATAGTGATGATGTATACACAAAATTTTAGTAGTAGTTGTAGTTGCCTGTGTACATATTGTACAATGTGTTTATATTATATAATAGGTATATATATAGACTTGGTATATATATGCAAACTTTATATTGACTAAATGTGGTTAGAGTTACACAAAAATGAAAAGTTTAAGTGTACAAGAAAAGCTTCTCTTTTGACCAAGTGTAACCACCAAATACGTTGTAAAGCCACTAGGGAAGATGACTTTGTAACTGAACGATGTATTAATTCTGTCGTTTTCTCTATGTGGGTTATCTTGTTTTACCTCTTTAAACTTTAGTTTTAGCTTTGTTAAACACATTTATATACATGCTGTACATGTATAATACTATGATATCCAATATTTGATTATAATTTTTTTGTAAATTAAATTATTGTTTATTTTTAATCAAATATATTAAAGTTGAGAAAATATAATTTAATTTAATATTATGAGTGAAAAATCTGTTAATCCCACGAGTGTCTTTTTATGTCTAGTTACGTGGGTGTGGTGCAAAAAAAAAAAATGATAATTGTCGATGTGCTAATTCGATTCAATGCCTTGTTCAATAGTTCCCAATTGACTCATTTATAAAATACGTAAGAGAATCTTTACCACCCCAACTTATACATACCTTTATTTTATTTTTTTCTAAATTTACACATTTTTTTATCTTTACTTTTCATTATTTTCTGTAAAATTGTTTTCCAAAAAAAAAAAAAAAAGAAATGGTTTGAGAGATAAAATTAAAAAAAAATGGTTAAGATAGGGTAGATTTTTTTTTTTATATAATAAGAGTAAAGAACAAAGAAGCTTTCTGTAAATGGTTTTAAACTTCAAATTAACGTTAAATTCAATTAATTTTTGAAAGGTGTCTTTTGATAGGAATATTTTTACTCATTAAATATATATATAGAGTAAAAAATAAAATTTTAAATGTGATTTGTAAGTTTTTCATAGATTACATTAAACTAAAATAGAATAAATATTCAAACTAACGTTATAAAAAATAAAATAAAATCATTTTAATAAAAAAAAAAATTGAACTCAAAATAAGACCAGATGTGTGAGTATATAGTTGCTCTCGTGTGTTTTTTAAAGTTTTTATTTGTATATGTTGGTATTTTCCTTTGCAGGAGAGCAAAAAAAAATATCATATGTAATGTTTATACATGTATATGTGTGTTGCATCTTAATTTTAGTTTTGATCCCACAAGGAATGAAAGATAAAGTCACATTTGCGTGTCACCATGTGTTTGCCACACTCGTTGTCATTATATATATATACCCCTCTTTATATTGAATACATATTTATATATGTAATAGTGGACAGTTGTTGTTATATATATATGAACAAATGAGAAATGTCAATAACAGTCTATATGCCTGTATATAAAACTGTATTTTACTTATTAAATTTAAACGTTTAAATAGGGTCATGCGCAATTGGTAGTTTAATGTTAACAATTTATGAGCAATTTAGCGAACACTAAGATTTCGTGCAAAAGTGATATGATGGCGTCAGGTTTAGGTCGTAAATATATGATAGTAGTTTCTGAAACTTGAAGATAATTGTGGTTAGATTGTGTTGAAAACGTGTCTTCTCGTAAACTGATTTTCAATAAAACACTTCATTACAAACCATATCGCTGGCTACTACCTTTTTTGTTTTTTTTTTTTACTTAGATTTTCTTACTTTTTTATTTTTACAAAAGTTGTTTGTTCAGAGTAAACTTTATTATTTTAATTATTATTTAATGGAAATAAATTATTTAACCAAAGTTTTTCTATTGACCCTTGTATCTTTTTAACTTATAACTTCTAAAAATTTGAAATTTTAATTTAATGTCACACACATGTTTCAAGCATGCTTTTTTAATGCATATTTTTTTATCTTTTTTGTCTACAAAAATTTTTATTTTTATTTTCTGTTTCGTGTGAAAAAAAGCACTGAGTTTGCCGCAGTATCTGGTTTTGTTTAAATAAATATATTTAAAAAGTTTAATTTATCATAAATTATTGGATTAAATATTTTTGAGTAAATTTATAACTATTCTCTATTTAAATAATATTTAAAATTATCAGTTGTATGATTAATCAATTCTAGAATATATAAAATGAAATAATATATATGTATAGGTATATTTAAAACAACAATACATTAGCAGTACAATGATAAATCAGTATATGTACTGATTAGTCGAGATAGTTAATCAGATTTGTGATTTTATTTCACTGTAAATATTTGTATTGGTTACGTGTTTCGTTGAGTTGCAAATTGTCGGTACCATGAATTTATTTATATTTATTTTTGCGTAATTTTTTTACAAACTCTTGTGTTCATTTTTATATTTAATATTTTTTTTATCTCTGTTCACACCACGTGCGTTCTTTATTTATTTCTCAGTTATATGTATATATTTTTTTATTTATCCCTCGTTTTATTTTTTTTAACTTATTTCACTTGGGAATACATATGGTGAGTGTATACCATACACTTTCTATATACATAAGAGTGAGTTACGCGCAAGTTGGAACCGAGAGTTAGTTACACCTAGTGTAAGCGGTCCAAAATTTATGTTGGTAAAACTCGTTTTACGAGTGGCAAATCTTTACAGTTACATATATATATTTAATAAAATATATATATATATATATTTTGTATATAAAAAACACAACCGACACACATCCGCTGTGTTTTATAAAACTTTTCGGCGTCATCTTGTTGAAATAAGTTTTTTTTTTTTTTTTTATTATTTCAACTTTATTTGGTATTTATATTTTTCTAAAAATTTACTCATAGCTGGAGATAACTAGATCATAATGTCATTTATGTATATTTTTTTTATCTATATAATTTAAGGGTCGAACATGATTTTCTAAACACTTGGGGGTATAATAATGACGTTGATATCGACCTCCCAGATTTGAAACGACCTCCTGGCAAGAAAACTGTTTCATTTTTTAAAAATTAAAAAATTCATATGGTCATAATACATATGTTTAATTTATCATATATTTTTTTTTTTTTTTATAATAAAAGTTAAACCAATTGATCATTGAGAAGTTGAAAAAAAAAAATAGGTACTTATTTATAAATTCAAGTTGTTTGATATATAAATCCTCAAAAGTCAACAACAAGTCAACAAATGACAACTTTTAAGTCAATAAAAAAAAGTAAATACAATAATAATTTATTGGTCGTTTAGCTATAGTAAATAAAAAAAAAAAAGTTTATAATAAGAAAAAATAAAAGACCAGTTTGATGCGAATTGCCAAAAGTAATAAAATCGCCCATGTTCAAACCATTCTTGGATGGATCCTCTAATTGGAGGAACGCCGCGTTTATAAGTATATTTTTTTCATCTTCTATATATAATTGATAAAAACTTGATAGACAGGCTGATTTCAAATGACAGTGTCACACGTTATTTCCACGTATAAACTATTCTTCAGTTCACTTTCATTCGTTGATTTCTACGGGTATATAAATAATATATAGGTATACCCCAAGAAATTACGCTTGAAAAAAAAAACAACAACTTGAAATATAAAAATGTGAAAATACCCATATTTTTTTATTTTCCACTTTTAAATTTGACAAATAAATACCGACAACTTAAGTACTTTAAAGCTCTAAATATACTCGTAATTTTCACATGCGAACAATACAATAAAACTTACAGACATAATTGCAAAAAAATAAAAAATTTATTTCACATGATGAAATAATTTTTTCTTTGAGATAATATTTAATTTTATGAAAAAAAAAACTTTTTAAATTAAAAAAATGACATGATTAATATATTTTATATAAATTTTGAAATCTTATATTGGGTATAGATATATCATTTTCGATTGTTTATTTTTATTTTGACCAAAAATATACATCCCTTTTTTTTTTTATCTTGCATGTCTTCGTTTGTATCAAATTTTTTTACATCAAATCCATCAATCAGCAAGTGCCAGTATAAACTATGAAAAAAAATAGTTATATATATAGACATGTATGTATGACTGATGAAGGAGAATGACCGCGAGGGAAAGTTTGAACAATGAAATATGGTTTTTTGTTTTTTTTTTATTTAACCGTGTGAATGTAACGGTTTCTCGCACTTGTACGTTTGTTGTTACCGTTTTATTCGTTTGTTTTCTTATCATTTTTTTTTTTTTTCTTTGGTTTTTCTATTTTCTTTGCTTCTTTTTTCATTTGTCCATATACATATTACAACAATGTATGTATACTTAAACATGTAGTCACTGTACACACAATACTGTCATTTAAAAATGTGCATTTTATTTTCATCTATCTATCTTTTATTTTTCATTTTATTTATCTTCTTTTTTGCTTCCCATGTGCCATACAAATATCTATAAATATATTTCAATTTTGTCTCTTTGTTTGTTGAGTGCGTGCAAGGAATGATATAGATTAAAAAAGACAACTTGTTAAGGCAAAAGTGTATATATCTCATGTACAAGCACCTGACTTGACTTGTTAATAATCTCATTAGAAGAAATAATTTTAAACTCTGCAATATTGAGAATTATTTTATCAACACTTGAGTTAAGATTGTTCATGCCACTTAAGGCATTCAATTTAAAATTTAAAAAAATAAAAATTCTCAAAAGTTTTTAATTCTGAGATTTAAAAAGAATTAAAAAAAATTAATATATCTTCTGATAAATTAAATAAAATTAGATATAAATTCTAAATAAAAAATAAAATAAAATAAAATAAAATTAGTTTTAAAATTTTTTTTATATTTCTTAAAACAACTTGTCAGTATCTTAAAATATAACATTTATTATTCTTAAAAATTTGTTCGATTAGTTTCTTACTAGAAAACTCAGAGACAACGAAAACGATTATATGCATAAAACTATCGTCTTTTGGTGAACTTAGTGGATATATAATATCAAGATGGAAAATGACAGTGCGAAAAGCTCAATGTGCTCGTTTCATTATTCATTTCTCGTACAGTACTTTAAGATTTTGTATATAAAATATTCTTAAAGGGTCGTTGTCCTTTTCAGCTGAATGCTTTTAAAAGTCATTATAATAATTTTCATTATATATATTTATAGACATTTATATAAGTCATAGATTAAAGTTTATTTTTTATCAATTCAAAATAATATATATATATAAATTTCAAAAAACTCCTCGAGCTAATAAAATTTATTAATAATTAACTGCACTTAAAAAAAATAAATAATAAAATTTTTTATATTAATTATTGTGATACTTTATTTATCGATGATAAAAACATGGTAATTAAATTAGCATAAAAAAATATCAAATGAGAAAAAAAAAAAATGAATATAAATATAATAAAAAAAAACTGAGGGTGGTTGGATTTATTTGAATTTGAAACAACATTTATATAATGTAGGTGTTTATCGTTTTCATCGAAATACTCTGTTTATATATATTATTTTTATTATATTTATTATATATACAAAACATGGTATGACATATTAATGTGTAATAATACAAGGAGGATGCGGGTTTACCGATTGACTCCAAGCACTGTGGTCAATCTCCGATTACTGAGAATGAAAATCATATTCGTTTCGCCATTGCAAACACCTATATATTCCCAGCATATACATTGCCATTAATATTTTATTTTATGTTTCTTTTTTTCTCTCTTACCTACTCAGTAACAACAAAATAATAAAAAAATAAAATTAATAAAAAGAAATTACATGACCTCTCTTGTCACACATATAACTTGTTCGCATATATAAAAGTCTATCGATTGTGTGAATATTGTATGTATTATCCAAGTCACCATGTATATTCTCAATTACACTGTGTATATATCAGACCCAACTTTTCTCAGTTTGCAATATTGCAAATATATGTATTCATATATTTTTTTTCATCTCAAATTCGTGGTCTCATATATATATATATCACAAAAGAATTTAATTTTCCCATGGACCTCAATTTTTCTTTATTATTTTTTTTTTCTTTACACACTCTATACACTATACAAGTTATTTTTTATTCTTTTAGTTTTTTTTTTTTTTTTCATTTGCTTTTTTCTCTGTACTCGATTATGATCCGATAAGCTGCCATCTGGGAAACGAGAATGTCGATTGGAAAATGGATTTTGCGGACTCGGTGAAAATCTCAACGATATGAGAGATTTTTTTGAATCAGCTTTTCCTTCCTTTAAAGAGAAAAAAAACTTAATAAATGATAAATTGAAATATAAGAGTAAAGAGAGATATATAAAAAAAAATTATGTGATACATAAATTACATTACATATTGGAAGTCTTTTTTTTTTCTCAACTTATTATACATCTTTTTGATATCGAAGCAAAGACGAAAAAGCACGAGGCTGGTCAAAAGATTGAGGCACTTTGTAGCGGGCAATCATCAGCAAAAGGAAGGTAATCGAAGCAGTAACAGAAAGTCTTATAAAAGTATATATGTACATATATAATATATGATATATAAAAATTGGGTAGAGAGTTTGTGAGGGATTAAATATATATATACAGAGGCAAAGGGTTAAAAAAAAATTCAAGACACGCGACTTTAAAACAGTGGACAAAAACCGGTTATTTTTTAGCTGCTGGTGCTTGCTTGCTCTTCTTTTACCCCATTATATGTTTAACTACAGGTATATATTTTACTTCATGAAGAGCCGCTAGCATTTTCTGTCTTTATCTCTTGGGAGCCACGCGAACAAGCCAAGAAAACGACTTGATGCACCTGCACTTGCTACAACCCTACCTACATCTTGGATTATTATATATACTGCTTCTTCTTTCGTTCATTTTTTTAACATTATTTTTTCTTATTTTTCTTCATCATCATCTTGTATTCGTTTTTATTTTTTTTCCTTATTCATCTGATGATTTTTCATTGCAACATCTTCTCTTTCTATTGCCCTTCTATAGCTTTTTTTTTTTAAAAAAAATATATTTTTTTTTATATTCTTCATTTGCTCACTCTGTAGTTGTGGTTGAACCTGCCAGCCGGTCTTCAGACCGGTCTACCAAGTCCATTATACAGAGGAACTTGTCCATAACGCCTTAGGCTATCATCTGCAGAAGCCAATCTCACACTGTACCAAAGACCAAACGACTCACAACTTTTCTTTACCAAAGTAAACCGCTTTTTCGTCTCTTTACTTACTTTATTTCATATTATTCATTTTTTATCATTTTGCTCGATTTCGAATTGGATGGTTTTTTTTTTTTCATTTCCTTCAGATTTTTTTTTATATCCTCAATTTTAATATCGTTTTGTGCTGAAATGACTCACCATAATATACTTAATATTATACTATGATACATAGTTATTTTGAAAATTTTTTACTATATTGTAGTAAAAATTCTAAAAAAATCATAACACATATAATGTTATATTTCAGGAAATGCACATTATCAATTTGATTGTTTTAATCAATTGTCTGATTGTGCTCTCAATAATAGCCTTCATTAAAATATATATGCTCTTATAATTTTCTCAGCTTAATCATTAAGCTGTTTTATTTATAAGTACCTGTGATTATATACTTCAATATAATCTTGAGAACTTATATTCATCTCAATGTTGTTTGACTTTCTTGATGATTACACTCTTGTCACACGCTCTTGACTTTTTTTTTTCTCATTCTTTTTTTCCATTTATAAATAAGCCCTACTTGAATGATGTCATGATTTATTGTATTGGAAATGTTTCATCATTGAGTTAACTATGAAATATTTTTCCAATTATTTTCGATACGTATATTTTATCAATAATATATACCTATATTGTATCGTTTTTAAAAGTTTCAAACTCTACTGAGATTCTTTTAAATGAATTCTCAATTTATTGAAAAATAATAATCATATATATCCTTGGTTCCATGTTTGAATGAAATCTTTTCACATATATATATATATATATATAAAAGTGGTATAATAAAAAAAATTTAAAAACGTAAATAATGAAATAAGCGAGGTCAAATTAAACCGAAGGAAGTCCGGGAGAACTGCTGATGAGAAGTTCGAAAAGGAGTCAGCGGTAGACACGTAATTGCGCATTAGGTCGTAGTTGTAATCCATTGGATGAATGAATGAACGAGGTATATATATACATATATATATATTCTTGATGGTAAAACCACAGGTGAACATGGTTAATGAGTGAGATGAAAGATTTAGCAGATGTAAAATAAGAGGTGAGAAAGAGAAATGACAGGATCTGAAAAGTGAGATAAAATTGATGAGAGGGAATCAAAGTTTGAAATAATGTTGGCCAAAGAGAAGTCCAGAGTACGCAAGTTTGATAGCATAATGAAAGGGCAGGGGGGGGGGGAGGTAAAATGAGGTAAATATTCATATAAAATGTGGTGAACTGAGAAGAGATGAAAGCATCCAAGTGTAGAGCCCATGATGCCTTTTCATATACATATTACTATATAGATAAAAACCGGTCGAACACGTCAAAGTTATAAAAAATAAAATATATATATATATATATAAAAAAAAGGATGATGATGATGATCAGGTTGAAGGTGCACACATACACACACACATTTATCAACTTGTTACACAAAGTTTACTAAACTCATAAGAATTCAAACCATGGTGAATTCAAGTGTAATCGTTTTGAGACACGAAAACTTTTACATATGTGTAATACATGTTTACAAATATACAAAGTATATATATAAGTATATATAAACCATGTATTTGTAATATATATAAAACATGAATGAGGTAGATATATAAAAATAAAAATTTCATGACATTATATCGATGAGAAATCTTGTATTAATTTTTTATTCATTAATCACTATTATAATTATAATTCCAAAAATTTTATATTCATTTAAATATACATGGGATAATTACAAAAAAAAAAAAATAATAAAATAAAAATTTAATATATTAAAATATTGATTTATGATAATTATATTATTGTATAAGATTTTTGAAAAAATTTTATATATATTTTTTCTAAATTATTATTAGTATTTCTTGGAAATTAAAAATAAAAAAATTTTAAATTTTATTTGTAGAAAATAATAATTATGATGTTATAGATTTTATCTTTATAATATTTTATTTTATAAATTAATAATTATTATTATTTATAAAATTTAAAATTTATTTATTTTTACTGAATGAGTTGATGGTTGAATTGACTGAATTGAGTGTTTGTTGGACATCGATATATGACAGGAAGATGCGTGTTAAATTTACAAGTATCAGACACTAAAAAACTTGACCCATTCAACTGTTGTATGTATGGCTTCTTCTTCTTCATCATCATCATCATCATCATACACAGATGGTGAATGAAACTTTCTTACTATACGCTTATATATACGCATGAACCTCCTCATAATTTACATTATAGTAATATTTATATTTTTCATATGATATTATCACTCGAATATCAAGTAGCTAGATGATACTATTTGATTCCTTCAAAAAAACTAATAATCAATTATCTCTTACAATATTCACTTTAGTTGTATGTATATATATATTTTTTGTTTCATTTTTAAAATGCCATGTCATGACTCAGATAGTTTACTTTTGAATTAGTCTTGGTTTTGATTTTGAATTATCACGTAATTGAGAAGACTAAAAAATCACTACTTTATATATATTTACGGATTAATTTTTTTTTTTTATATTTTTCTGAATAATCAAATATATTTTTATTTATTATTTGTATTTTATATAAAATATATAGTATCTCAAGAACCGCGGGAAAATAAAAATTGTATAAAAAAAATATAAAAAAAAAAAAAAAGAAGAAAAAAGTTCCAACATTTACGGTTCGGTTATTTCTTGATTTTTTTTTTGGATTAGCAACGAACGATGACGATACCTGAATATTGTCCTGATGGACTTGTTGTATTTTATATTGTATATAAATGTCTATGTGTTTGTATATATTATCTTAAAGTCTCGATGTAACGTGGGAAGTTGTCAGACCGGCTTCCGCGGTCTCTATCAAAAGTTTATATATACCAAATAATATAAAAAATACATAGGGATACATAAATTAAATCAAAATAAATTATAATTATTCTCAAATGATTTCCGGTCTATGTTTGCAGGTGATTTGATAAAATGACAAAAATCCATTAACCAGAATATCATTTCTTGATTTTATAGTTAATCTTATTAATTATATATTTAAAATTAAAAAAAATATAGTTAAAGTTTGTTTTATTTTTTTTTTTATTTCAATATAATGTGAATAATAATTTACATTACATGAAAAAAACTTGTGTGTCAGGGTGTAAATGTCGTAAACATGTATTTAAAGGAATAATTTTCTACAAAAGAAAATCAGAGTTTTGCCATCAGATGAGTAAATTTTTAATATAAATAATAGTTGCTTCAATTATATTTCAAGGACATCTTGTGGTTAACTTGTTTTAACATAGTAAACTTTAACATATAATATACTTAAACGTGTTGAGTAAATATTAGACATTGCATTTACTTCGATAAAACTTAAGAAAATTATACAAGTAAATAAGTTACTTTTTTTTTTTTGTAAAATTTAATAACATGCATCGTAAATCGTAATAATATAGTTTTATAAATTAAAAATATAAATTGCTCAATTTTTAAAAACACCAATAAAATTTACTAGAACCATAATTATAATTCATAAATTTTTTAAAATTTATTTACATCCCTATTTATATAATTATATTTGATAATTTATTTATATTAATTTTTTTTTTATTGATAAAATTATCAAAGCCACGTGTCATCTTTTTTTATAATCTTATAAACATAATATATTTCTTTGATGTTCTTGCACATCGCGATGCGGTGATATAATACTGTTTATCTCAGGTTTTTTTTTTTCACAAAGATGATTCTATATATACACGTAATTTTCTTTCATAGACCCTCAGTAAAAGTACTTCATCCCTGCCGTTCATTTAATATTTATCAACAAGACGCTCTCTTGAGACTCTTTGCCCCAAATTCTCACTCTACTTTCACTCTAACTCTTTTTCCCATCATTTTTTTTTTTTTTTTTTTCTTTGGCATCTGTTACTTTTCTCGCGACTGTACTTTATTTGATAAAATTCAAGATGTTATTCTATTTTTGAAAATATATAAAAATATATATGAAGAAAATAAATTTACCTGTGTATCTTCCTATATTAATATCAAAAAACTGAAAAAAAAAAGTAGAATTAAAAGAAAGATATAATGATGTTGATGAATATAATATGATTTTTCATTTATCATATTATTTTTCAATAAAACAAGTTTTATAAAAGACATATGCGTGTAAAAAGATTTTTCCCACAGACTCAGCTGAACCCAAAACAAGACTGCATTTAGTTCATCTTACGTTTTATATACATATATATATTTTTTTTTGACTTGGTTAACATCAACAGTGAGAAAGCGAAAAATATATTGAGGCTTTTTTTTTTTTTTTAAACTTTAAACAAGCAAGGAAACTTGCTTGCCTCGAAAAGTGAAGTTGCTGGACCTTTTTTTGTCTCTATATATACACTTGTAACCACCAACATATCAGAAGTTGGTCTTTCTCTCTGAATATATATGATGATGGTCATTTTATTGATGCCACTAACACCAACATTACTCTCAATATATATCTGAAATAAATAACCAGAATTTCACTGTATATTTTTTATTACATTATATACTATATATAAAATTTTTTATTCACTCCTTTTTTTTCATTCATCTTTTCTTACTTATATTTTTATAAAACGTAACTAATTTTTTATTTTATTATATTCATTTTTAATTCTATTGTTTTATACTTATATATAAATTTTTTTATAAAAAGTTAAGTATATAATCATCAAAATTATTATTTCAAAAACTCAAAAAAGAGTTGTATTAAAATAATTATAAAAAAGTTTTAATTTTTTTTTCATTCTGTTTGTAGTATTTGTTTTGTCAAAGTTATAATTATTGTTTTTAAATAAAATTAATTATAATAAATTTTGTTTTGGTTAGAGTGTTGATACAATATTGTATAAACAAAAATAAATTTTAAATAATGACAAAAGAACTCGATTGTGAAGGGTTGAATAAATGTTTTGTGGGTCAACGAGAGAGGTAAAAAAAAAAAAAAATAATAAAATTGAGTATGTCTGATATTCTCTTCGTTAACAAGCTAAACAATAACACTGGACGTTGACCATGTTGAATAACTCTGAAACACATGGAAATTCATTAATTCGTGTGTGTACACATTTTTTTTTTTTAATTCTAATTTTTTATTTGTTTTATTTTGGTTTTTTTTCTTTTTTTTTTTACAATCCTCGTGCAATTAACTTTATACTGGTATATTAAAGAAAAACTCGTTACGTAAAATACAAAACGAGTGATATGGAGATTAATTCAGTGCTATATGTTATTTTGCAATGTCCTTTTGCACATATGACTATAAAAAAAAAGACCGACACATTTAATTTGCCAATGAAAAAGACAGAGATAATAAACAAATAATAAAAAAAATAAAAAAAGGGTAAAAATCTCGCATGTATCATTTAATCTGACACATGAAAATACAGCAACGCGCTTTTAGCAACACAAGAGTAAACATCAGTTTCGTTGGCATAAATATATTTTTTTTTATATACTTTTTTTTTTTTTTAATTTTGTTTATCCATTTTTTTGTTTTTTATAAATGTAATATATATAAATAATTTTTTTTTCTCTGTCAACAAGAATAATTTGCATTTCTATATGAACACATTTTTTTTTTTTATGATTTTAGTGAAAAAAAAAAAAATAGTAATATAATAAAATAATAATTATTTATTATTAATTTTTTTTTTTTCTGGTAAACCTCAGTGTCATATGGTTTATGAGATATTTTTTATTTTTATTATAATGTTATACCAGTGACCTCATTTAGTTCATAACGTCAAACGTTCTGAAATATTTAGCATCATGTAGTAGTTGTGTATTCATCCCTTGTTCATTATTTCTTAGTTATAATAGACAACTAAAACCACCTTTGTTTTTAGTTTATTCATTTTTATATTTTTTATTCTATTAATTTTCTCTCTACTGTTATAATTAATTAGTTTTTATGTTTTTTATATAAAAAGAAAAAAAAATATTACCACAAGAATTTAAAATATTTCTAATCAGTTTCAATTATAATATTTTATTTCCCTCATATAACATTTAATACTTGTATAATAAAATATGCATTTGAATATGTATTTTAATTAACATAATCAAAATAGGCTGATGAAAGTATTAGTGTTTTTGATTTGATCTGAGTAGTAGTGCATTAATATTGATACTCAAATAGATGATGTTGATAATGATGATGATGATGATGTTGTTGATGAAGATTATAAGGATGAAAATAACTATAAAATATTCTGTTAATACTATAGCTTATAATATATACATTTTAATAATCTATCTTTAAATAACAAATATACTGTTGCAATTTAAAAATTAATATCCTTTTATTTTGATATTTTAAAAAAAAATTTACTATAACAATTTATAGTTTTTAACTGTATAAAAATATAGTGACAATTTATTACTTTACATTCACATAAAATGTATATTTAAAAATAATTTATATAATATTACAAGTGTCTATAAAAAATCAAATAGTTATAGGGATAAAAAAAAATAAAATCTATTTTACAACTATAGTTACATATTATTGTGCAGTTTACTTGAGCCTGTCGTAAAAACTTATTCTTACATGTTTTTTTTTTTTTTTTTATTCTCGTAAATATTTTCTCAATTACCTGTCAAATTTTTTTTTAAATATACAAAGTTTTTGCCTTTTTATTTGTATAAATTTTTGATACCTGATTCTTTTTTTTTTTTCTTTTATAATAACTTGAAAACTAGTCTTTCATGCGAGGGTCGATGAACGTAATAACTGCATATTTTATTTCAACTATATATCGTAATATTTGTTCACACGTGTTATATTTACAAGAATTGAAATACTTTGATTAATGATAATGCTGACAAACAAAAAAAAAAAGTTTATTAAACTGTTTAGCAAAGACATATAGAGAAAAAGAAAAAGAAAAAAAAAAAAAGTTAATTCCTTGTTGAAAACAAGGCATTATTTTATTTTGTTTTTTTTTTTTTATACTAAAAAAATTCATTGCTAATTGCATTGTTATAATAGCATGACTTTTTTTCTTTGTGAATTTTCTTTAAAAAGACTCTTAACAGTACTTTTTATTATTTTTCTTGTTAGAAAAAAAAAAAAATAAAAAAATATGGATATAAGTAATCACAATAATGCAAAATATAGTTTTCAATGTTTTAAATATTGTATATATTTTTCATTTCCCACAAGTTTGATATTTATTTAGTTGTAATAATGCCAATACAAATTAATTTGATATAAAATACAAAAGAGACATT
This sequence comes from Lysiphlebus fabarum, assembly GCA_011426435.1. Taxonomy (NCBI): domain Eukaryota; kingdom Metazoa; phylum Arthropoda; class Insecta; order Hymenoptera; family Braconidae; genus Lysiphlebus; species Lysiphlebus fabarum. Next base: position 112,325 of record WSYQ01001073.1, read on the forward strand.
GAACTTGACATAAACGAGGTTAAAAGAATTATTTATTTATATTTATTTATTTATTTTCACTCAAATCAAGACACATCATTTATCTCTTTTCACTTGGCTGACGTAGATTTATTATTCTGTCAAGAAAATAGTGTATGTATATTGGAAAACTCTTCAATATTTTTTTTTAAATTAAAGTATTAATAATAATAGTTTTGAACATGTTATTTTTATTAATGATTAACCATGTCTTTACAAATATAATTTGTTTTTTTTTTTTTTTTAATTCTTCATTATTTTTTTAATTATATATTTATATATGTACATTTAAATATATCATCTAATATATCATTTGATACTTTAAATTATACCTATATAAAAGTTAATTTATTATTATAATTTAAATTAAAAAAAAAAAATTATATATATATATATTTAATTAAATTTATGATTATTATTTTATATTTAATGAATTTCTTATAAAGTTGAATTAAATTTTATATTATTTAATGATGAAAAAATTAAGTGTTCAAGTATCAAGATAAAATTTATAAAATACTTGTTGACGCAGTTGCATTCAAATTTTAAGTATATATATATATATATATATTTAGTTTTGGTTTTGTGTAATACGCAAAATATCTTGTATAAATCTGACAACAATTGCCACAACATTGTTGTGTATAAATGTAGATTGTAGATGTAAATGAGTGTTTTACAATTCATGTTTATATAGTGTAATATATAACATGACTGCATCACTGCACTGCCTCATCCATTGATGCATAAAAATCAACTTGGTCATTCGCAGCTTGCATCGGGTGAAAAGTTTATATGCATAAAAATAAAAAAAACATGGAAAATAAAAAATATAAATAAATAATAGCAAAAAAAAACTTTAACAAAATAAACAGGAGAAAAAACAAATGTACTAACATTTATAAAAATGAATCAAAAAATGAGTGAATGTTTTTATTTTTTTATTTGAATATACATTGAAATATGTCGAATGACTTTTTTTTTTTTCTTTTATTATTTTTAAAGCTAAGCATTCATGATTTTTTTATATCATACAAAAAAATGCCACATCTATTGATATTTTTTAAATATTAAAAAACATTTTCATTTGATCGATATTTTTTTTTTTTACAATTTATACTGCATTGCATTGATCACCCATGTTATGAAAATTGCAAAGACCAACATAAAGCAAAAATAATAATAAAAGTTCATTAAATCTAAAAATGAATTGAGTTTTAGTTTTAATTAAACTAGTGGTTAGACAATTGAATGTAAAGTTATAACCATCATTTCATATTGTCAAATCAAATATTTATTCATTTGCCATTATCATTTATACTGAAAAATATTTTGACTTATTCAATTTTAATTAAGACCACGTATGAAATATAAAAAAAATATTATAAAAATTATAAAAATATAATTCTACGTATACACCGGAATTAATTATAAAATATATTTTACCTCATTATAAAGTTCAAGTCAAAATTAAAATAGTCAAAGAGTACATTTACCCTACAACTGTTCAAATAGACAAATAAATTTCAAACTCAAAAATAATAATGTTATAAAAATACAATTAAAATACAAGTAATATATATTTATGAAATTGTGGTTTATATCATTTTCATGAGGTTTTAGCTAAAGGGAAATTGTGGATTATGGTAGAAATACCTCAAGAGAAATAGCCAACAGATACGCCAAAAACACTATATATACATAGTATTCGTTTGTGACGTTATACGCTTTGATTATTCTGTTTTGATGGTGACCTTTATTACTATTCATATATATTTATGTAATATAATATATATATGCAAACATTGAACAAATAGAACAGAGCAATGGTCTTGTATCTTGTATCTATTTTATACTGTTCATGTTTGCAACACTCAAAATCTCAATCATGGTAATTCTGTTTCACGCAGATCAATCAAATTTAACTACAGGTGAAACTATATTTTTCATATTATTTTTATATATATGTAACATGTGTGCATCATTTGATGCGTGTTTCTGTATTACTTGCATGTTTTTATCAAATTATATTGATTCATCGTGTACAAGAGCATTCATCTATCTGTTCTTGAACTTGTATTTTATATTAAAAATAATAGTGCAACGAAAAGCTTGCTCTTGCGTGTTGATAGTAAATTTATATACCTAGATAACTATGTTCTGGTTAATATTTTACTAAAGACTCGCAACTGTAATAAATGTATAAAGTGTAGTTGATGTTGCATTTTACCTCTTCCGGGTTCATTTATTTATTAACAAAAAAATAAAAATATTATCACGCTTGAATATATATAGGTAAAAAATAAAAGTCTTAAAAATTTTTATTAATCATGTAGTATATTTTTTTAAATAATTTTTATGCAAGTATATCTTTTTTTTCTTTTTATATTATTGTTGATAACAACAATAGTAGAGTTGTATAAGTAAATTTTATAAAAAAAATATAAAGTAGTAACTTTTCATATTTTTTCTTTTCATTATATGAACAATCTTTTTTTTAATCTCCTCTTTTCGTCAACTTCAAACATAATGTCAGCTTTTTTTCTTTTTTTTTTTTTTGATAAAAAAATGCAACTGAAAGATAAAAGTTGTCGCTTCTGTTTTACAATAATGTACGTTAAATTCGAAAATTTTTTTTTGTTTTAATTTTTTAAAAATATATATATTTTTATACTGAGCTTTTTTTTAAGTCGTTTTATTGCCAGAATGTAACATGCGTTTCAACTGTCATTTTTCTGCAAGCCTTTACAATACTTTTTTTTTTTTTTTTTTTGTCACATTCCTCCCTCAAAGTCCGGACGAGCAACGTAGTCACTTCCGTTTCCGTTGTCCATGTGGATTGTTGCCAACGGGATCGTTTCTGTCATCCACATTATTTTTATACATTTTTTTTATTTCTTCTAACTCTTTATTCACTTTACAACAGCCCTTTTTTTCATATAAAAATATACCAAATCGTAGATAAAACTGTCATAAAAAAATTAAGCAAATATTATAATTCTTTCATCAAATTTGCATCATTTATTTAATCGTCATTAATTACTTTTCCTTTTTTTTTTAATTTTTTGTTAAAAATAAAATCATAATGTTGTCTGAATATATATTAACCACAAAATTCCATTAAAACAGTTAACTATGAAAATTCACTGAATTGCTGACAACTTAATTAAAATTGCAATGAAGACATGCACATTGTACAACTCATACAAATAAACATTGTATACAAAGCTTATATTATAGATATATATATTTTATACATTTCTCATATAGTCGTACTATATATATATTTTACAATACATATAATAATTATGTATACCTATACAGCAAATCTCAAATGTTACGCAGTTAACAAAACTATATATATACGCTTTGAGTAATCTTGAATAACTTGTATAGAAAATAATTCTACCAAAATGTTTTCAACAACAAACATAGACGTTTATCCATATCGAAACATCAATGCACATACAATACATACTCAACAATGTTTTATTTTTATTCAACAAAGACAACTTTTTATTACTAGTACATATAATCATATGTTTAATAAACAAACGTTTTTTTTTATTTTGATTAAACATATATATTTAAGGTATAATATGTATATGTCTGTACATTTATATATTTATTTTTTACGCTATTTTTCTTTTACTCTTACTACTTAAAACTTTTTTTTTTTTATATTATTATTATTATCAAAAACTCAACATTAAAAAATAAACACAAATAACAACACTGCAAAAGTTTTAGAATATAAAACAAATTTATACATTTTATTATTATTTCATTCTGCACTTTTAAACAAATGAAAAAATAAATAAATAAAAGTAAAGAGTTAAATATACCTATATATATAATCTCAAGTATTTTTTATTTTTAGTACATGAAAAATATACATATCTACGTGTATATATACAATGTTATCATAAAAAATTCATATTACAATTATACGATATATTAGAATGTGCAGTATATATAATAAAATTTATCTACATGAAAAATTTAAGATTTCAAAATTGTCACGTATTTTTATTTTATTTTTAAAATTGTAAGAAAAATTTTAAAAGCTTGCATGTCATATTGAGTCTGTCTACTAAAATTATACAAGTTGAATTTTTATATTTATATACATATATAAGTATAAGTGAGATTTGCAGACTTACGATGACACCAATCGGCTAAGTACAAAGGTGTGCAAGTGTACTTCCTTGTTTAGTGAATAGTGAGTGTTACTATTCGCACTCACCCTTTTCATAATATTACACACATGTATATATATGTATAATATTGTGCATTGTAATACAACATCACATCAAGTCTCATATTCTCTGACATGGGGTCACAGACTTTAGATGGTGCAATATACATATAAGAGGGTTGAGTAATGTATAAGAGAGACAAATATATATATAAATTGGTGTTTTGTCCTCAATGTGATTTGTTGCATCTGCACAAAACACTTTTATATTATTATTATTATATATAATACAAAATATTTTCATAAAAGTTGAACTGCACATAGATGTTAATTATGAAGAAATTATATTAAATGACCAACAGTTGTATTGAATATCTGTCAAACAAAAAAAAAACAAAATTACATGGAAAAGTTTGATACTTATAAAATTTGTGGCTTTAATAATTCAAACTATAAATAATAGTCGATTAAAATGATGTTACAGTAAAGTATTTATAAATCGATAGTTGTCACTTTGATAATTGTGTCATAATTTGGTGATTTAATATAACTTTTATAAAACAAAGACAACCAACTGATAAAATAATTATAGTACCAAAACTATATAGACAATATAACACAAATAGTAGAGTGACAAAATCACTGGGGACAATTAATAGCTCTTTTCTTCACTTGACCATTTAACTTGGCAATGTCATTTTGAACCATTGGGAATATCAAGACTTTGTGTCTCTTATATATATATTTGAAATTAAATGTCGGTTCATTCATTTATATACATATACATATATACATTGAGTATGTTTATATATATATAAATATATATAAGTTTAAGTAATTTAAGGTATATATATTTATGTATATATACGATTAACTTTACAATGTCTCAAGTTGTTACTTTGATCTTTGCATAGAGAATTTATTATCAAAGCATACCATGCTTTTGATCAATGTTTATTTATTTATTTATTTTTTTTTCTTCTTTAACCTTTTTTGATGGTTTATATAATGTGGATGTGTATGGGTCGTGGATATGAGGTTGGATAGTTTGTGGTTTGGAGGTTTATGATTGCATACAACGTAAGTGCCTTGACCACAATATTATCATGATAATAATCATTATACAAGTGCAAAATATTCAAGTTTAGATAGGTGTTTATACATATAAAATTATATACATGTATATATACTTGAAAATTCAGGTCACGATTCAGATTATAATAAGGACTATTTCACCAAATAGTTAAGGATTAATTATATATCTCTCATAAAAAGTATTCATTTTCTATTTTCTGATGATGATCATAACAATTCATGATACACTATAATCTCTGAATTGGAAATTAAATTTAATCATTAAAATTTTTTTCTTATTATATTTTATTGGAATTTTTTCAAATTATTCAGTATGAATATTTTCATTTATAATTAATTTTTTTTTTTTTTCTTCATTTTAAGAGAATGAAATTATGTATAAATTGTATATGGTAATAAAATTCTTTAGTAGAGTTGAAATGGTTGACCTAATTTAGATTTTTTTTTTCTTTCACCTTTGTTATATTATTTTTTATTTTACTGTAAAAATGCTAAATATCGTCAGCATATATTGCAATATTTTAGTATTCTGAAGGAATATAAAGCTTTTTGAAGAACGTCTGAAACATTGCATTTTAATGCTCCCTCTTTTAGTTTTTTTTATTTATTTATTTATTTATTTTTTTTCATATACATTTGGCTTTATTTAACAAAGTACTGCATCAAGTAGTCCAAGGTGGTTGGTTAAACTATGGTGTGAGAAAAACAAAAAAAAAAAACAAAATAAAATAAAATAAAAAGACTTTCGATAGTACTTCATGAAACTTTTCAAGATAAATTTGCCATCTCAGGGATTTGTGATCACGAGACACACGTACATGGGTCGTTGCAACTCGTAGACCGCACGACACTTTTATAAAATGTTCACAGACTCCAATTTTTAACATAACATTAAGTGACATTCTTTTTTATTCTCATATTTTTTTTGTTGTCTTTTAATCACCAACTGTTTACTTTTATCAATTTTTTTTTATAATCATCACAATCAATAATTATCATTGTTATTTTATTTTTAATTTATTTTATCTAGCAACTTTTTTTTTTTTTTTTTTTGCTAAATTGCTTTATTTTATTTATTTTTTGACCACGTGAATAACAGTGGAAAACTAACCATCAGCAGTTTGCCCCGGGCGATTTAAGGGGTGACAGCATGTCGACAAACTCACCCCATCCCTCAACTGACCACTTGTCCCTCTTCCTTCCCTTTATAAATAGTATCACATCACACACATTGAAGAGGACAGAAATATTCATTTATATATCTCCCGGGAAATATTTTTTTGTTGTTAAATTGTATTGAACGTTGTTGTACTACAGCTACCACAAATAGTGATGAAATACTTTTCAACAGTCGATTAAAAACCCATATAAATACAATCAAATAAAATAACATAAACAAAAAATAAAAAATACATTCAATATTGCTATTTTTCAATTTATTTAAATTTTTGATTATTTTAAATTATTATACATGCATGTATAAAATAAAAAAGCCAATATTTTAACAAAAAAATTTAATACCAATATTATATCCACCCTTTGTTTAACCCGCTTACTCAAGATATAAATATCTGCAAAATTAATTTGACAGGCGAGCCAAAACTACTTTCAACGTACATTTTATATTTAAATAATTAAAAAGTTAAATAGTTTAATTGGTGAATTGTATATTTTATATAAATTTTCCAGATATAAAATGTACATATATATCAGTGAGAGAATATAAAAATTAAAAAATATTCACAATGTAATGAAATTCATATGTGATTAAATATATAAACTGTAAATTTATCTCTTATAAAATATTTTATTTTTGAATTTATTTTAAAATATCATACATTTTTTAATACAAGAAAATTTAATTTATTATGAAAATTAAAAAATTTGTACAGTTATTATAATTTACATTTCAGACATTAAGTTGACAATTGAAAATTTTATTAATTAAATACCTAATTATGGAATAATAATAAGCATAATTTTTATTACGTCAAATTCATCAAAATCAATGCATGAAGTTTAAATTTTTTTTTTTTTATTTAAAAAGAAAGATGATTGTCAATCTCGTTAGTAAATATGCGGGTACATTTAACATCTTACAATGTGAATTTTTTAATTTTTATTAAATTTTAAATTAATTCAACTGAGCTGTATATATATATATATTTTTTTTTTATAAATTGTAGTATAAAAATATATGTATATAATGGCAAATTCGTATTATATATCTCATTGCTAAAGTTGAACACTATTAGACCTGGTTTTGCGTCTCTCGAGAATATTGTGTACGAGGCACGACAGGTGGTCAACGTTTGCGCGATGTGACAATTAGCGTTGTACGGTTTTATGTACATACATATATATTTCCATATGCATGTGTTTATGCATTTTGCATCAGTGTATTATCTATCTTGGTCTTTCTATTTACTATCAACACCATGACACTATCACACTAGTCAACTGCATTTTGGACTGGTCGTTGACGACACCCTCAGGCAACAACGACGGAAATTTGTTCAGTGTCAACTGTGTCAAACTTTTCATTCTCTCTGACATAAACACGTATATACATACGTATGCAAATCCAATATATATATCATTTTAAATTGTCTAAAATTATATCAACATTTTATACATGTAAAAGTTTTAAAAATTAAAAATAATATTGTCAGTTTTTTTAACCAACCAATTTAATTATTTGGTGTAAAAAATTATTAGTAAGATGACTGTCATTCATGAAATTCTTCAAATCATCAAAGTAATTTGATCCAAATATATTGGGTTGTCGAAACTATTGTGTTGTTATTATTTCAACAATTATTTTTATTATTAACTGGTCTGCATTGACATCAACATACCAAATACATACTTGTCATTTATATACAAAATTACAAACATACATGTACTCATACTCAAATCAACTCATTCCATAGTCACACCTAAAACCTTCTCATCAGTTTTGTCCCAAAGTGACAATACACAACTATATATATATACCTATATAAATATATTCCTCTGGGTGGATAATGTCTCGTATTTCTACCCGTATATATATATACTCTTGTTTCTGTCATACAATTTTTTTATACCGAGAAATGATAAAAGAGAACCAAGAAATGATGGAGAATGAGAACGGTACATATGTGCTTGACAAACATCCCCGACATTTTGTCCTGTTGATTTTTTTATTATTTCATCCTCATCTCGTATATACATGTATTTGCTTATATTATTTTAATTTTTTATCATTTTTTTAATTTAAATTTTATATACCTTGATGTTTATTTTTATTATTCTATTATTTTTAATTGTTTTACTGTTTAATTGGTATTTTCAATTAGTTATTGACATAAAACTATATATATAGCATTGTATTTTTTTTTTTTTTTTGTCTTTTACGTGAATACATATACAAATACCATTGAAATTTGAAATACCTCAAAGTAACAAAATTTGAAAACTCAAAGCAGCAAATATGTGTATATGCGTGTATAAAAGTGTGGAATGCTCAAAGTTGTTTTGACTTAAAGGTGGTATGCCACGAATCCTTTATAAATAAATATGCATATATATACATGCTACATATTTTAATATTCAATTTAATAATTTTATTATTATTATATAAATTTTATCATTGTTTAATAAAAATAATAAAATTCTTGTCTTTGGTGGTTTATACGTGTTTATATTTTACTTAAAATTAAAAACGTATGCAATAGTTGCCAAAAAAATAAATAAAAGGCTAGTATCCAATGATTTAGTATGTATAGCTCATTGAATAGAGAAATACACTTGGTATATACGAAATTTTGTTGTCAAAGGGTAAATTTTCGGTTGAACGAATATGTACGCGTTGATCAGCAACAAATGCGTCTATATATATATAAATTTATATATAGGTCAAAAAGTGAACAAATGCCAGTCTCGGATCGTTGACTTTGCACTGGTTATCCGTTTCGCTAGATAAATTCAACTTCAAAATTTTTCAAAATGAATTAAATAAATTGTCCAAGAGTTGAATTAAACTATTGAATTTTATCTCAGCTAAATTAGATTTTTTTTTTAAATTTTTTTTATATAAAATAAAACACTTGTTACATGTATAAACACATATAAAATTTTATAAAAAATTAAAAATAGTCATAGGTTCTCTTGACAATATATACCACTCAAATTACATCCACAAATTGCTTGTTCCCAAGTGTACGACACTTGGTACCCACAGTGGTAAAATTATGCCTTGCAATTTCATCAGATTAACATGGGATTTCTGCATCATTAAATTCAAAGCACCTTAAATTTAAGTAATTTAACACACAACACAAGAGTTAACCATACATATATTATCAAATCATCATAATTTAATTTATTATTTTAATTAATTAATAATTATTATTTTTATTATTTAATTGTTTACAATTATTTGGTATTAAAAATATTTAATTATATTTTGTAATTTAATTTATAATATGTAAAATTTATTCAAAAATCAAATTTATAGTCACTAATATTATATCAAAAAACAAAAAAAAAATTTTCAATTTTGTTGAATAAATTTTTTGCATTTATAAAAAAGAAAAATATCAAAGAAATTTTTCTTTAAAAAATAAAAAATATATTAATTTAAAAACCACAGTACTTTGATAGTTTTTTATTTTTTATTTATAATTTTAATAATAAACTGTAAAAATGACCTTTGATGTGCTTATGTTAATTATATATTATTTTTTTATTTTATTTAGCGTTTACTTTTAATATATTTTGTGTACAAACATTAAATTATCATTTATAACTTTGTTTATATGCACATAGGATAGAGGAAAATTAATTAAAAATGCAATATGAATTTTATTATCATTATAATTTTTTTTTTTTTTGCTATTTACTTTGATCAAAATTGAGGTATTTAACTAGAAGTCACTGAGTGTTGAATAAACAGAATTTTTTTGTTTTTTTTTTTTTTTTTTTTTTTTATCAATATTATACTGCCCGCAGGGAAGTTTACTTATTTATTAAATTCTTTTTTTTATTATTATTTTTTAACAGTATTTTAACATATGATATTCACACCAAATTATATCTATTTATTTTTAAACTGACTTTATGAGTTTAGCCGCAAAGAACAAATTGAAACTTGGACATTTTATTTACCCTTGTTACATTCGATAAAAAAAAATATTCAAAAAAGTCTATACAATGTTTTTTTTTTACCTTTGAATATTTCAATTCTATTCAAGATTCTGTCAGCAAAAACTTCTTTTATATTTTTCTAGATCTTTTTACTCAAAACTTTATACTTTTCATATTTTTTATTTTGACGAGTTATAGATTTTTTTTTTTTTTGAGATTTTTTTACTTACTTCACAACTACCTATTTTACTATTTTTAAAAATTTTTTTTTTTACTATATGTACAAAAGCATTTTCTTTTCAATGCGTCCAATGTTGAAGGAAACGTGCAAATGACGGACATTTATTTTTTCTGCATATATACTAGTAAAAAAATAAACAAAAAATAATGTTTTTTTTTTATTTCTCCTTAAAATATATAGTAAAAGTAATCAGTAAATTTTTTACAACAAACTTTGTTCATTGTAATTTTTTTTTTTTTTTTAAATATATATATTTTTTATAATATTATTACTTGAAAAAATTTAAAATAATACAAATTCCATTTAAACTAATAAAATATATAAACAGTTTAATTATTTCTTTTTTTATTTTTATCTGTTTTTCACGTAGTAATTTTTGATTAGACATTGATATATTATATGATATAAAACAAACGTTATCAAGCAATTTTCCAATCGAATAAAAAAAAAAAAAAAAGTAAATAAATGAAGAAAAAAATAAAAAAAATTACTTCAATCGTTTTTTATTTTTTCTTTTTCAAATCACACAAGGTTTTTGCTACTTTTCTCAATCCTTCGATTTTTTTTTATCTGTTTCTTATTTCTCATCATCATCATCACTGTATTTTATTTTATTTATTTTTTGTACAAGTTTTATTATTTTACTTGTTTTTTTTAACATCGTCCTTGTAGCAAGTCATTGGTTTCATCATTACCATGAATGTTCAAATGACTTGTATAAAAATTTAACATTAACACGATGAATCCCAGTGGATTAATAATAACTTGTCTCTTTTTACGTGCCTCCCTGTTAATTACACCACAGTGAAAATATTATTATTCATGTGTATATAACGTACCAACGTTTAAAATATTATACATGTATGTATATTTACTGTACAATGAAAAATGTCGAATGATTCGCTTTTCAAAAGTTTATATGCATATATATATATATTAATATATTTAATATGTGGTTGAGAATTGGCAATTAAATATTGGTCGACTCGAATACTCTAATTTACACACATTAATTTAACAAAATATATATACAGCATATTGTAGACCGACATCATGTACATAATTGACCATATTATATGTAAGGCATGGTCAATATTTAATTCTGGCCATTTTGTTATTATTATAATTATTATTAATTCAATATTTCTCTGTGTTATATTTTTGTAAATGTGAAACATAATATTAACTTAATTATATAGACTTTGACAAATTATTAATAAGACAAATTTTCTTTTCTGTTTTAGGTAAGCTATCAAACCAAGTTCCACATTAAGACTATTGATTTATCGAAAATAAATTGGTAATGTATTTGAGAATATTAAATATACAAATTTTTAAATATTTTTGCCAGATGCTTTAATAAAATGAGAAAATAGAATATAGTTAATTGTCAGGGAAATTTTGAATCAAATATCAAATGAATGAAAGTTGAGGTATGAAAATTAAAAAAAAAAAAACATTTCACTACGTACAAAAGACTTAGTTAGAAATCTGGTCTAATCCGCTTATTTTAAACTATGATGTGAAATTCAATTTAACTTTTAACTCATTTATTATAATAAAAAAAGAATTTTCCTTTCTTTTGTATAATTCACACACTACTTTTGTTTTTTATAACCTAAATTTATTCATTTATAATAAAGTATTATTATTTTAATATTAATTTAAAACAAAAAAAAATTGACACTAGATTTTTAAAAGTATAATAGTTGACGACAATTATAATAATCAAATTCATATAATCACAATCATATAATTGGAATAAATAAATAACAAATATTTATATAAAAGAAAAATTTAAATTTTATCATAGTCAAATAAAAAATAATAATAACAGAACAAAAAAAGGGTAGATAAGATAGATAGGAAAAGCAGGGTGGTTTATATAATTAAGTTGAGCCATGAAAACTATATATTATGTATGTTTCTCTGCCTGTCTTGCTCTCAGGACAAACAAGGTTAAGCTTGTTAGTACCTGATGTAGTATATACTACAAGAGATAGCTGATTTTCTATACAAATTTACTAACTATGAAAAATATTCATATTATATATCATTCTATATCTATCATAGATGTAAATGATAGCATAAGGTGTACAGAAATGAATATAGAATTTGAATTTTGTGATAAGAGGGCTTGACACTAATGGCTCTCAATATACCTGTGATTCAATAATAGTCTGTCGTCCCTTATTCTATTCACTTTATCCAACACACTCTGTATATAACTCACTTCTCAGACAATACCACTTGTTCTTCTTCTCATCATTTGTCTTTCTTTAATTATTTTGATCATTGTCAATGACACAAATTTCATCATTGATTGTTATAATCTCAATACAATTATTTCTCAATATAATCAACAAATTTATTCTGATATTATTTATTGAATTATTTATATACTATTGCTTTGATTATGCAACAATTCAAATATTTAAATCAGTAAATTATTGCTCTAACTGACAAACTGCATGTCAAAAAATTAGGAAAAAATTATTAAACATTTTTTTTTTTTGTTTAATATTTGTCTTGAGAATTGATCAAGTATTTTTAGATAATAATAATACGTTGTTTGTTAGTTTAACAATAATATATTTATATATATCTGATGATGACATTTTTCATGTTTTTTTATAATTTATTTTATTTTTATATTTTTTAAATTGATTGTTGTATAAATATATGTGTATTGCATAACTCATTCGACCCAATATTCCATCAGCCTATCACAAAAAAGTGCTATTCAAAAACTCAATTAATCCTCGATATCTCGTCCCGTCATCGACAGTCGCTTTAGAAGAAATATACCAATTCAATTTATGTTTGTAAAATTCAATAGAAATTTTTTTATTTTATATTTATTATTATTATTATTATTATTATTATTTTAAATATATTTTTATTAAAAAATAAAAATGAGAAAAACAAATTAAAATAAAAAAAAATAGAAAAGAATTTGCTTTTCAATAAATACATTAATATCTATTCAATTCATGTATAGGATTTGATTTTATTTATATATAAAATTCAAATATTATTGAACTGAAAAATACCAGAAAAAAGAATTATTTTTAATATTAAAATATTAAATTCGAAAAATAAAATAAAAATGTTCATTTTGACTTTAGGCAATGACCAAATAGTTAAATTTTTTTTAATCAATTTTTTTTATATAACCTTTGTACTTTTATTTTTTTTTAATATTTTTATAAAATATTTGTAAACTCATATATAAATTCTAAAAAAGAAAACAAATATTAAAAAAATATTTTTTTTTTTGTAAATAATACACAAGTATGTCAATTTTAAAAAGCTAAAATAATAAAAAAAATATATATTTACGTGTGGTCACACCTGTTTTCAACACTGTCCACTGAAAAAAATATAGAAATTTTTGTCTCTCAGTTGATTACAGAGGCAAAACTACCCTCAGCAATTTATTTCGATTCTTTTTTATTATTGTTATTAATATTTTTTAAATATATTTCATTTCATTTTTGCTGCAAAATTTGATATGCATTCAACTCAACTACAACCTGCCATCTAGTTTAAAAAAATTTTAAATTAATTTATTCGTTTCTGTGTGAAAAATAAAAAAAAAAGTTTGTTTTTTTATTTTTCATTCATAACGAATTTTTTTTTTTTATTATTTTTTATATTACAATCTTATTGTTGAAATATTTAAATTTTATTATATAACATTAATTAAAAATATAAATATTTCTGACTTTATAAATAAAATTAAATTATCAATAAATATTTAATGGGTTCATAAATAACTGCATGAAAACAAGCATTCGAATAAATGACTATATTTATTATGTATGCAATAATATTTTATACACAAAAGACCATTTTATAAACTGCACCAAGTGACTGTTATAATTAACAAAACTTATTTGTTTTATATTAACTTGAATTTATATTAAGCATATTTGTATATGATATATAAATATACAAATAATGTAAATTTGTAATTACAAATTTGCTATTTCCAAAAAGTTGTATTTTATCATTTTCTATAAGAAAATTTCCTCCATCGTTCCTTTTTTTTTTTTTATGTACTAAAAGATATTTCATAGTTATCAATATATTATCTTTATATAAATAGTACACATGTCAACAATTTCATAAAATTTTACTAGAAATAAAAAAATAATTTTTTCGACTAAAATACCCTATTTTTGAAAGACTGACACAGGTTCGAAAGTCAGATATTACTTCAAAGTCTAACAAAATCTTATAATAGATGAATATAATTCATACTACACTTACAAACAACGTCTTCCAGTGTTGTTAACTCAATTCAATCATAATCTCACGAAATTTTAACCGAGAAAAATTTATTTTAACGAAAATGCCTTATTTTTACAAAGATGACTCTAAGTCGGAGTTGAAAATTAGCGTCAAAGTCCAATAAAATCTTGAAATGAGTCAAAATAATTTATGCGATGCTTCAAAACAACGTCTTCCATTGTTGTTAACTCATTTCAATCATAATCTTATAAAATTTTCACAGAGAAAAATTTATTTTAACCAAAATGGCCTATTTTCACACAGGTGACTCTAAGTCGGAGTTGAAAATTAGCGTCAAAGTCCCATAAAATTTTTAAATTAATAGAAATAAATTATTTTATGCTTTGAAACAACGTCTTTCATTGTTGTTGACTTAATTCAATCATAATCTTATTTAATTTTAACCCAGAAAAATTTATATTAACCAAAATGGCCTATTTTCACACAAGTGACTATAAGTCGGCGGTAAACGTTGGCGTCAAAGTCCCATAAAATTTTGAAATTTATAGAAATAAATTATTTTATGCTTTGAAACAACGTCTTCCATTGTTGTCAACTCATTTTAATCATAATCTTATAAAATTTTTACAGAGAAAAATTTATTTTAACCAAAATGGCCTATTTTTACACAGGTGACTCTAAGTCGGAGTTGATAATTAGCGTCAAAGTCCCATAAAATTTTAAAATTAATCGAAATAATTTGTTTTATGCTTTGAAACAACGTCTTTCATTGTTGTTGACTCAATTCAGCCATAATCCTTTGAAAATTTAACTTAAAAAAATTTATTTTAACCGAAATGCCTGATTTTAGCAAAGACCTCAAGTTGGAAGTGAACGGTGGCGTCAAAGTCCAATAAAATTTTAAAATTAATACAAATAATTCGTTTCATGCTTTTAAACAACGTCTTTCATTGTTGTTAACTCAATTCAATCATAATCCTATAAAATTTTAACCAAGAAAAATTTATTTCAACCAAAATGGCCTATTTTTATCTCTGAGTTGGAGGTAAACGTTGGCGTCAATGTCCAATAAAATCTTAAAATGAGTCAAAATAATTTATGCGATGCTTGGAAACAACGTCTTTCATTGTTGTTAATTCAATTCAATTATAATCCTATAAAATTTTAACTCATTAAAATTTATTTTAATCAAAATGCTTTATTTTTACAAAGACGACTTTAAGATGGAAGGAAAAGTTTGCGTCAAAGTTTAAAAAAATCTTCAAAATGGCTGTAAATAATTAGTTATTATAAAATACACACATGAAGCATTCTAAAACTCTCCAATTAATTAACTCGAACAAAACCACGACAGGGAGATGACAGAAAATAATGTCTAATTGCCAGATAACATAATTGTCAAATTCCGTTTCAAGCAAAACTGACAAAACATTTGTACTCTCACAACAAAACATTTCTCTATGTACAAACATATATATATTTGACAAATTAATTTATATATACACACTAGTTTTGTACTTGTGCATACCTAAATTTAAGTTTGAAAATTTTCCCAATTAATTTACACAGTATTCTTCTACAGTCTTATTTTTAACATACCTATATTCCGTTTTACATTAAATCAAAAAAGCTACTCAATTTTTATATAAATTTTCATTAAAAAAAAAAATTGAACAGTTTGATCTGATTGTTAACCAAATAAACAATTGATGTGTACATTTATACATGATATCTGTTAATTGTCTATATATATATACATAGAGATTGGTATTATTCCAATAAAACATTATGTGTTTAATGCCAAGCCACAAAGAGAAAAGCTCATTAACTGGTGGCTTTAGAAAATGACTCGAAATGCCACAATAAAAAAAAACTTGTATGACTCTTTAAAATATATAAACTAATAAAAATTAAAAAAATATATCAATCAATAGTTAATCTAAATAATTCATAGTATATTAATATTTTATTTTATAATTTATATTATTTATATGAAAAAAGAAAAAATTACTTTTAATAGAATTTTTTATTAGTTTTTTTTTCAAAAAAAACTTTATGTATATAGTTTTGAATTAACAAATGAGATTATTTCGTTGAACATTAGTTATTATTATTCAAACATATCGAGTGAAACAATTTTGCCTGAGGACATGGTGTTGAAACTTGAAATCAAGTTACTTCTTGAATCGGTACTTGGCAAGCTGCGCGCTTCTTCTTCTTCTGTATGTACAATATAAATGACTTCAAAGTTACTATTACATACAGCATTTATATATTATATATAAATACATATATGAATACTTATATATATTGAACTAGGCATGTATATCTCAACTATTGCGTCAATTTTGTCCTCCAATTTACATGATAGGGAGTTGGTAACAGTAGCGCGCAAAAGCTCAATTTGTCTATACATATATATTATTGAATAAAATCAAGAAGAGAATGAGGATATTGTGGTTAAAGATGCAAAGCAGCATCAAGGTAAATTTGAGAGGTTGGATTTATTATAAGTACTGTATAGTAGTATATACTCTATACACAATGATATTAAATATATAATACATGTAATCATTAGCAAAATATTATAAAAAATAAAATAATAATTTAAATATTTATTACAAAAATTACGGAAGTAGTTGTTAAATCATTTAACACGATAAATCTATCAAACCGCTGTCCTCTATAATTATTATATAAATTTATCAATCTATACACACTTATATTACATGTAGACAGATGTGTGAGTGTTGGCATTATTCTATGGTATACCTCAAATCACCCGTAGTAAAATGAATAAAATTATATTATAATAACCAAATAATTATATTATAAATGAATATCTGCACATAACATCCATAATAATTTGCTGAAAATTTACTTTTTGTTTAGTTGCAAGCTATTATTATTTTCGCATTGATATAATAATTATAATATTTTAATACTATTACTGATAATTTAATTTAATTTATTTTGAAACAAATAATTTATAATTTAATTAATTTATAATATATTATTAATAATATTAAATGTTATGAATGTTATTTATAATATTTTAAATATTATTTTATGTTGATTATCAATTTAATTGTATAAATTCTTTTTCAATTATGAAAAATATTTATCGATTAAATTTATCATATAACTTTATATTGTGTGTATGAAAATTAAGTTCAAGTAAAACTTTTCTTTATACAATAATTTTTTCTCAATCGTCATGTTAGGTTTCACACTTTCGGTTTCATGTAGCATACCGTAACTATAAATTTTACCGGGAATCCTCTCTTCTTGTAACTATTATTTATTTATTTTTTTACTTATCATTATCATCACCTTTTTGGTTTTTTTTATCCTCATCTCATCTTTGTATTTCCATCTGTTTATCTTTAAGCTGACAGATTGAAAGCACAAACACAAGTCTTTATCTTTGGCTTTTTTCAATATTATTATTATACTTTAGTTTTTTTTTTAATTTTATTAAACCAAATTGATTCTTTGAAATTCACGACTCTTGATGGAATTTATAGAGGTCATTTGTGTCATGATTGTGAAATGAGTATCTTCTTGCGCATGCATTTATTCAATAGTATTCAAAGGATATATCCTTTGAGGAGAGTATTTGATATGCACAAAATTATTATAAAAAAACAGTGTGATTGAGGTATAAATTATATTGCAAGAATGGCTTTTGCTTTTAAAGGGGGTGTAATGCATATAATTGTTTTTTAATATATATATACTAAAGTGGTATAGTTGTTGTAGTGATTCGAAAGAGCACCCTAATAAAGACGTGCGATTTAAACGTGCGATGTTTAAAAAACAGCTTTCATACAAAAGCAAATGGTGAATGATCGCGCGAAAGAAAGCTACCATCTGCTGCGGAAATACAGGACGATGAGTGGCTTCGTTCACCACACCAGAAGGGTTATAAAAAAAAATATTAAAAAACAAACAAACAAACAAAGAAAATTGTAAACACGAAAAAAGAAAAAAATTATATATCATAATGGGAAATAAAATCAGAAAGACCCTAGGTCGATTTTTAATTGTATGAAAAACGGCATAATAATTCGGGAAAAAAAAAATCAGTAGTTTATACCAATGGTGATATAAATCGCACTGCTTTTCAGCTTGCATGTATGTTTTTAAGTAGATAACTATATAAATAACAATAGAAAATTATAAAATAAAATTCATTCAAAAATAATTATTAAATTTAAAAGCTATTTTAGTAAAAAAATTTTAAACAAGAGTATTTTATTTATTTATTTTTTTATCTTTTATTATACCCAAGTACATTGTATTTTTTTTTTCTACTTTTATGTATTGCCTTGGGATTTGTGTTGCGTTTATGAAAAAGGGATGAAAATATGACATATAAAAATGCGTTACAAAAAAGCATATATATGTGTAAGAAATGGATCAAGTCACTGGGGACGTGATTGTAAAAAAAAAAATGCTTCAAAAAATATGATAATTTTCTTTTTTCAATGCAAAAAAAAAAAATAGTAATATAGACAAAAGAAAAAGTAATCATAAAAATTGAAACAGGATAAACGAATTTGTTATTCTCTTTATTTGTTTATTATTTACTGTCAAAAAAGTTTGTGTCTCTTTACTATCGATTTACTTGAAAAATATAATAAAATATGATAAATATAAAGAAAATAATATGATACATATGAATAAATGTCATAGTCATATTTGTTACGCTTTTCATATTTTGCAGACTCTGCTTTTAGAATATATATGATATTCGCGTGTAAATTTACCTTTAAACAAAATGACACATTCAGCTGGTGAATATATATATATATATAGATACAAATTACCATCAACCCATGTCTCACCAACTCAAGCAGCACTTGATCCACACCAGTGAGAAATACGTAGTATGAATATTCAATCAGTGAATCGTGATTTGTATCTTGAAAATGATATCCACTATATCACTAAAGGATATCGATGTACTTAATTTATTGTATAGTAAAATATACACAATTTACATTTAAACAATATTTTAAATACATAATTATATATATATATATTTTTTCAATTTATTTTATCAATATGTAAAATATATATTTTTAAAAATCAAGTAGTTATTCCACGCAACATCCAGGCATTAAAAAAAAATAATATTTCTCATCGTTTAAATTTTTTTATATATATAAATAAAGTTTAACAATTCTCATAAAATTACTTGAGTTATTTATTAATTAAATTACGTGATTTATTCATACATAAAAAATTAATTATACAATTTTAATATAATTAATAAATTAATGAGTTATTAATATTATTCATACCAACAAATTATAATTTATATTTTCTTTTTATATTTTAATTTATATTCTGTTATTTCAAATTATATAAATAATTATAATTTTGCATTTATATAATTATTTAAAATAATTAACCAAAAAAAATAGTTGATGCATTAATTTAAATTCATCTTGAGAATAATAGTTTTTCAATGAGGAAATATATATAGAGGAAGTAATCAATATGCGAAAGACATGTATAGATGTGTCTATGAAATAATAGTGATGATAGTGATGATGTTTTAGTCAAAGGCGTTAGTCAGAAAAAGTAGCACGATTCGTGCAATTTCCGTTACGTTTAAGTATATACGACGGATATACAGCCGCCGTCTGGAGGTTGTGCTTTTTTACATTTTACAAATTGAGACAAAAGAAAAAAAAATTTTTAAAAAAGCACAAATATATGACTTTTTACATACACAATTTAATTACAATAATTAAAATTCAACAAACAACAAAATCCATACTGATATAAATATGCGTGCACTGAACAAAACCTACCTCAACAATTTATTTATTATTCTAAAAGCCATAATGCATCTTCCCACACACTGAGAACTTATTATTATTCTTAAAGTCAGCCACAAGTACTGCAGATAAAATAAATAAATAAATAAAAAAAAAGGGTGGCTATATAAAAAAAATTACCCAGTAAATAAAAGGTACGAATTTAACAGTGAATCGCAGGATGTGAGCACAACGTGTGAGAACTACTTGAGGGCCGGAAAAAAAATGACGAGTCGTTAATGACCCCACCGCCCTTAAGATAACGGAAACAAAAAAATTAAATATTTTTTTTTTTTTTTAATAAAACAACCAACAGTATATATTTAAAATTAATAATTATTTTTTTTAATTTTTATAAATTAATAATATTAAAACTAAATTAACTTATTGAAATAAAATTTTGTTGATTAAATAATAATCAAGATAAAATTTCAAAAAATATATATGCGGTTAAATAAAATATAATCAAGAAAATGTAAAAATAAAAAGTTTAGAGTAAAAAATAAAAATAAGTTTAAATGAAAAAGCACAGAAAAAAAACCCATTTACCACCCTAAAGCACATTCACTAGATGCCCTTGCTTTTTTTTCTTTTTTTTGAATGCAAAGTAAAGTGTGTATATATATATATGTATAAATAAATAGATAAAATGAAAACAAAAGTTAGTCAGCCATTTTTGTCAAGAAGTGATCCTCTTTTTGCACTGTCTCTTTTTTTATTTTTTTTTTTATTATTATTATTACAATTTTATAAGTTTTTTTATTTATCTGGCTCATGCACCTCCTGTCGTGTTGTCGCAGTGCTTAAAGTAGATACAAACAAGAGTCTGTATGACAAAAAAAAAATAAAAAAATAATATAAAATACATAGAGAAAACTAAGGGGGCGAGTGAAGCATCATATGGGCCAAGTTTGCACGGCTAGATTGAGTACAAAGATCTTATATTTTCTCCTACATGGATTTAAACTTTTTTAACTTGTGATTTAAAAATTCTTTGACAAAAACTTGTTTTAAAAAAATTAAATATAATTCTATTCAATTTAATTCAATTAAAAATAACAACTTGAAATATATATTACAGCTGTATATATTGAAGTGGTATATTTATTATAATTATAATTCATTTTATTCAAATATTTATTCCAACATGAATTCAATTGACCATCAAGCTTTTTATTTTTTTCTTTCTTCTCACTTTTATCTCTAATTAATTGAATATACATTATTCAGAATCATTAAAACATATAAATGTTGCAGGCAATTGAAAAGGTCGATTGAACATGGTTTTTGATATTTGCGATTGTTAGAAAAATTTTATACATATCAATGGACAAATTTTAAATTTTATATTCTATTACATCATCAACAACTTGAAGTATATATATATTTTTTCATATTTCAATGGGATTATAAATAATTAAAAATTAATAGAAATAATAATGTGGAAAATATTGGTTTTTTTTTTTTTAATTATCACTTCTTTTTTTTTTTCAATTGTTTGTTTTGAGTTATCAATGTTTTTTTTCATTTTACACTTCCATTATCACTGGCCTGATTTTTTTTTTTTTTTTTTTGAAATAACTTTTATTTTGTTGTTTTTTTACTTACTTATTACTATTTTTTCATTATTATTTATTTTATTATTATTCCGTTTCAATACTCTCGTGTGAGATTAGCAATATCGAAAAGTAGACACAAAGATATATCAACACCCACATACCCATACACAATGATAACACCAAGAGACTATATAAATGACAAAGTCAGTTGAAAAGAGAATTGAAATCAAGGCTTAGTGTTCTCACTACTATTTGAAATAGTAAAAGACAATTCCAATGGAAACAAAAAAAAAATAATAATATATGAAAAGATCATGATCGTTAGTGTTGGTATATTATAGTCTGTTAGTTTTACCTTCAACAATGTAAATTTTAAATTATCATGATAAGAATAAATTTCAAAGTATCAAATGAATTCAATTGAATATATTAAAATTTAAAAATCAATATAAACAAAATTTAAAATTGAGATAATAAAAAAAAAAATGATAAAATAAAAATTCAAGAAAAATAAATTAAATTTTTTTTTTTTAAAGACTTAAATTGTTAGTTAGAAAACTATAGATTGTAGTTTTATTTTTCAATTTATATTTTTATATAAAGTTTATAAACTCATTGATTGATTTTCAACTGATAAAGCTGGTAGTTCACCTTTAAATCAAATTCACCTGCAAAATAAATAAATAAAAATACAAATGAAAAATCGTTATAAAATTCAAAAGAATAGACACAAAACTAGACTAATACTGAAAATAATAGAATAAAATAAAATGTCAACAAAATAAAATAAAAATATTGAAAATGAGTACTTGAAAATATACCTATATAAATATATTTTTTTGAAGAATATATAGAGAGCCATTGGTGGTTAAACTCTGCGTCTGTTAGTTTAATCTTCACGCGGCAGTTGCTGGCATTTTGCCAGGTGAACCCTCGACTTTATATCTTCTCCCTTTTTTTTATTAAATATACATATATATTTTTACCCTCTTCCTTTATTCACTGTACTATTATATTTTGTCTGACCAAATTGAAAATCATTTTTAAACCACAATTCCTAAATATTTTTAACCACAATATTTTATATAAAAAAAAAACAATTTTATATAAATTTTCATTTGTATTTTTATTTTTCATTATTTTGAATTTAATGAATTTCAACAGACATAATATATTGCTGTAATTTTATTTCAACCGTGTCAAATTTTTTACTATTTATTAAATTTTATTTGCTTTTTTTTCCTATAAAAATATCAATTTAAATATTAGTATTGAATATTGAATTAATTAGCCATCATCCAGCAAATATTTACAATAAAAAATTTATTTCACATTGAAATATTTATTTATTATCATTTTCATTTTTTCCAATTAAATTAATTTAAATAAATTTCAATAAAAATAATGATAAAATAATTGCTATTTACTATATATTCATGTATATTCATGGAGAAAAAAAATTTATTAATCTGATACATAAAATATAGTCATAAAAAAAAGTATCAAAAATAAACAATTTCCTATCTAGTTAATAGCTATTTTCATTATTTTTATAGATTTAAAAACAAAGTGTCTTTTACAAAACAATAATATTTTCAAGAATACGTTTATGTATACAAATTTAATATTTAAAAAAAAACTGAATTTAGTTTGATATTAAACCAACATATAAAATCTTTGCCAAAAAAATAAATGTACACAATTCTTGAAAATAATATTCATGTTTAACATTAAAATAAAACAATCAAACTTTTTATATTAACAAAAATTTTATATTCAAAATTTTTGTAAATACATAAAAATAAATCTTAAAAAGTAATTTTAAAATTAAAAAAACATGACAAGTTTTAAAATTAAATTAAAACAATATTTAAAAAAAATTAATATTTAAAATGGTAAAATAAGAAAAGGGTTAAAAATAAAGACGAAAAAATAGGGGTAAAATGTTACACTGTTGGTAGAAATAAAAATGATGAAATGTTTTTTATTCACAAGGTGAATCTTTTTTGATAAAATGCCCGGGGGTGTTTAGTCGTCTATATATTCTTAGTGTAGTCTCATCGTTCGACTATCCTGTCAACCCCTATCAGCCTACTTGTCAATGTATGTACTGTAAAAAAATTGTTGTATGACCTCAACATAGTAAGTTGACTTCCGTTTGTTTTGTCGCTTTAAGCCATATATGTATATATACATGTGATGGTAGTCTTAAGAATTACCAAGAGACAAGAAAAGAGAGGTAAATCGAAACAGAGGTCATACAGGTCACCGGCCTGTCGCTTATTATCGAACAAAACCCAGACGAGCTTGAAAAGTATTATAAAAAGAAAAATTGGCGATATATAGAATAAAGCAAAAGAATATAAAGAAAATTGCAAAAAAAAAAAGTAGAATATAATATATAAGTATAAATAATAAAAAATAATATATAACAAAAAAAGAAAAAGATGAAGGGACGTAAAATAATAGACAAAATAAAAAATGAAAAATATATATATGCATAAAACGAAAAAACATAAACGGGTATGTTGGTTATATATACCAGATGAGACAAGTTGTTTGTGTGGTAAAGACAAGAAAAAAAAAAAAAAATACTGTGATATGCTATCATAATAATAATAAAAAAAAAAAACAAAACCGAGAAACTAAAATTGCAAAGGTGAAAATGGAAGATAAAAAGGCTAAAAGACCATGTCCTTTACTTTACTTAAATTTTTTTTTTATTTTTATTTTTTAGATTTTACTGTAATTTTCTACATTTTACCCCCATTATAATTCTTTCCTTGGTTTTTACATTTTTTTTTGTTTTTTTTTTATTTATGCCTCTGGGCATATTCACCATGTATTATATGTCCACATCATTCACAAAACAAACTCAAAACATTTTGATATAAGAAAATGACTACAAAGCTCAAATCATATATATGAATATTTTGTATGTGTGAATGTATCTGTGAAAGCTCTTAGCCTGAAAAATCCATGAAAATATATATATATTGTACGAGCTTTTATAAACTTGCTCAACTTTACTATAAATCTGAAGATATATACTTATAAGTATACTTGTTATATTTATATTAAACCTTAGCAATATTGGATTTTTCTGGCTTGAATAGAGTCACAAATATTATGATACAATGGCAAATCTTGTTTATACATAAAAACCAGCTTTATGTGGTTATTGAATTGAATAA
This sequence comes from Lysiphlebus fabarum, assembly GCA_011426435.1. Lineage (NCBI taxonomy): Eukaryota > Metazoa > Arthropoda > Insecta > Hymenoptera > Braconidae > Lysiphlebus > Lysiphlebus fabarum. Next base: position 137,848 of record WSYQ01001073.1, read on the forward strand.
TATAATAATATTATTTTTTCTTTTTTGAAATTTTATTTTTTTACTTTTTTTTACAATTTAATATTTTCAATTATTATATTTATTATAATTTTAAATTTTATATAATTTTATTATATTTTAATTTGATTTTAATATTTTAAGTATATTAAATATTTTTAATTATTTAATTTTTATATTTTTATATAAAAAATATGAATTAAATTTTAGTAGAGGGTTAAAAAAAGTTTGTTTTTTTTACTTTCTGTTTTATGGGATAATCAAATTTTAGGATTATTATAGATATATATATATAGGTATAATTTAGAATATGTTTATTTTAATAAAGATTTTTTTAAATTTATATTTATATATAAAGAAAGATTTTGCTTAATTTTGTTGAATATATTATAGAAAGTATTTAGATACTGAGATATAAAAATTAAATTTAAATGTCAAACAAGTGTTTTAAATTATTTATATAGCATAAAATTTAATGTTATTATCTATAGGTATATATCTAAAATAATATTATTGGATTTTCAAATAAATCATAAAAAATATGTTATGGTAAAGTTGAATTGTTGGTGGTAAATTATTACTGCAGGGTTTTTCTCTCTACTTTTGCCTGTATTTATACATAAACTCATGAACATTTATATGTATAAAAACAACACATGTGAAATTTGAACTGAATATTTATTCATGTATATATATGTATGCCTAAATCGAGTAAATTTTTGTTTCTCATTTTATTTGCATCGTTGTGACACATCTCTTTTTTAATTTTTTTTTTTGGGGGTTCATCTCTTGTGCGATATAGCTCAAAACTGTCCACCCTTGATATTACTGATGCACATTCGGGCAACCAGAAAATATACCAGATGATTATCCTACATTTATTTTGCTATAACGGATACAGTATATATATATATAAATTTAACATTTTACATTGACAGAAAATTCATCGTAAATTTTATTATTAATTTAAAATTTAATGTACGTTTTGAAAATCCTTTTGACAATATGTACTTGTTTAAATGTTAATTACCTATGCGTCAATTATCATGCTAGTTTAATTTATATATTTATAATACAACTCAATATGTTTTACTAAATTTTACAAGTTTTAATTTAATTCATTAAATATATTGTTTTTTTTTTTTTTATTATCTTTCATTTTGATATAATAAAATTTTCAAAAATATTGTATTTATTTTTAATTACTTTTGTATAAATGTACGTATACATTATTTTTTCAATTTTCAATATATTTTTCCTATACTATTTGTAATAATAAAAAAAAATTTGATTCATTTCCATGAATTTCACTTGCCATTCTCAAATTGAAATTTTAAATATATTACATTCCATATAAAACAGTGAAAAATTTAATTCATAGCAATTATTTCACTGTTAATCATAAAAATTCCAACATAAATATCAAATTTTCAGTAGTATCATTCATCAAATAATTTTTTGGTTAATTTTATTATACTAAAAATACAGTTGATTTAAAAATAATAAAAAAAAACCTATAGGTTTTATATATATAGCTTTTTATATTCAAAACTATAATGATAATATTTGATAATAAATAAAGAGGATTAGGGAACATAAAATTTTTAATTATCGTCAAAAAAAAATTAAAAGAAATTGATGAGCAACAGAGTTTCAAACACGAATATTAAGAAATATATATGAAAAAAAAGGAAATAAAAATAAAAATTATGTATATATATATATTAAGGCAGGGAAAAAATATAAAAGGAAAAAAAAAAAAATGATATTTTGTCTTACGAGTCATTCCGGTCGTCTTACGTATATAGTAGATGAGTCGTCGGATAAAATGTATATAAAAGGGGAGTGCGAATAAGAAACGCCCGTGGGAGAGTCCCACACGAGGCACCATAGCGTAACAGACTATTTCTATATTCAATTCTTATATATATATACCCAGTACCCCATCGCAAAACTATGACACCATATATATATATATTATATATAAGATAACTAACTGACTTGTTCGTTTTTATGTATGTCGTCCCTTCAGTTACACTTGAAATAATTATTATACTATTTTTTTTCTTTTTTTTTTATCTATTTTTGTTGTTGCTACTTTCTACCTTTTTGCATCTCTCTATATACACTTAGAATTTAATGACATAAAACATGCTTTTACTGATGGACAAATAGGGCAATAATAGCTGAGGAAAATATAGCGTGGATAAAAGTGTAATAAAAGTAAAAGAAAATTTATTAAAAGAAAATTCTTGAAATAGTACATCACGTAGCTTCATGTCATTCATGCTATGAACATAAAAAAAAAAATAAATAAATTTAATAAAAATATACAAGTCAAAGTGTTTGGTGCTTATTACTATTTAACTTGGTTTGTTTTTTCTAAAAAAAATTAGAAAGTATATATATGAATATGAAATCTAAAAAATTATTTGAAAAATTCAAGTTGATTGTGATTAAAAAAATTTTTTTTTTCTCGTAAATTTTTCATTACTTTATTAGTTTTTTTTTTATCATGATACTTATTTTTAAAAAAATATATATTTCAAGATTTTATGTAGATGAATCTGTTGAACAGAAGATAAAATATATATATATATATTTTTTTTTTCTGTTCAATTTTTCAGATGTACTTGAATGTGTTCAATATTATATGTAAAAAAAAAAATCCTATTCTTTCAAAGTTGCAATTTATATTTGATGCAATGTCTCGAGATGAGAAAATATATGAAAAAAAAATATATATGCAGAATGAATGTTTGATGGGATACATAACCTCAACTTTTTTTTTTTCATATATTTTTTTATTATTTTAAAAACATATATAAGACGATGATATTATATATTATCATATAAAATATGATATGAGTTTGTAGTATATCTCTATCTCAGTCCACATCAAGTTGACCCAACGTTTCTTAAATTACATTCAGAAAATTAAAAACTATAAAAGCATACATATATATAAATTTATGATATTTGTCAAATAGAAAAATACATGAATAAATAAGTAAATATATAAATTCATAAATAAAAATATTTGCAATAAAAAAATTCAAAGAAATATATATATTTTTAAAAATTTATTCACTCATAAAAATACAGGTGTATTTATACTGCAAATCCGGATTAAAACAAATTAAAACGTGTTCGATTTATATATATATATATTTTTTTTTTTCGATTCGTTATTTACGAAGAAGCTCGTTGAACATTAACGACCTCGTTAAACATCCGCAAACACGTAGACGAATGCTTGAATTTTCTTTGTTCTTTTTTATTTTATTCCAATTTTTTTTTAATTTATTTATTTTTTTTCTTTTGGAGCTGCTTAAACTGAAACAAAAAATAGAGTTTTAAAAAAAATAAATATAAATAAATAGATATAAGAAAAAGACACTTTATTTGAAATTCAAGACGCGTTCGAGTGTTCTCAGTTTGGTTTTCCTTGTCTCGTTTGTGTCTTTTTTATTCAGCATTCAACTTGCAAGCTCACTTATTCTTTTACTCGCTCTTTTGGAGTTTTTTTGGTTTGGTTCACTCAGCCAAATGAAAATCGTAGACCATCCGTAGGGTTGAATTCACGTATTCGCGTATTTTGAGAAACACTGTAGCCAGAGACTACGTTGTACCTCATTGCTTTTTTATATTTTAAATATATATATATCTGCATTTCCGTCCAATATAAAAATAAAGTATATATAGAAATGAAATAAAAAAAAAACAACAACAAGTATGATATAGTAGAAAAAATAAATAAAATTACATAAAAAAACGATGAATGTTCGTGACTTTTGCCAAAGAATCATGCTATTTCGATTTTTCTGCTGACGACAGCTGTAACTGAGTAGAAAATACAAAGTAAAAATTTTTAAAAAAGTGATTCTAAATCTTATGGATACCATGTCGAATATTGACAGTTTCAATTGATCATAGTTACAATTTTTCTTTGCAATATTTTTTTGTTATTTTTTTTTTTTGAAAAATAATATTTTTTAATTTTTTATATTTTACATCAATACATTTATAGATTTCGAAAATTTAACCAAAGCATTAATTACATTAATTTAATTTAATTTAATTTAATGTATAGATCTGAAAGTTAAAAAAAAAAAAAAATGAATTTTCAAATGTATATTTTTTAATAAAAAAAGTATATTTCAATTTTTAGCAATTGTATTGTTAAAAATTAAAAAAGGAAAAAAAAAAAATCTTTTGTCAAGTTTTAAAAACTTTTTTTTTTCATTTATTATTATTATTATTTTGTTTTAGTTATTATTTATTTATTTTTTTTTTTTTTTTACGCAAAAAGATGAAACTTACAGCTGAGTGGTAAAAAGTGTGTAAAAGCATGTACCCAAGTCAACAGCTAGTGGTAAAAAGTTTTTAATTTTAGTGGTGCACTAATGCACACAGTGCAACTCTCAAGAGAGTCTCTCTCACTGTACATTCTTTATATTATACCTATATATCTTGCCATTCGAACTTGTGTATAAAGTTTCAGGAAGTCAAACCTTCACGTATTCAAGTATAGCAGGGTAAAATAAAAAAATATAAATACAAAAAGTAAAATAAAAGAAAGGTTAAATTTAAAAAAAAATATATATATATATATATATACCTATATATTATTTATTTAAAAAATAAAGGAAAAAGTAGAATCTTATAATATTTTTTTTTTTTTTTTTTTGTTCCCACTTAAAGTCTGGGGGTTTATCATGACCTTTTTTCAAGTGCAATGTAGCTGTGGTACTTGTACCCAACAAGACCTCTGGGGTAAAATTGTTCTACACTTTTTAACCTCAGTCTTATACGTCTTACAAAATCTAAAACTCTTTACTCTTCAAGTCTTTCATTTTCACCAAGTATTTTAAACTAAACTTATATATATATATTGAGAAAAAGAGAGTGTAATGACGTTCTCTCTCGTGGTTTCATTTACAGCCAAGTTTTCCGGAGGTTTATACCAGCTCTCATCACTACCCAACTTTTCCACCAATAGCCAGATGAAAAGCTAGGCGCCAGACCGACGTGCTTCAATTAAATTATAACTCTTTTCTTTCATTCTTTACTTCTTTTCATAATTCTACAATGCATCATTTTTTTTATTTATTTCATTTTCACTTGATATATATTTTTCTTATACTTTCTCTCTGTACTAAACTCTTCTTGAATCCTCCAAGAGTCTCTTCATGTGGTCTATAACGACTAGAAAAAAAATTTTAAAAAACAAAAAAAAAAAAAATACAAAAGTACTCATATATATAGGAATAGAAAAAAATAAATAAAAAGATGAACGAAAAGAAAATAAATGAAAAAAGAAAGAATGGTTTATTTTTTGTGACTTGGCACACGTTTTGCCAAAAACTAAAAAGGATTGCCTGCAATCTTTCAATGACATAATGTCCACTGGGGTCCAGTAAAATATTGCCAATATTTAAGTGAGTAACTTTGACTTAACTATCAATATTCAATTCAATTTTCAAACATTTGTAAAATATTATTTCATATATATTTATAAAACTTTATCTCAAACTATCTAAATGAATTATTTCCCTCGAGAGTATACAGTATATATGCTACAATTCAAATTAATTACATTTGTAAATTGAAATTGTATGCAGACAGCTTCTCAAGGGATTTTAAATAATTATCAAAAGCTTTAAAAATAAAAAAAATACATTTAAATCATGATACTATGTATAAAATAAATAATTATAGAAAATAAAATAAAATTTTATTTATTTTATTTTTAAAATTATAAAAATTTCTACAAATTCCCAATAGTAATTTTTATTTTCAAACTATATAATTATTCAAAGAAACAAAAATTTATATCACTTTATATAATTTCAAATTTAACAAATAATTAAATTAAATAAAAAACATGATTAAAAATAAATAAAAATAACAATAACGATAAATTTTCATTCGTTAATTCTCTCAGACATATAGTTTTTATATATTCGTCTTGTAAAATAAAGAGAAATACAAAATAAAGAGAATAAGAAAAAGTAGGGTGTTTTTGTCTGAAGTCTTGCCGCCTCTTGGTTCTAAAAAAACGGGTTGAAACTACCCTGGCGTTAACCTCGAGGCGCGTTGTACATTAAGTGCTATAAATCAACAAAGTAAAACCACCACCATCTCTTACTTTGTTGATGGTATTCAACGTAGCTACAGTTTCGCTTGCGATTATCAGGATTATGGTTTTGCACATAAATTCCAGGTAGCGTGAGATGTTGATAAAAGAGGGTTGATATACAGTACATGCTGTATAAATAAAGAAAAATTTAAAAAAAATTACAATATAATAATAAAAATACATGAATGAAAATCTGAAACTTGTTTTCAATTCAACGAGATAAATATAGATGATAAATAAAAAATAAAAATAAAAATAAAAAGTGAACAAATGAATAAAATTATTAACAAGTTGATAAAATAATAAATAAAAAACTGGAAAGATTTGTTGATAAAAAATAAATCAGTAATATATAATAATCAAGAAAAAGTGAACGAATGTTGCAAATTCAAGGTCGTACTTCTGTCGTTATTTTCTTATCCATGGTAATTGACAACATCCGGTGAATTTGCCTCGTGGGCAAAAATATAAAGTTAAAATCACCGTGCGATGATCATGCTGACGATGACGGCACAGGTGGTGAACAAGACCAATTGCCCATATAATAATATTTTTTTCAATTTTATTTTTTATTTATTTTTTATATAATATTTTTTATTTTAATTATTTATTATTTATTTTTATTTTATTTTATTTTAATTATTTTTTATTTCATATAAAGTTTGTGTATATCATAATGTATATTTTCTGAGATTTTATATATAAAATTTTATTCATTTTTTTTTTTTTTTGATTATTGAAATTGATGAAGAGGCAATTTAGTAATACATTGTTGTCAGAATTTTTACATGCAAGTTTTGACCTGTCATCAGCAGAAAAGTTGCCACTGCATTTCAAAAAAAATATATATATTACTACTGGTCAACAGTGATATTACTTGTTCAGTGATTCATTTGATGTTTATGATATATTTATGCATAGAATTTTTAATGCATGTATCATATCTACATCAAAGATTATATCTACATATGCATTTGGCATCTATATACCTTTGTAAATTGAAGAAAATGAAAAATAAATATAAAAAAAAATAAATTGAAAATATGACCTTATATCAATGCTTGCGGTAGTTCAACTCACTTACTAAACTTTTCAACGAGTTTATTACCCTTTTGCCCGGGGATGTTATCTATATACAAAAACACATATCAATATATACATTTATATATGAAACTACTAAACATCAGAGTCACGATTTTTATACGCCCACTTGACTGCTTACTAACCGTGTCCAGTTTTGAATTAGTCCTTTCTTCGCGTGTTTTTTTTTTTTGGCCCTTTTGAGTCTACATATTTTTTTAACCATACATATATTTTTTTTACCCTCGATTTTTAATATTTTTCAACAGACAGATATCTTGTACGGAAATGACTTAAAAATTTAGTTAAAAAAAAATTTCGTGGGAATAAAATTTAGGTTATACATTTAGAATGACTAAAAAATTAAAATAATTTAAAATAAATAAAAAAAAAATTAGACATCTTGAAGGTTGACAAAAAAATTAAAAAATAGTAATTTTAATTTTTTTACTCTGAATTAATTAGCCTACTCTTAAATTCATAATTAACTTGGATTATCTCAAGCTTGAAAATATCTCCAACGTAAAAAAAAAAGGGATTTTTTTTTTTCAATTTTTTGACAGATGAGGGTATGTGTGTACTTGAACATTATTATTTTTAAATGTTAAATTAATTTAAAAAAAAATAAAAGTTGATGGTTATGACCCAGTAGATAACTAATGAGCCTCGCAGCCTCGTTCAAGATCCACACAATGAGCATTATGTTGGTAAAACTTTTTGGTCATGTATTCACTCAAAAGCGTGTCTTCAACTATATACTCTCTTTTACTACATATATAATATGACTCATAGATATATGTATACAAACATGTTATACACACTTTGTCTTATAACCAAGTTTAGAGAGTAGAGAAACTATTCAAACTCAGCTAACGCCATTTCACCACTGACCTTAATGCTTCCTGTCACTTTAGGGAACACACTAATCACCCAAGTGCATTCAATTCATTGTCTAACTCATACCAACTTCAAAATTCACAAATGATAAATTTCAAAAAGACTAATTAGCTATACATATACATATGAAATATTTATTTTACCTAATAATAGTAGAGAAAAAAAAAAAAAACAATTCAATTTTATCAATTTTTTTTTTTAATTAAATTCTTTTTGATTTTTAATCAAATATTATATTGAATTTATTGAAAAATTTTATAATAATCATCATTTCGATTGAAATACAATTTTATGCATCAAAAATATTTTCAATATTTTCAATATACATATAATGAAAAAAATAAAAAATTAAATGAAATAGAATTGAACAAACAGAGTTTACAATTAGCGAAAAAAAAAAATTAAAAAAACATTAAAAAAAATCGAAAACACATAAAGGCAATGTAATAATAATCATAATAATAATAATAATAATGAAAGCAAAAAAAAAAAAATGTAATTCGATAGAATTTGGTATCCAGTGGTCTGTAAGCTCGTAAATAATCTCGGTGTGTCCGGTTAAAAAAAAATATATATTCGTCCGCGCGCCAAAGTGGAATATACACTTCAAAAACATGCATATTTATATGAATTCGTATATGTACTATGAATTAGTACATAAATATACGCACAAAAATAATTCTCTAGCTCGTAAATACTCAGGGATTACAACACTGAGATGAATGAATGTTAACGTTGAATATATATAAACGAAAAAGAAAAATAAATAAATAAATATAAATGAAAATAGTTTTGTTAAAAAAAAAATATATGAGATAAATAAAAAAATATATAGGGATAAATAAAGAAGCGAATTAAGGGTTTGAAGTAAAGGTAAAAAAGGTTAGGCGATAGGCAAACAGACTATAGTGACTTTTATCTTTTATTTGATTTTAAATGGATCTAGACCTTGCTCATTCCCTAAGGGGGTTGGTTGTACTGTACGTTGAGCTCGACCACTTGAAACTCGGACAAAAGAAAAGAGTTTTTTTTTTATCTTTTTTTTTTATATATTGTAAAGAAAATGAAGAATGAAAAAAAAATATTTAAAAAAAAATGAGACAAGTAAAAAAGCTCAGTTCACTAGGGTTAAAACTGCAAAAGAGAACAACGATTATTTGATGAAGGTCATCTACATATTATTCACAATATTTTATTTTTTTTTTATTTATATTATTTTATTATTATTTTTTATTCTTATATATTTTATTATTTTATTTTTTATACTATGCACTTGTCGAAACCACGCACAAACAAACAAACATTTGCATCTTTGCTCAAATATTCTGCTATGTAAATTCTTTATCTAAGGTTGTACAAACATTTTTTTATTTTATTTCACTTGCTTTTTTTTTTTTTTTTATAAAACTTTTTATTTCTACTTTTATTTTTACCATCTTTGCCACAAAAAATTTTTCAACTTTTCACATATTCCCTACCACTTTATTTATTTTTATTTTATTTTATTTTAACGTACAAATTTTTTGTGTCTTCAGATATTTTTTTTTTATTTGAACAAATAAAAAAATGATAATTTTCTTTTTTTTTTCTTTAATTTTCATTACTTAAATTTCTTATCCTTAGCTTTTTTTTCATTCTATCTACACAAACACAGACACTTATTTATAGTACAAATAAATGATTTGAATCTTCAAATCAAGAATAATAAATGTTGAAAATCATAATAAAAAAAAATGTATTAAATATTAATCAAATGGAGCAATAATTTTGCATTTATAACAAGCAAGTTTGTTGTGTGAGGGTGATCAATAATAAATACAGTGTTTGATACAAAATGATAACGATGAGAATGAAAATAGCCTTGCGTGTTATTATCACAATGGCAAATCATCATTGCACGATTGCCTCATGGGAGATGATGGAAGAGAAAAAGCTGTCTCAACTGGTTATATACATATATAGAGTCAAAAACATTCACATATTCGCATGTATAAACATTATCATTATCTTATGATTATTATTGTTACACATATAACTCATTCTCCTTCTGCTTGAGGGTTATACATATCGCATGTAAATATACATAACTATTATACCAAGTTTAACTTTATATATACCTATATATACCAACCAACCAAGATAATTCTTATCGTATTTCTCTCAAACACAAATGACAAACCTCAGTGTGACCTATGATTTTAGCTATTTCACCCTTAAAATTGCCAAAAAATTATTTATAAATTTATTATCTAGATACTTTGCGAATATCTTTTAAATTGTGGTAAATTTGAGGTGATAAAATACATATATACAAAGACATCCTCAGGTGTTTCAAATCGACGCCAGCTAATTACAATTCATCGCCAAGAGATACTATGGTGTTGGATGCATATATGTATATCGATGTACAAAAAATAGATGTGCTTCATACTTTGAGTTGAAGTAGATACATATATGCATGTTCAAAATTTGCCAATTTTACTGTATATGTATACAAGAATGTGAGATAAAGATAGAATGATTCGTTTGCATGAAAATGATACAGATATAAAGACAAAGTGATAGAAAGAGATAAAGATCAATAAATATATAGAGAAAGATAAAGTGCAGTGAGTAAAGAGCAAAGTGACTGAGTGCGTCCGTCATGTCTGTGGTACTCAGTATGTGCACTTTACGAGACAGGGGGCATGTTAATCAGCTTGCCAAGAGCCTGGAGTAAGCTAAGACCGGTCGATTGCCCGCGAGATATATATGCACATAGACAGCCTGCCTATATCTTTCCCTGCATACACTCATCCTCATACTCCTCTTCATTTATCGTCCCCTTCATATCTTTCATTCGCGTTTCCACTTGAAAGCTGCTCTATCGATCCAAAGCAAGTTCAAATTTTGAATGAATCAATGTTTTATATCCAATCTTCATATTAACTTTTTTATTTATATAATTGTTTATGATTTTTTTTTTTTTTTTTTTATTACAATTTATATATCATGTTTATCAGAAAAAAAAAAAAAAATAAGGGAGAATATTAAATGATACATATCAGCTTCCTCTTTTTACCCGCACCGGATGCGGTGACTGTATCGACTCAAGCTGTCACATAATAAATTGTAATGCCAATCGATTTATCAGTACAGGTTAATTGGAATTTGCTATACCTAACTTATACGTATATTTAATATTAATATTAATTTTTTTTTTTATTTCATTTTAAATATATATATACGTTTAATTTTTTTTTATATTTTATTACAAATCTCATAAATTCTTTTGTCACTTTGTTCTCATCTGTATATATATAGATGAATCTTGGGGGATGAGGGTTGTACAAGTAAAAAAAAAAGTAAAATCCCGGTCGTTTGCAGAAACTCAAGCGTCTTTTCTGAATCCCTCTGTTTCCAGAGCATTTTACCTTCCTGGTAAAATTAATGTTCAAGATCCGACGTGTAAAACGAGGGGCGTGGATTTTTAGCTCGTTTTCTTAAACTCTTACGTACCAACCCAACCCCCTTTGTTGAATACACATATACATTATTATATATGTATGTTGTATAAATATGTACCAACAATATTACTCTGTATATATATATTACCTTAATATATTTAACATAACTGACTTTTTATTATTATTTCTCATTTGGTCGGTTGTCTTTTGTCAACATGAAAAATCACCAACAATATAATACTGCAAATATAAATTTACACATTACATACAGACAAATTTTAAAGGTACAAATAACCATCAACATCATCATCCACTATATATACATTTGTCAACTAACATACGTATATACATCGCAGCTTTTATATAAATATCCGCATATGTATACAATCAAATATACATATTTTCTTTAACAATTTATTTTTTAATAATAAAAATATAATAAAACATTTGACGTGTTATAACATCACATTGAATACACACGTGTATATTTTTATGAATAGAAAATAATAATAAATAAACAATAGAATATATGCATATAATAAGGTGATTTTTTAATTTGTAAAAGAAATGTTTTATTTTTCGATAAACAAGAGAACATATATTATTCCTTCTGAACTTGAAAAATATAATTATGAAATTTATTCAATAAATTTTTATTTATTTTATTTTTTGTTTTTTTTTTTTTTTGTGAAAGAACAAAAGCAATTGAATTACGCACACTGTGCTGAATATCGACGATTCAATTCTAATAAATCACTAGAATGAATCAACTGCTGTGTATAAATAAAATATATTATTTCTTTTCATAATAATAAGAAAAAGATAAAATAAAATAGTTAAAAAGAATCTAGAAAAAAAATATTAAATTTTCTTTTCTTCACAGTTAGATTTTATAGCAAAACATATTCTTTAACTCTCAACCCTCATAACCACCCTTTACCCCTTTGATTGTTACCCTTTTCTCACTCAGACGCCGCGCTGAATTGCCGCATACAAATGCCAAAAACGTTGCATCATCCATACACCACCGGGTGCATCGAATTACGCGCACCAATTCACACTAAAATGGGAAAACTTCAACGTGGCAGGTTGCATGAACGGCAGATAAAGCAAAAGGGTAGACCAAAAAAAAAATATATATATTATATAAAAATTTATATATGCAAACGTTTGGCTATTTTTTTATTTTTTTTTTTTTTGTATTTTATTTTATATTATTCATTTTTTTTTTTCTGGCTTAAAAAAGATCTGCTTTGAATTGTGCCACAACGACATATCTGTGATCTGATATACCACCCAGTTTACCACCATCTTTTACCCCTATTTTATCAGCATAAACTCGCTCGTTTACTTAGCATTTTTTTATTATTCTTTATTTTCATTTTATTTTATTTTTTTTTCTTTTCTTTTTCTAATCTCTACTCATCCAATTTTTATTTTTTATTTTTTATTTTTTATTTTTTTGTATCCTTCTCAAGTTATATCCGCTTTCTTGAAAAAAATATCTTTTACTTAGTGTATATATATATGCAAGGTTTTCACAACATTGATCTTCTTGTATCGGATATAAATCCTCAATCGTTGAGAGAAAAATATAAATAAAAAAAAAAAAAAATCTTTCAAGAAGTACTGTTGAACAACCATATATCCAATATATATCTTTTTAAAAGTGGAGATGGCACACAAGTGTTATCTATATCTCTTAGCATAAAATCGAGGATTAAGCTAGGGTATAGTAGAAAATGCTTGAGTGAGTAGATATATAGGAGGGTTGCTGATGAAAAAAATAAATAAATAAAAAATAAATATAATAATATAAATTGTAAAAGTAAGAAATATAAAAAATTGTTAAAATAAAGGGTTAAATTTTCATTTAATTATACAATTTTAGGTATATACTGATAAAATGTTGAGTGTGCCTTCAGGCAAATACACCTGACTGTATAAACTTTGTTAAAAAATGAAAAACAAATTTGAAGAATAGAATATAATCAAGCAAAAAAAATAACAGACAGAAACTTTAGTTAAAAAATTAAATGTCCTATTGCAGTACTTATAATTAACTTTTTTTCTTTTTTTTTTCCTCAAATTATTTATCTGAATCATGGTTTTAAAAAAATTATATATTATTATATTAAAAAGTATGAATTCATAAAAATTTAATTTGCTAAATCAAAATAACTGAAATATTAATTTTTTTTTATTTCTTTATCAAAAAAAAATAAAAAATAAAAAATTTGTCAACTAGAAAAGTGTGCTGTTGACATTGATCTGTCAAAATTGAATATTTTATAAAAGTTAATATATATAAAAAATATATAAATAAATAATAAATTAAAGAAAAAAAAAATTGAGTAGATATTTGAAATAGGGAGAAAAAAGCCACTTTGTAATTCTAATCTTAGTGACAAAAAAAAGATAAGAAAACAAAGAATCCTTGAGTGATACTCAACCCCTCTTACATGATCCCTCGATTAATCTATGTTTTTTATTTATATTTTTTCAGGCGAAGTGAACCAGCAATATTTTCGAGTAAGGCCTGTAAATAGTTCAGTTCAAGAGGGTGGTACAGTGACCATACCATGTGTCGTTGCAAATAGAATGGGTATAGTTCAATGGGTCAAGGACGGTTTTGCTTTTGTCGTTCAGACTGGTAAGAATATTTATTAATCAAATGTATATTTATAGAAGGAAAAAAAAAAAAATGAAAAATTCACATCATTTGTCAAGAAATATATATATACATTTTTCATTTCATCATCAATAATTAAATTTGGTTTTATTTTTAATCTATCAATCAAGGTGGTGGAATTGTTGGTTATCCAAGGCTACGACTTGATGGTGATCAAAATTCAGGTGTTTATAATTTAAGCATAAAAGATGCATCATTAATGGATGATGGAGAATATCAGTGTCAAGTTGGACCTTATGGAAAAGCAAAAGCAATTCGTGCAAATGCTCATCTCATTGTTATATGTAAGTAATATTATATTAAAATTTTATCAAAAAAAAAAAAATATATATATATATATACCTATAATAAAAATAAATCATTTTAAATAAATTAAATGTTTCCTTTTGCAAATGAATACTGTAAAAGGTTAAAGTGCGGAAACATTAAGATCTATCAGACAATAGAATTTTAAAGATATTTCCTGACTATATAGCAAATAGATACTCTAAATATTTTGTATTATTTTTGTAAGAGCTATTTGGCACGCAACTTTTTTATCATAAAAGTCATTTTTACCTCTCATTTTTATTTACGAAACAACAAACTAACTTGGCAGACTTTTTATACTCATCTTAAGAATTTATTTTTTTTTTTTTCATATTATTTTTACTTTACTTTTCTTTTTACGTATATTCCCTGTCGTGTACTATATATATATATATATACTACTGTCATGATATTACAAACATACATGTATATATATATATTCTCAATATTTTAAGACAAGTGAGACGGGTTGTCTTGTCTCGTGGGTGTACTTTGAAAATATCCTTTAGATGGTCCCTGGTTAGATCGGGTTATTCGGTAGTAAAGGTCGCAATTGCCGAGTTACATATTCATAACATGACAAGGTTATACGTGAAAATACAAATTTATTGACGACATTTTAATTCAACAACTTACATAAAAATATATGTAAATCCCACTGCGATAGTTGAGTATAAAAATATATCTCAGTTTTCACACCAATAATACAAAGAATAAGAAAAAAAATTTTACTGTTTAAAATAAAAAACAAATGATAAAAATTATATATTCAAAAAAAAATTTATGATGATTGTTTAAATCATCAGAAAAATAAATGTCCATTAAATCATTGTCTGAGGTTTTAAATATCAATTGCAAAATAAATATAATAAATAAACGTGAGTTGATTTTAAAATGCATTGTCACAATTGTTTAGTTGATAGATGACAAACTGATATGCTATCTGGTTGACCAGAATTATTTATGACTTTTGCCACTTGTCACTGTCCTTTGAAAAATATTTTATTTTATTTTTTTCATTTTTCGTATATGGTGGTTTGAAATTGAGTCATGTGACGGTCTTTTGTCAGCATATTCATGAATAGAATCTGATAGTATATTTTTTTTTTCAATATATATATTTCAACCACAAATAAAATTAATATACATATCAATTTCTATTTGATATATTAAATTATAATTGAAATATTATCAACGACTTGAAAATTAAAGAAAAAGTTTGTTTATTTATTTTTTTTTTTTATCAAATATAGTATTAAAGATACATAAAAAAATTTTTTATAATTAATTAAAATCAAGTTTAAAGCATATTCACTTTTTTATAAGTCCAAGTTGACTCACAAAAAAAAAAAAAAAAAACTTTAAACCATATTTTCATATAGTTGGATCATACGCTGAGTTTTACTACTTGAAAGTTTTGTACAACGGGATTTATATTTCTCGTCTGCCATTTACAGCTCTTGTTTTTATTACAGGGGTTATATCTAATACATATATGTTTAAATATATATATATACACAGTATTTTTACATCACAATTTTTATATTTATCAAAAAAAAAAAACAAATAAATATCAAAATATAAACTGAAAATTGAAAAAGAATTTATAAAAATGCTCTAATATTTTTTAACGCAGGGTTTATAGAATTTTTTTTTTTCATATTCAAATTACACTTATACAAATACTTTAAAATCATATTTTTAATATATAGTCAGGTCATATGTTGAATTTTATTATTTGAAAATTTTCTACGATAGGATTTACATTTTTTTGTATGCCATTTACTTTACTATTAAATTTATTTTCTGGCTGTATTTAATGGGCATGCATATAGTACTCACAACAGAATAAAGCCAATTTAAATTTTTATAAAAAAAAAAAAGAATAGAGATATATAAATATTTTTTTCCAAATAATATACAAATTATATTGAATAAAAATAAAAAAGTGGATAAAAGTTGGTTATATACTTTATGATTCAATATATCAAGTAAAACAAGTAGATGAGTGCCAAACGTCTTTTGCGTCACTGATTCAAATCTCAAAACTCATTTTAAACAATTTTAATATATAGCTTGATGATAGAGCACGGATCACTGATGTTGACTTTTAAAATTTGCTTTTTTTTTTACTTTTTTTTGGCACCACCAAAAATCGTCACGTAGTATTTATGACTTGAAACTTTTAAATTTATAATATAAAAAAAAAATAATAATAATAATAAAAACTGGGAATCTCGACAAAAAAAGATTACATTGACTAAAAAATAATACTTACTGGGATTATGATGAGTGTGGCTTCAAGTGTTACAAGTTATACTATATAATTATCACAGAATTACTGACAATTTTACTTTACACAATACGCGTTATATTTGTTGAATAGAAAATAGCTTGAATTTGGTATTGTCTCAATTTATCATTAAATACGTAAAACAAGTATTAACAAATGTTTTAATATATTGTTCATTTTGTCGAGATTACATAACTAAAGCTTGTCATTTTAATTGAAATTTTGAAATTTTAAAAAAGGCTAATTTTGAAATTTTAAAAAAGGCTATTGCTTCATTTGCAGATAATATTTTATAATTTAGAATTTATTTGTATCACATGAAAATAATTGTATTTTATTCTAGTTTAATAATTGATAATTGTTTTAAAATTAATTAATAAATAAATTGCTATATTGTTTGATAAATATAATTTCATATATTATAATATTATAAATTAAATAGAAATTAATATTTCAATAATATCAATATTAAATTATTATTATTATTATTAATGATAACATGACAATGATTTGTATGTATTCAAGTTAAACAAACGATGTGGATTCACTCGACAGAACTTATCCACAAGTATTATATTAATCCATATGGTTTGTTCAAATATTCAAACTTAAGTCAAACTTTGTTTTCCAAGCTCTTTCAACGATAAGTTAAAATTTTACTTCACCTCTCTTGCATACATAATCCTCCATATAATTTTACATCACTCTAAATACAAACTCTCGAACTCTCGGACGTTATTTTGCAAAATTAATTCAGCACAAATTAGTTGCCTAGTAGCATAAATTTAATTGAAAGCGTGAATATATGACATTTTAATATCAAATATATAAATTTAATATTTTTTTTTTATTATTTTATTTTATAACTTTAATAATTTATTTTAATTTAATTTATTTAATTTATTTTTATTTTTTTTTTTTTTCATCCAAAGAATATTGAATTTTTCTTTGTTTTATATCTTTTTAAATAAATATATTTAACATCATCTTTTTAATATAACATTTACATGAAATATTTTGATTAAAAATTCCATCGTATATAATAGTATTTTTTCAAAGTGATAGTGATCGGTTTTTTTTTTTTTTTTATTTTTTGTTTTCTCAAAAGAAAATATACTTTATTATTTTCAAATAAACCATAAATAAAATCAAATAAATATGCTAATTTTATTCATAATAAAATATCGTCAATATTATAAATCAAATTGATGATAAAAAATAATAAAAATAATAATAATACAAAAGTAAAAAATAAGGCCATTGTATATATTATATAAATTTTCCATATTTTTCTTTTTGTTTTTTTTTATTTTATATTTTTCATATGTATATGAATCCCGAGAAACTCATAATATGGATATTTTTTTTTTCCTTTCTTTTGCCTTTTTTTTCAGTGAGTGCTTTTTTACGTTGACACTCTTCAAGTTCTGTATTTAGTACGTGACATATAACGTAGGCTAAATTCGTATGGGTCAAACCCACGATATATCTATTCCACACCTATATTTATATAACAAAGTACCAACCCTCTGTTACATTGACGATATAGAAAACTGGTTTTCATCCCTTGTAAAATATTATTTAAAACCACAAAAATATAATATTATACAGATATAGATATATACATTGTCAAAGTATACGTGATACTATATAAAATGAGTTAACCATCATAAAGATACAGCTTTTCCTATTAACAAAATCCAATTTATATTATCTATATTTATATACATACAAGTACATATATATACTCAATTTATAGATTACATGTTAAAAAAAAAAAAAAAATAAACATAATAGATAAAAAAAAATTGTTTCAATATATTTTTAATAATTATATTCCAATTTTATATATATCATGAATATTT
The DNA here is from genome assembly GCA_011426435.1 of Lysiphlebus fabarum. NCBI lineage: Eukaryota > Metazoa > Arthropoda > Insecta > Hymenoptera > Braconidae > Lysiphlebus > Lysiphlebus fabarum. Next base: position 156,569 of record WSYQ01001073.1, read on the forward strand.
ATTTATTTTTTATTTTGAATTTCAAAATTATTTAATTTATCGAATATAATCAATAATCTGTGAGTACAGTTGAGTTAACAATTGATCGCAATTACACTATAGTTTATATTCAATAGTTTAAAATTGTTTTTAAAATCAATAATTCATTGTTAACTTGACCACGTAAATCCCTTGCTGGTCTCCATTACCTTCAGTTTAGCTTTACTATCATATATATAGTTGAAACACTGACAAAATTTCAGATATATATATATATATATATATATACATGGATATATAAAAAATTTGTTAAAGATGAGTTGAACAAGAACTCAATTCATCGATTGCTCTCTTTTCTCTTACACTCTGACTTTTTATTTATTTATTTATTTATTTATTTATTTTTTTTGTCTATTTTTCTATATTTCTATCCTTATCCAGTCATCTCTTCAGTTTAGTCACGAAACCACTGAGGATATATTCACAAATGCTTGGTGTGGTATAAAGTTTCTAGGCAACAAGCCAACTAACCACTTCTGTCTTTATCTTTTACCTTTTATCCTCAAACGCAAATGTTATTTCAAAAATTTTTACCTCAGTATTCTATTTTCAAAATTTTATATCTTTATATAAAAAAAGTTTAAAAAAAATCATATATTCTATAAACTTTGTAACTTTTTAGCTTTATGACTGTACTTATATACATCATTTTTTTTTTTTTTTTTTTTATACACTAAAATTTCATTAAAGTGTTGAATTTTGATTTCAATAATAAATCATGAATGATTAAAAAGAAATTTGCATATTTACATATTGAACAAATTTATATTTATAAATTTTTTTTAGAAAATAATATAAACTATAGGATATAATTATACTTTTATATTGACAGTATCGACCAAAGTGTGTATATTATTAAACTAATAATTATTTTTAATATTCAATTGTTAAAAAGCAATGTGAAATTTATTAACTTTTTTGAATCTATTGTTGCATGAATCATTCAAGAAGCTTTTTATTTTGACTCGTATATTCACTTGCTTATATTTTTACCGAGAAAAAAAAAAATACAATTTTGTACCTCACAAAACCATTTACAAGAGAAAATTCCCATACAATATTTGGTAAACTAAAGGCATGCATGTTTTACAATAAAATATTAAATAAAAAAAAATAAAAAATACATAGTCTAGCTAAAAAAATAAAAACAATAAAAACAAATATGCAAGAGTGAACCCAAAGCTAAAATATATATACATCTCTTCTTTTGAAAGCATTTTTTTCTCTAGTTTGTTTGTTATCTTTTTGTTTTTTTTTTATATATATATGTTTTTATTTTTCCGTTTCCAATAATTTTTTTTATATACAATGCATATTCGATAATAGGCGAATTGGTACATTTTACAAATTTGAGTAGGCCATTGTTTTCCATTATAAAATTTCAATATTCTCTCAACAGTTTCCGGTTCTCATTTTTTATTTTATGTTAAAAATAAAAAATAAAATTTTATCCAATGACTGCACCAATATTAACTAGAAATAAAATAACCTAAATAATTTTTTTATATATAAAACCACAAAATATTATTTTTGGTTCAATAATTTTGCAAACTCAACTCAAATAAATATCATCGGTTATGCATATATATACAAATATAGTTGTTATTATTATTTTTACATTTTTTTTTAATAAATTTTTCTTGATCTTGTTATATTTTCTTATCTTTATTTTTTTATAATATTAAAAAAAAAAAAAAAAAACCTTATAAAATAACTATGTATTTATTTGCCAGTGCGGCTTTTGAAGATGATAAAAAAATAAGGAGTAATCTAATTGATAGGCTTTCCACCGTGCTATCCTTTCCGATCACGTTTCCCATAATGTTTAAAAAATTCTATAAAAAAAAAAAATAAAAAGTAAGGAATAGTAGATATATATAATAGTAAGGATGTATAAGAGGTTCCAACTCAAAGTCGCCAAGTTGGCCGGGAGGAGATTTTCAAGCTGCTGGAAATCAAATAAAGCTTTACTCTTTCTTCTTCTTTTTAGCAAGTCTCTTGTAAGGCTAGAAAAAGCCAAACGAACGGAAGGTTCAGAGTTAAAATAAAAAAATAAATATAGAGGAAGTGCTGGAAGAAAATGAGAGTTAAGACAAGAAATAGAAAAAAAAGTTAACCCAACGCTTCTACGATATATAAAGTGTATAAACCTAGACGTATATACATTGATACATATATATACATGTATATATATACTCTTTTCGATTTCTTGTCCACAAAGCTCAAGTAATAAATATTACATCCGATGTGCAATCAGCCGACAGCTAATTCAACGGAAGCACTCGCGTCAGTTATTTCCGTCGTTATACCAAGTTTAAATCGATCAAGAAATACCAAAGTATTTTATTTTATTCAATTTACTTTATTCTTTAGACAAGACAAGTAAAGTAGAATAAAATAAATAAATAAATATAAAACAAAAAAAATTATTTAAATACTGCAAGTATAAATTTAATCAATTTATTTTTAAATTTTTATAAATTTATATTAAAAAATAAATTCTTTTTCATTGTTCTGTGACTATATGTGCGGATAATTAAATTTCATGAAATAATTTAAAGATTGATTTATTTTTTGATAAAAAAAAATAATAAAAAATAAATTTTACTATAAAGCAAAGAAAAAAAATAAGAAAATTTTTTTCTATAAATGAGAAACATCAAAAAAGTTGGGCAAATGGCAACGATTTGTCTTTCAATGTGAAAGCTCAGAAGGGACATGAGTTTTAAAAAGTTTTCTTGTTACAAATCGATACGACTTTTATAAACAGAATAGACCATAAATTTTTATTTTTTTTATATTTTTTTTAAAATAAAATGTACAACGTTTCTAGTAACATAGTTGCTGTACTACTTGATCTTGGTATACAAGTTTTATTTTGTACTCGGTATATAATGTATCTTGTAATCTCAAACTCATAGATTCATTGTAAATACAAATTACAAACGAACAATAAGAAACATAGACATATACTATTTTATTCTAGTAAAAATTCATGTGCATATATAAATACACACACAGCATTATATACTGTACCAAATAAACTATTAAGACTACAGATTGTTTGAAAAGTTTTAAGGGTAACTGTGGTTGTACACTAAATGAAAGATACTCAAAAGAGTCTGATTTGTAGCAACGAAAAATGTGAACCTTTTCGTGGTTAACTCAAGCACTTTCTTATCTTTTAAACAAATGAGAAGAGCAGTGATTATCATACATATTATCTTTTAATATTAAATTATTATCTTTTTATTACAAAATAAATTACTATGTAAACTCACAAATAATTTTATAAAATTTAGACTATTTTTATAATTATCATAGAAATGTACAAACAATTTGGATTACATGAAAACTTGTCATCTTGTATTAATTGAATTTGATGTAGATTAATAATATCAACATGAGCATCATTGACTCTATATGCCTACATGTTGTTGAATCAATAGAGACATGATTGAGAGAATAAAGTCTTTGATCACTGTCAGTATTTGAGTACCATAAATAAGATAGAAATATTCCTTTGACCTAAATTCAAGTTAGCCACGTGGTACTCTATTGATGCTGTTTATTGTATATACACAGGGAGAAAGACAAGTGAAAAATTAATGATTTCAATTGAATATTTATATAAAAATATATGAAAAGGGCAAAAAAAATATTCAAATAATATATATAAAATGGAAAAATACACCACATATTTTTGAACAATTTAATAACATATTCAAATCGCTATTTAAATTTTGAAAAAAAAATTTTTTGACATTTCAATAATTATTGAGTATATTAAATTTAATGTTTTATATAATACAAAACGATTTGTCATAGTATCTTCCTCTTCGGTAGTATAGGGGTGAGTATCCCCGCCTGTCACGCGGGAGACCCGGGTTCAAGTCCCGGCCGGAGAGTTTATTTTTTGCATTTTTTTAAATTGAAATTATTTAAAATAATTAAATATATAAATAATAAATTTAACAATAATAAATTTTTTTTATATTTTTTATTTAAATATTATTTTTATTTATTTAAACATCAATCAATCAATTATTTATTCATTTCATCTCCAGACATACTATTGCCTCATCATCCCATCATGTTTGATTGATTTCACAGAATTCAATTTCCCCATATATACAACACCAAACCGGACTATTTTAAATGTACATTTAAAATATAATTAATTGCTCAATATTTCAATTAAGATAAATAAATTTTAATTTTATTATTTTATTTATATCAATTTATTTTAGCACTGACTTGTTTGTTCAATTGGTAATTTTTATCTGCCTTTTTATTTTTATTTTTATTTTTTTTGTATATTTTAGATAAAATTTAAGCAGCTTTTTAAAGACCATTAAAGTGCTGTTTTTTATTTTTTATTTTTTCACTAGAGAATTTTTTTTACTATCTCAAATGTATGCTAATGGGAATAACCACAGGGTCAAATTTATTTACATTAGTGCATACAGAAAGTCTGTGAAGTTACCTCAATGACTTATTAGTTGATGATATATATATAGATGAACAGAAATGAGTAAACACTTGTCCCAGTGTGTATATAGTGTAGCCTTTTTAGTCGTCTAGCCATCAATGGTGGCTGTCATGGTCTCAAGAGAATTAAGATAAAATGAGATTGAGGGATAGTTTATATAATTTAGAAACACTCAATTGACAGAATAAAGCATTAGGAATTGCTGAAAATGTACATGGAAAATTGAAATAGTAATGAAAACGAAATGTATATATACGTGACACGTGGACATTTGAATTTGATTATAATTGGTGAGAAAGATCACCTGTGACCCTTCTCTTTATGTATCTATTTATTTACATTTATCCATTTATCTGTCTGTCTAACAAATATCTGTATACAGTTATATACATATATTTTGAATGGCATAGATTTTTTACGTGTTAAAAATTCTATCATACTTTACCCCTGTTTACCAATACAAGCCCCTATTAAATACTAGTTTTCTATTTTCATTTAATTAAATTTTGAATATTAATAAAACAAGCTTTGATATTTTAAATTAAAAAATTTTTATAAAAACAAATTAATAATAAATAGAATATTATATTAAATTAATTTTATTATTATTTATTTATTAAATTATTTTTCATTGTTATTTTAATAACTTGATCTTATATTTTTATTATTATTTTTAACAAATTTTATTAATCAATTGAGCAATGTTCATTAACCCTTCATCATCCTCATCATCATAAAGGTATTTTCATTTTTATTAGTTTCTTGAAAATAATATTGTAGTTAGCGAATATAATGCGCATACAACCGCTGGTAAATTATTCACTGATGCAAATAAAATTTTCTTCCACATACTTTAGCTTCATATAAATTTAATCAACACTATTACCAAAAAATATTAATTTAATAGTGATAAAGTAAAATTTAAAAACCAAAAAATTTTAATACAAATTTCAACTTGTCTTTAGTTTATTTATTTTTATAATTAAAGAACATATTTATATGAATAATATTTGTCATTAAAACATTCGATTTTATAAAATATTAAAGCTTTAAATAAAAAATTAAAGAGTTTATGTTGATAGAGTATGAAAATATCTATGAAAATTAATGGAAAATAAGATGAACTGTAGTACAAAATTTGAACATTATGCAAGTACACGTAATAGCAGAAAAAGACATAAGCTGAAAGCTGTAAATACTGCAAAAAAAAAACAAGCTTTTTTTTATTTTTTTAAAGGCCATATATATAGCACATATATAAATGTGCGGGCATAGTATTTTTTCATCGCCTACACGTACGTTTCTGTCTCGCTAAATAATGTAAGTTTGTTGAATAATGCATGTAAAGACGTAAAAGAGATAGTTGTATAGCACAAGTTGTTGTTATGTAGACAACTAAAAGACAGCAAATAAAAACATAGTCAAAATGAGAAAGAGTGAGATAGTCAAGAGTTGTCCAAAACCCACCCCTGTCCAACAACTCTTTTGCAAACCAAAAAACCCACACAGTAGAAATACAAGTTTTGCATTAACATTTTACAAGCTCATTTATGTATATTATATTTATATGTATATATATATATATATATATATAAATGTGTATTTATATACGTACTCATGCTGAAGGTGAATAACTACCCTGAAAAATACGAATGAATAAATAAATAAATAAATGGAAAAACCGACTTGTAAAACTGTATAAAAGTCATTTATATATATTTAAAAAAATGAATTAATAATTTAAAAAATTTATTAAATAATATATATTTATTTTGTATAAATTAATTATGATTATATATATATAAAAGTAATTTGAATGAGTGGAACTGTCGTGGTCAATGGGAGGCTCAACTTGACTAGAAGAAACTATATATATATATGGTCTATGACCAAGGTGTTGTATCGTGATGTGGCCACAAAATATATCCAGCTACCATATACACTGTATAAACCACAACAAATTACGTCCATAGATCAAAGGCGAATTGCTTTTCTCTATAAACTATATATAAAATATATTGTACTCATTTTGAAATGAGCCAACACAACGATACTTGTTAAGCATACCAACAAGCTTGTGTTTGTGATGCTGCTACAATGATCCAACCATATACAAGTGTCATTTATATCAACTATAGCTTCTACATGTCAAAATGACACTTGACACTTTTATCCTCAAAACCATATACAAAATTTAAAATCAAAATTAAATTCATGAGAGATAAATATACATGTATAAGTACATACAACTATATAGGTATATTTTTTTTTTTAAATTATATAGTTTGATTTATATTAATTTTTTAAAATGATATTATTTATATTATAAAAAAAGAAAATATAAATTATTATTGTTGTAGGCGTTTTTAAGTAAAGCTATTTTCTCATTAATATTTAAGTCAAGACAAAAAAATATAACATAATTTATTTGATATTATTCTAAGAAATGATGGACCACGTTGAGAAAGAGAAAAGAATTTTATCTTAATTTTATATATATTTTTTTTATTTTTTTCATTCATTGTCTACTCAATTTTTTGCAATTGAGCTAAACCACCGGGACGAGGTAATTGCCATTCCATTTAATTAGACACCAGGCCGCCCTCATCTACCCAATTTTTTATTATTATATTATTATATTTATCACCTCTGTTTTTTTTTTTTTGTACTTATTATTTTTTAAATATACTTTTCAGCGTTGTTGTTATTTTTAATTTATTATTTTTTTTTTTTTTTTCAATTATAATTTTTATCAATTATAAATTTTATAATATCAACAGATTGAAATTAGTTGGTTTATTAAATAAACTCGATAAATCAAATTTTTGTATATATATATAGCTAAATAATCATTATAAATTGCCTCAGGTAAATACGAAAATATTTTCAAAGATATAATCGTTTAATGACTGTTAAATAATGATAATTAAGAAAATCTTTAATATATGTATAAATGTGTACCACTTTGATTCTTATATACATTTAAAAGATGTATATATATGTATATATATTTTATCAAATGTAGAGAAAATTCCAGCCCACAACTTCTTAAAACTTAAATTTATGATCATGCTTCTAGCGATATGCCGGAAGTAACTCCCTTACTTTTAGCCTTTTCAGTTAAATCTACCCTTTATACAATTTGTTAACTGTAACTTTATATATCTTTCTTTATTTCCCTATTTTAAAATCAGTTAAATATACAATGTGTGTTGGCATACAAATGATAGTAATTAGATTCAAAAGATATGTATAATGAATCTTTGATTTATACAAACATTATTTAACATATATTAAAATTTATTAACAATAATAAATGTGACTTGATTTTAGCGAATTGTATAAATTGCTTTATTAATAATAATTATTATTATTAATTCACAAGTAGTATATTTTATTTACCATTACGAAATTTCAATACTTTAATTTTGATAACTTTTTATAAGTCGAATACCTCTTTGGTCATTATATTCGCCTAATAACAATTTCATTTTTTTTTTTTTTTTTTTTAAATTCACAATTTCCATTTATTTACTTTATTTTTTCATTGACGGTCAGATATATAAACTAGCAAAGTTTGTTTTTTAACGTTTAAATATCATAAAATTTAAAATATGTTTACAAAACGATTCTGATTACATTTTTTATATTTTACAAATAATAAAAAAAAAATTATATATGGATTCAAATAAATTCAAATTACGTGTATAAAATATTCTTGATAAAAATATTAGTAAAATAATATTTAAAAAATATGATATAACCATCGTTTTTGATGATGAAATATAAAAAAAAGCCTATATTATTTACTAAATGCAAATAAAATCAGGGATTGGTATAAAATTTCAAAAAAAAAATATATATTTTTTATGTGAATTATTTAATATTGTTGAAAATGTTGAAAATGTTTAACAAAGAACAAATGCATCACTTTGATGAAAATTCAATTGAACATTTTTTATTTCATTATATATTTGAATGGATTTCATTATAATCGTTAAAAATCCACGTACAATATCATCAATTTCATAGAAAAACCAATGCGACATAATATAAATTAATTTTGAAAGAACATTGAAAAAAAAATCTGATAACAGTTATGATATTTAATTTTAATATTACTGCATTCATTAATATAAAAAACAAATCTTTTTTAATTTATATTGAGTTAATTATTATTATTAAATTGTATTTTCATTACGTATAAAATTATCAAACGTAAATCAACTGATATGTATTTTATGCGATATATTTAATATCAATAAATTCTTTTATGACAATCATCACAATTATGATGATAAAAAGTATCGAATACGTGACATGACATTAAAAATGAAATTACAAATAAAATTAAATGTGTCATGAAAGACATCAATTTATAATTATCACATATTCAAATTAACTCAATGACACATAAAATTCATGAAGAACATGTTTAACCTATAAATTAATAATTACTTTTAAAATATACAAATTTAATTCAATTTTCAATAATCAAGTTAAATTATAGTATATGTACAATAAATTTATGAAAAATTAAATTATTTAATTTTATTTACAGCACCACCACAAAAAGTTGAAATAAGCAGTCATCCAAATCAGGGTAAAATTGAATTAAATGTTGGTGAATCAAGAAGTTTAGAGTGTACAATAAGTATGGCTAAACCAGCAGCAACAATTGTGTGGTATCGTGGAAATTTTCAAATAAAAGGAGGTGATATGACTATAACACCAGTCTCAATTGACGACGGTAAGTTTTTTAAAACATTAAATACATATATATATATTCAAATCATTGTAGAAAATGAGATAATAAAATTTTAAATAAAAGTTTTTGTTGGATATAATTTGAAACACGATAAAAATAAAAAAAAAAAAACATGGTCAACCAAAATTACATTACCGAAAGACAAATAAAATAAAATAAAAAAGATTGTGATTGGTACTTTTTTTTTCTTTTTTTCAAATTACAAATTGTAAAAGAAATTTTTTTTCAAGTAATACAAGCAAAACTTACTCAGTAAATATATATACTCAAATAAAAAAAAAAAAAGTAAGAGTAAATTTTTTAATCTTGTGGCCAATTTTATAATACATGTACTTTGTATTTCGATTTTTTTATATTTTTCGTATTTAAATATTTGCATTCAGCTACATACATAGACAGTCAACAACTTGAATTGAAAAACCAAATGTACTACTGCATATATTTAAAAAAAAAAATAGTAAATCATCAGAATGAAGAGAGCAATCTTCATGAAAAATAAATTCTTTTAAAACATCGAATGCTCTATTGATTTTTTTATGTTTACTTATTTATTTTATGTTTTTTTTTTCTGTGCCAGAAAATCTTCAACACTTGAACGATGTTGGCAAACGATAATATGAAACACTCAGTTTTAGACATATTATTTGTAACTTTATTTTTCATAAATGAAAAATAAAAAAACTCAGTCATTTTATATCAAGTCATATTTTCAAACAATCCAAAATCATCTAATATAAAAAGAAATAAAAAATTAATTCTTTTTTTTCATAGATATTTTTGGCTTCAAAAGTTGAATAAACAAAAAATATCAATGAAGTTTAAATGAGAAAATAGAAAAGAAATTTACAAGAATATATAGATACAAAATAAAAAATATTCTTATTTCTTATGTTTTTTTGACCCCCTAGGCTTTTTTTTTTTTTTTTTTGATCTTATATACATATTTTTTGGCAGTTATCCAACTTGGTAAAAAAAATAAAATAAAATATCAACGTCTTCTTTTTTGCTTTCAATGCTGTATTCACGGAGTTATAAATCCCTTAAAAGTACATACGAGACGTTGCCCAACATCAAAATCATCCAGAAAATAAATAAAATGACTTCTGCTGAGGCAAAGACCACAGAAGGTGAAGAAAGAAATAAAGTTAATGTCAAAAAAAAAAACAAGAAAAAACAAAATCAAAATAAAAAGTAATAAAAATAAATAAATAAAGTAGTAAAAGCTGAGCCAGGAGGAGCTTTTAGCTGAGATTTAACCGCGAATTTAATACCCTTCCATCGTTTTCTACAAACAAACCATAGCTATACCTTCGATTTCATGACCATGAAAGATTTTCTATCGTGCTTCAAGCTAAAACTTTCTCTCTTATTTCATTTTATTTTTTTTTTATCTTATCCAATAGTTTTTTTTTTTTCTATTTGATGTATTTTCCTGTTAACTCTGAGAAGTTTTTTTAAAAACTTCCATCAAACTAATTTTTTTTCTTGTTCTTATCATTATTATATTCTTTCATTTTTTTTTTTTCAATCTTCATATATATATTTTATCTTTGGAAAATAAACTTTTATGATAATAATTATTTAATTTTTTTTTTTTTATTTGTAATTTTTTAGATAAAAATTCACCAAATCCAAGTGAATTAAGAAGAAAATTACAAAAATATGATACTAAAAGTTCAATAACAATAGTACCAACAGTAGATGATGATGGAACTGATTATGCATGTGAAGCAAGACATCCAGCAATACCAATTGATCAACCAATGAGAGCAACTGTAAAACTTTCAGTATTTTGTAAGAATAATTTTAAATACTAAAAGCTAAATTATTATTTATTTATTTATTTTTATATTTAATTTTATTTAATTTTTTAATAATATTTAAGATCCACCTGGTGCACCATATATTGAAGGCTATACAGAAGGTGAAGAAATAAGAAGAGGTCAAAAAGTTGATCTAGTTTGTAAATCACGAGGTGGTAATCCACCAGCTCAAGTTGTTTGGTTTAGAAATGATGAAGTGAAAAGTAATATTTATCGTACATCAAATAGTCTATCTGAAAATGTATTATCATTTATCGCACAATCAGAAGATGATAAAGCAAGATATAAATGTGAAGTATCAAATATCATGAGTGTAACACCAATGAAAGTTCATGTTGACTTATCAGTATTGTGTAAGTTTACTATTGTTTTTTGTTTGTACTTATAAGTATATATTCTCAGTATGTCAATATTATTATATTAATTTTCTATAATAATATTTGATATACCTTTAAATTATATTTTTATTTACATTACTTTAATAATTATTATTTTATTTTATACTCAATATAATAGTCCGTCCAGAAACTGTATCAATTGTTGGTCCATTTGAAGCTAAAGCTGAAGAAAAAGTAACAGTAACATGTACAACTGATAATTCAAATCCAGCATCAGATATTAAATGGATTGTTGGTGGTATTGAATTTAATAATAGCAATTCAAGAACATATTTAGCTCCACAGGGTGGTTCAATAACAACATCAAATATAACATTTAGTATTAATCGTGATGCACGTAATGTTGTTGTTATTTGTCAAGCTAAAAATACAAAACTTGCTGAATACACTATGAAAACACATACCATTGATGTTATATGTAAGTTATTATTTATTTATTTATTTTTTTAAATTTTTATATTGAACGAGCAAAGACACTTGAGTAGTTGTAGATCATTAAAAAAATATTTTTATCATTTAAATATCAACATTATATTTCAAATTAAAACTATTATTAAAAATAATTTGAAAATAACAAGATATTTTATATAATATCAATATTTTATAATAATACATTTTTTTTTTTCCAAGATTCTCAATTACTAATGGCAAACATAAAAAGCTCATTAATTTTTATTATCAAAAAAAAAAAAAAAAAAACAAATAATGATTTTGAGAAAAATAAAAATAAAACAATTTTTTTTAATTATCTTTGACTATCGTCTATTCATCGTTCAATGTAATTTGTTTTTTTTTTTTTTTTTCTTCGTTTTTATTTCTTTTGAATGGAGAATAATGAATATTGGTTCAAGATCCCCCGGCGAGTCTAGCCATTACGGGCTATGAGGAAAATACACACATTGATGCGGGTACAGTACTCAAGTTACTTTGTACAGCAACTGCTGGTAATCCTCTTGCCAACGTGACCTGGTATAAAAATGATAAAGAGGTAAGTTGAGACTCTCTCAATCATACTCACTCCAATTTACTCACTATCCATATGAAAGTTTTCAACAACTTTTTATTTATAATATTTATTATTTACTATTATTTTTATTATCAATTTATCATTTTACATCATAATTTATATTTTTTATATCTATTTAGATAACTGGAATTGTCAGAACTCAAGATCATGTTGTTTCAAATGAACTTGAAATACTTGTTAATGCATCGGACAATGGTGCACATATGAGATGTGATGGTGTTAATTCTGCAACAAGTATTCCATTGAGTCAAAAAGTTGTATTAAGAGTTAATTGTAAGTATTTTATTTTTTTAAATAATTTTATAAAAATTAAGTTATTTTATTATTTATAATTTAAATTTTTATAGTTCCACCAGCACAAGTTAAAATAAGTCGTGAACCAAAAGAATTTCGTTCTGGTAAAATTGGTAAAATAATATGTGAATCAAGTAGTAGTAATCCACCAGCTGAAATGTCATGGTGGAAAGCTGGTATTGCTGTTGATGGTACTAAAAATTCAAGTAGACTTGGTCTTCATGGTGGTTGGGTATCAACTGTTGAACTACAACTACAATTTACTGAAGAAATGAATGGTGAAGTTTATACTTGTGAAGCAAGAAATGCAAAAATGCAACGTTCAACTCATGATGCAACGACTCTTAATATTTTATGTAAGTACTTTTTTCTTTTTTTTTGTTATTACAAAACTTGAATATCTTTTATTCTTTTTTGTTTTTTTATTAACAGACAAACCAGTATTTACATCAGTTGATCCAAGTGAATTAGTTGGAATGGAAGGTGAACCGTATGTTATATCAGTATCAGCAAAGTGTAATCCATCGAATATAAATTATGTATGGACTCGTGATGGTTTGCCAGTTAGTAGAGACAATTCAAGAGTAAGAACACGTGATTCAACATTAAACATCACTCGACTACATCGTAATGATGCAGGAACATATAATTGTCAAGCTACGAACAAAGAAGGCTCATCATTTTATCAACTCAACTTAACAGTACAATGTAAATATATAAAATGCACTTGTAAAATAATAAATATCTTATAAGTATTAATATTAAATAATATTTTAAATAGATGCTGCTGAAATAAAACGTACATCGGAATCTGGTGTTGTTTATCCAAATGACAATGAAGCAAAATTATTTTGTGAACTTGATGGTAGTCCAATTGGTGATGAATATGTAACATGGCATAAAATTGGATCAAATAATGAATTAAAAAATCATTATACAACAACATTTACAAATAAAACATCATATCTTCATATTAAAAATCCAAATGAAGAAGATGTTGGTGAATATCAATGTAATGTTAATAATGGAATTGGAAATGTAACATCAAAACCAATTTTATTTATAACAAATTGTAAGTCAATTAATATTTTTAATTAATATATGTAATATTGAAAAAAAAATATTTATTTATATATCTTTTCTTTTTTTTTATTTCAAATTATATAGTTAAACCACAAATGATAAATACAGAATTAACTAAAAAAGCAGCAGCAAATGATGGTTCAAATGTAAAACTTTATTGTAAAGCACGTGGTTCACCATTACCAAAATTTATATGGCAATATGGTGAAAAAACATTATTACCAAATCAAACATCTCATAAATATGAAATATCACGTGAAGAATTATCAAAACTTGAAGTATTATCAACATTAACAATATATCATGTAACACAACGTGATTATGGAAAATATTATTGTCGTGCACAAAATATTATGGGACAATTGTCAGATACAGTACATCTTGATGTAACATCACCACCAGATCAACCAACAGATCTTAAATATTATAATGTAACACATGACAGTGTTACATTAATATGGAAAAGAGGTTTTGATGGTGGTTTACCAACATCACATCGTATACGTTGGCGTCAAGCACTTGATGATTTAGATAATTATTATTATCTTGATATACCACCAAATGATTATACTGCAACAATAAGTGGTCTTAATCTTGGCACGTATTATGTTTTTAGTATAATGGCTAAAAATTCTAAGGGAGAAAGTCGTTATAGACCAGATACCCTCAAAGTACAAACACTACGTGAGTATTTATATTTATCATTATTATTAATTGTAATTAACTATTTTTTTTTTCTTTAATGTTTATATATGTATATACATTTTCTTCATATCCATGCCTTCAATCATTTGCTTTACATTTAATTGTAATTAGAAAAAAATTAGAAAACAAAAAAAAACATTTTAGTAGATACAGTAGTTAAAAAGTAAAAAAAAAAAAGCAGCATGAGTACTTTTGAGTAGTTTAGTAAATTGCCTGTTAATAAATTTAAAAATAAAGATAAAAAAAAATAGCATGATTAGAAAGTTTAAAACAGGTGGTTTTAAAATTAGTATAAAATATTAATTTGGCTATTTGTTAGTCAAATGAATAAATTAAATTTATTGATAAAGTTTATATTTGTAAAATATTGATTTTATATTATGCAAAGCTTAATAAGTAATTAATTAATAATTTAAATTAAATTGTAGAATAAATAAAATAAAAATAAAATAGTATTAATATTGAAGTAAAATTGTAGATAAATCAATATTAAATTTAGTAAGAATAAAATTAAATTAATTATGAAATTAAATAAAAGAAAAAAAAAAAAATGTATATAAACTAACAGTCAGGTAAATGCATGAATAACACTATCAGGGTGATGGGGGTTTATTGGCTTGGGTTACAGGCGAGGCACCACCAACTGAGTTGACTGCCAGTGAGATTAACTCTTCGTACAGCATCGTCATAATCATCGCTGTTTCTGCCTGTGCTTGTCTACTCATTGCTACGCCCATTCTATATACTACATTAAAGTCGAAAAAGAAGTCACATCGTTCTGGTAATTATTATTAATTTTTATGTTTGTTTGTTTTTTTTTTCCTTGAATCGATCCTCAACAATCACCACTACAACAACAACACCAACAATAAAAGGCCCCAATAATGGTTCAAGTCAACACGATGTATTTTTGGAAAAGAATGAATATTCAATGAATTATGTCTATACTATCGCAGCAATGTCAATCATCTTTTTTATTATTAATTTATTCATCATGTTATGGTACATTGTCCGAAAGAAAAATAAGGATCGTAAGTTTAAAAATTTATTTTCCCTTTCAAAGTGATTAAAAAACGAAAAACGAAAAAAAAAAAAAGAAAAGGGTTTTATCTAAATAGTTTTTTATTAAAAAGAAAATTATTATTAATTTTTTATTTCTTTTAACATTTAAAATTTCTAAATAGTAATCTTTTTTTTTTATTTTAATTAAATTTGGTATAGGCATCAACAAGTCACAAACAGCTGATATGTATGCACCATCAACAGTAAATGGAGACACGATGACTGGTGAATTGAGTTCAGTATCAGATGAGAAGAGTGATGTAAATTTCGACGCAAATGATTACGTGGTCAGTGCGATCAGTCAGTATGTTCTTAGTAACAAGTAATTACGGAGGGTAGGTTTGAGTTCTGTTAACATGTTTTTTTTTTTTTTTTTTTCTCATTTTAATTTTCTCTTAATAAAACTAACAATTTATTGATTTTTCATTTTATTTATCTAATCAAATAACTACCCTCCAGTCATGGTTATAATATTTTTAACAACTCAAACTAGATAATGATTATTTTTTTTGTTTTTTTTTTTAGCTTTAATTATTATTTATTTTAATAATTATTATTTGTTTTAATAATCATTAGGAAATATGGGGGAATAATACGCATGAGTTTGAAAGTAAATATTAATGAATACATTGTAGATAATAATTTTAATCGTAATTACTTGATGAAAATAAGTCAGTTAATTTAGGTATAAATTTATTCAAGTGAATAGGTAGGTAACTAATTCGTAATTATTGTGTTATTTATTAGGATGAAGGGAGGAAAACGGCAGCAAGTACATATTTAATTGATCAAAGTATACAAGATTTTGGTAAAAGTGGTCTTGAGATGCAGGTTCATCATCAGGGTACTCTTGGAAGACGTGGTAATCATTTGCCAAGTGTAATGCCATTGGATTCACCTCCACAACGTACAACAGCTGGTGGAACACTTTCGGGTGGGTCACCAATAACAACAACAACTTCTGAAACTCATCATAGGTGCAAAAACCTCTCAAGTTTATCGCTGTTAATATCATCAAAAAAAAAATAGATAAAAGAAAAGAAAAAAAAATGAAATTTTCAATTGGCCAGACTTGTTGAAAAAAAAAAAATCTATTAACACGAATTTTTCGTGCATGATTATTGTTCTATCACGTTTATATCATTTTGATCATTTTATAAATCACAGTCTGGCCTTTGTTGTCATCTTACCAATTTAATTATTCTTCTTTTCATCAATTAAATGTTTAATTACAATCTCAAATAATAAAACAAAACAAAAACAACAAAATAAATATATTTATATATACCTATTTATTTATTGCGATATCATTTTATTTCACGCATAAGTGAATTTGATCGGCTTGTTTAAACTTATCATTCATGAAAATTTTCGAAGACGAGGCACGCAAAATACTATTTATACACTTGCGAGGTTTTTGTTCATTGCATGAGTTCTAATTATTAATTATTATTACTACTACACATATATCATAATTACATGTTCATCAAATATTCATTATTTTATTTATTATTTTAATATTGAATTGTGTTTAAATTATATTTTATTTTATTAACTCATTCATCATCATACAAACAATGAATAATGTTATTAACTTTTTTTTTTTTTAATTTTTTTAAAATTATTTTAAGCTCAACGGTTTTAACATAATTTTAATTGAAAAAAGAAATATTATTAATAATATTAAAAAAATTTTACAGTATCGAAATCGAGTTACATCGGGAATCCGAGTCCAGCACCACCGAGCGATGTAAATGTAAATTTTTACACTTTAGAGATGGACAGTGGCCGTTATACAGGATATGAAGCAAATCCAAGTCCTGTATCAGTAATGAATGATACAGGTCCAGGAATATATTATCCATCTCTTGGTAATGCTATGCATACAAATCAATTAATTCATAATAGTGGAACATTAACAAGAAATAGAACATTACCAAGACCAGTACCACCACCAGATGTATGTAGTGTTATGACTGCCGGTACAAAATCACCAATTCCTCCCTCAGTACCTCCACCTCCAAAAATTGGTGCACGTACAGGACCAATTCCTGTACATTCACATGGACATCCACTATCAACTTTTACATCAACACCAAGTTATTCAGATATTGATGGACATCTTGTCTGAGACATGCCAAATGTATCGGTGATACATGTCGGACCACAACAACCACAACCACAACAACAACAACAACAACATCATCATCATCATCACCATCATCATCATTCACCATCTACTATTATTGTTGCATCATCATCACCAAGACTAAATCAACTTAAAACTCATTCTGAGCATGTTACACGACTTTAAAAAGTGTTGTTTTTATTTTTTAAAAAATTATAAAAAATATATTTATTCTTAATTAAATTGAGAATAAATATATATATATAAGTATATTCAATGGCAGTGGAGTCTTTCCGACAAGAAAAAATAAGACATTTAAAACATGAAAATATCATTAAAGATATTAATGTAAATATACAGTGTATTTTAATGAATTAACTTACTATTAGAATTTAATTAATTATTTTATAATTGTTAAACAAATTTTAAATAACTCGACTTTAACAAAAAAACAATATATAAATAGGTATATATGTTTAAAATCTTTTCTTTATATTGACTGTTTTTTTAATTGTTTTTTTTTTTTATTTTTTGTTTTTGAATTGCTGCCTAGTAATGAAGTCAATAAGCATCTTGATAAAAATATTAATGAGCTGTGTGTATAGATGGAAATAAACCCCATTATACGAGCAAGTAACTCTCGTAATTTTTCAACGAAATTACTTAGTTTGATAACGTAATCAAGTTTAATTTAATTGTCGAGATTATTTATTCCAATGGTGATATTATCTTTGATTTTAATAATAATCATAAAAGACATTAATTTATAAGTTTTAGTTTGTTTTAATTTAAATATATATATATATATATAGGTATATATATTTTCTTTTTATAAGTAATTATTTTTTATTTTATACTATCTTTTTATGAAAATTTACGATAACTCTTGATTATTTTTTAAATAATTTTAGTTATTGTGAATAATTATTATTACATTTTTTTCAATGTAATTCAAACAATTATTTAAAAAAAAAAATTTTAAAGAAAATATGTTATTGCAACGGATCATATGAGGGTCTCACTCTGATAAGCGCATTACTATAGTAAATTACAGATAAACTAAAAAAAATTAAATCTAAATAACGACTAACTTTTGTGGTAAAATATTTAAATATTACAATAATTGTTTGCAAGTCAAAATTAATCATCATTCATTAACACAAATTCATTGTTTCTGTTCATTTTCTTTTTTTTTTTTTTTTATCAATTTCTATGAAAATTAAATACTTGAAAGTCCTATATTTTTTTAAATTAATATAGAAAACATATAGGATGTAATGAAATTCAAAAAAAAGTAATTAAATTATCGGTAATTGTTAAATTTTAAAGAAACTTTTGAGCAATGAAAACACACAAAAATTTTTAATGTGAAGGAAAAAAAAAGCAAATAAAAATCATTAATATATTAAATTGAAAAAAAAAAAAAAAAACCATTCTTGAAAGTAGAAAAAGTACTTCGTGTTAAACAAAGTATAAAAATATATATATAAATTGAAAAAAAAAAAATAAATAAATAAAAGAAAAAAATAGCAAAGCCATTCAAACAGAGTGGCTCGTAACAGCTGTAAAAACTCGTCGTTACAACCAATGTGTGTTTTCATTCTCAAAGGTATCGATAGAAAATTTAAATGAAGTAAAAAGAAAAAATAAAATAAAAGTGGTAGAAATTTATAAAAAATAAAAAAAAAGAAAAATAACTAATTGAATTGAAAATAAAATAGAATTTTACGTAAAGTTTATTTGATTATTACAATTATTTGTTAATTTGAAGAATTCTACACAAGCTTATTGAAATGTGTACTGTTAAAATACTTGTTGTGTATGTGAATGCCGCCTTGTTCGGCTGAGACTGATGATTATTTAAAAAAATTAAATAAACTGAATAATACGAAAAGAAAATATATAAAAAAAATTAAATATATATATATATATTAAAAAAATTTCGCGTATGCTCAATTAGAGAACATATTCACGCATAATTAAGAGTTCTATTTACATATACATGTTTTATATTTGTAATATTGAAAAAATCTTGAAAATTAAAAAAAAAAAAAACACGATTTAAAAAATCATCTATAATAATTAATATTAATGTGAAAAGAATGGGTATTAATTAATTAATTTAAATAAATTATTGGAGAATTTTTAAATGTGTTATCTCCAAAGATTTGCTCATCAAAGTGCTAGACATGTTAAGACGGACAGATATTTCGTCCAAAAATAAAAATTAAATAAAAAATTAAAAAATAAATGGTACCTTGGAGATGGACATACCATCTTGATAATGGCACGATATTTCATATTTTACATAAAAATAATAACAAAAAAAAAAAATATATATATATATATATATATAGGTATATATTAAAAATGAAAAAAACATAAATCATAAATTTTGTTGATTATTTTAAGGCATAGTCAATCCTAATTATACAATCATTAATGTATAATGAATAAATACGATAAAATAAATTAAATAAGTACACATTTAACATACACAAACATACACAATGGACGATAAAATATAATATAATAAAAATAATCATTTAAACAATGTAAATATTGTATATATATATATATAAAAAAAAACATAAAAAGAGAGAGAAAAAAAAAATTTAAAAACAAATTTAGATAGATATGAAAAATTTGAAGTGAAAATTATAAAAAAAAAATAAATAACGAATTATAATATCAATACTACAAAGAATGAATAATAATTATATTAATTGAATGATTTTGTAAATTTTAAATATATATATATGAATGTGTCCGGTATGATGACTTTAAAAAAAAATTATTATTTTTTATTAATTATTTAATAAATACTCACTGATGGTGGTGGTATCACAATACTAAAAAATAAATAATAATTTTTTTGTAAATTATAACTGTAATTGCACCCACAAGACAAAGAAAAAATCTCAATTCGAAAAAAAAAAAAAAGAAACAACCATACTCTTGATGTTTCGATTGAATTGTATATTTGAAAAAAAAAAAAAATTCTTTCAATGGATTGCAGTCTGTTGCTCAAATAAATGTACGTAAACTGGTTCGTTAATGTAATTGATTTAAGAAAAAAAAAAAAAAAACAAAATCATTGGCACAAATAGATTTATTATTATTAAATGAATACAATATTATCATTTGTGTTTTTTAATTATATTAGTTTTTGTTTTTTTTTTTTTTTTTTTTTGACACAATATTTTATTGCAAATGGTATATGCTGCTTCCATTTATGTGCCAACAAACAACAAATAATAATTTTTTTTTATTTATTTATTTCATAAATAATACTATTGAAAATTATAATTGATAATAATATTATTATTATCATATTGTTATTAAAATGAAGATTCAAAGAGATAAAATAATAATAATTTAAAGAAAAAATCCTATGATAAAATAATAAATTCATCTTAAGTGTAAGTGTTAAGTTAAATCATCGAGAGGATAAAATTATCATTGTTTTTTAAAACAACACGTTGATAAAACTCTTTTAATTGTACCGATGTATTTGTAATAATTTAAAATTAATTTTTATCCTCATCCATTTGACCCATAAATTCATCGGTATATTTATAAACATATTATAACTATAATTATTGTAAATATATATAGTATTTTTACATTCTACTTCTAAATTCCATTTTCGATTCTAAATGGTACATAAAATAACAAAATAAAAAAAAAAAGAAAAAAACAAACAAAAATCTGTGTGCTTCACCTGTCATCTCTGTATCACTTAGACAATCTCAATTTATTAATAGTCAAATGATATTTATTTTTTCTCCTTTTTTTTTATTTATACAATTATAAAACACAAATAAATTTAAAAATAAAAAAAAAAACCCAATAATTTAAATGAAAGTTTTGATAAATATTTAATTTAAATCAGATTATATAATTTTTTTAAACAACTGCCAATTAATTCCTGCCTTTTTATATTAATGAAAATATTAAAAAAATATGAGTGAATAATATGTAAATTGACACATAAACGTGATAATTTTTTTTGTCATTATTAAATAGTAAATTTATTAATTATTAGTAACAAAACAAAAGAAAAAAGAAATAAATAAAACATAATAAATATTAATAAAGAAAAAAAATAACAAATCCAATGATAAGCTTTAAAAATTTTATGTGTATACATGGAGACAGAGTGAAGCTCATCGGACTAGTCCTTAATAATTTAAAACCAAAGTAAAATAAAGCGAGATGAAGGAAAATTTAAAAAAAAATAAAATGACATAGTTATTAAGTATCCAACATTTTAACATGCATTGCATGTTTATAAAAGACATTAAAATACTTTAAACACTTCAATCATTGTAATTAAATAATGGAAAAAGAGTAAAAAAAAAAAAATTTAAAAATGAAAAACCAACGATAATTTTTCTTCTTTTTTCATTCGTTATTATTATAATTATTATTAGTATTTTATAACTGCAATTATTATTGATATTATTTTACATGTTTATTATTTAATTTTAACCATTTATGTTTTTATATATAATTTTAATTTTAATTATTAATTAAATATTTTTTAATTTAACAAAATTATTGTAGCAATATAATCACATACCGTAATATTAACAAAAAAAAAAAAAACAAAATTACAATTATTGTAAACAAAAAAAATTTGTTTTTATTATTTTTAATATATTTATTCTTTTTTTTTATTTCAATTATTATTATCAATTATTATGTTTAATTAATATTGATTTGATATTTATTATCATTTTAATTAACAGAATAATATTTATATATGTGGCGTAAAAATTTACTCATGCATCATAATAATTTTAATTATAAAATCGATAAATTAAGTTAATGAAAAATGATCCTACTAATTATTGAACTTTTTTTTTTATTTCTAGCATAATTATTTCATATATTTTTTTAATGCTCAAAAGATGATTCTCGCGCTCCAATTACCATCTCATTCATTTATTTTTTTTCTCAGTATCTTAGATGAATATTAAAACTTAAATATTAATATTTTCTTGATCAAAGTAAAATCTTCATTAAAGGTGAAGACTTAAAAAATAAATTTTAAATGAAATAACGGAGCTATAGAATAGAAAGGAATTGACATCATTTGATGAGTCATCAAAATTTAATAAAAAATTCAATGTTAATATATTTTGCACTAAAGCAATATAGTAAACATGTTTTACTTTGAAATTTTTATATTTTGTTATAAAATTAACGTACATTAAGTTGAAAACTTGATAAATTTAATTATAAAGAAAATTTTTAAACTAAATTACTCAAAAAAACAAAAAAGTATCATAAAGAACTTTCCTTTAAACAATTTATTATATATTTTATTTTTTTTTATATATTTGTATTCATGGACCTTGTAGTTTAGTACAGAATACAAAAAAAATATATAAATACTTTTTTTTTAAACAACAGTTTTAACACAAGTTTTACTTTTTCAGAAAATAAAGTGACATGTGAATTTGTATTCTACCAAGCATACTTGCGATTTCTATATATGAAAAAAAAAAAAAAAAAGTAACAATAATATATCTTTCTCGGACAGTTGTTAACATGTTTTTTTTTTCTTTCGATTAATATAAAAATAAAAAATAATTCATCTATATTTTTCTATGAATTATCAAAGTAGAATCTTCCATTTACAGTTTTTATAAAGAAAATTCAGTCATGTACATGCTATTACGTTTTATTTTATTATTTGAGCTCTATAGTAAAAAGAAATTGGAACCTGCTCTTTTATTCCAATGAAAAAAATAAAATAAATAATAAAAAAAGAATAGTTAAACTAAAAAAAAATAAAATAAAATAATAATAAAAAGTAAAACTGAGTTTGCTCATTAAAAAGTTTAGTGATTCTACACAAAGCTGTTGAAAAAGCGTATGATCTGACTTTGATTTTTTTTTTTTATATTTCTATTATTCTTTCAGCGAAAATGAGATTCATTACTTGCTTTTGCTTATTTTTTATTTTTTTTATTTATAAAAATTAAATAAAAAATAAATAACAAATAAGTATCTATTACTCGATATATAATTTAATGAAAAATTTATTCAAAGTAATTTTACTAATAGAAAAAATAATCACAATAATTTAAGAAATATGTATGAGTCCTTTGCTGAATTAACATGAGCAATCTTTTGAAATAACTTGCGGCAAATGTTAAAGAAAAATGTAAGATAAAAAAAAAGAGAAAAAAATATAAAAAAACGTACTGCTTTCCCCCGAATAAGTGAAGACATTGAAACTAGTAAATGAACTTTTTCTTCACTGTGTATGGTCAAGTTCTAAGCCAATGTCCTGATAGTAATTGTCAGTTTAAAATAATGATGATGAAGAAGGGGTCCCATGAGGTATAAAACCGTAAGATTGTCTTGAAACCTAGATCACTCAGTGAACTGATCTTAAAACGTTTAGAAGAAATTTTTTTTTTTTTTTTCTAATATTTGAAAAAAAAAAAAAAAATTATTAATTATATACATATTTTTTTTTGTATTATTATTTATTTATAATCGTATAACAGTTTTTAAATATTTTATTGACAATAAATTATGTTTTTTGTGAGTAAATAAAATTTATATTAGTAATTAAAATTTTAATTAAAAACAGAATTTTTAATTTTTTATTATTGTTTTCAGTTTGTAACAATAGGGGGTTGCATTTTGTCAATTCTCGGTGGGTCTAATGCACGCAGTAAGTATTTTATAAATATTTATATTTACAAAAAAAAAAAATAATTAATTATTACTATAAATTAAAATATGAACTGTGTTATTTTGTTGTTTATGTAAAATATATATATACCGTTATTTTAAAATAAAACTTGTTTGAATTATTATTATAATTATTATATTGCTTATTTTTTTAAAAGTTAAAAACAATAAACAAAAAGAAAATAGTTGTTCTACTTTTCTATAAAATTATGTGTATAGATGATGACACACATGTTCAATGACACGAATCACTAAACATAAAGATGATAAACAAGCTCAATAAAAATAATAAAAAAATGTTAGAAAACTTGTAAAAAAAAAAAAATTAGAATTACTTATTCTGTAACAAAATAATTTCCAAACCGCAATAATAAAAAAAAAAACTTGAATTAAAACTTTCAAAGAAATAAAAAACTGTGAAAGTAGTTTAATATAATTTACGGTCTTTACCCAAACCAATCTATTTCGTCAAGGTCAAAAAATAAATAAATAAATAAATATATCACTGACCCACCTCAACAAGTAGTGCATAAATTCATATTCCCGTTATACAGTAATATTTTAATATATTGTTAGCATTCTATAATGCAGGCTATTCAACGAGCGATGGAAAAAGCCAAGATTATACTGGAACTTATAGTTCAGGTGGATTTGTTGGATTAAAAGATATTAATGATCTTCCTGATCATAATTTTGGTACATCAAATACAAATCGTTATGCAACATCATTACCAGGATCAAGTCATTCAGCATCTGGCAATGCTTATTCATCATCAGGTTATAATGATGATCAAGGAAGTAGTTATATTGGTCAATCAAGTAATAGTGGTAGTGGTATGAGTTCAAATACTGCTGGCACAAGTGGTACAAATACTGGCAGCAATAGTACTCCTGATAATTTAAATAATATATCAAGTGATCCATCATCAGAAATTAGTATAAATTTTTCACCTGGTGCATCATCTAGTCTTGATTACAATTCACCAAGTTCATCTCATGGATCAGTTAATTTTGCTAATTTTGCTGGATCACAACATACATCCAGTGACAATAATAGTCCCCTTGATTATACATCATCTTTATCATCATTATCATCATCATCATCATCATCATCATCATCATCATCAGCAGCAGCAGCAGCAGCATCATCATCATACTCACCTGTATCACCACAATTAAGCAGTTATACTGGATCAAAAGCATCAGCCTATACATCTGGTAGTATTCCAAGTCATTCAAATTCACCTTATATGTCTGGATCAAGTTTAAATTATGCTCCAGGACATTCAAATTCATATCCAAGCTCAAGTTTAACTTCATCTTATCCAAGTTCAATGTCAGGATCATTTTCTGGTAGTAGATACAGTAGTCCATCATATCAAGCAAGTTATACTGGATCAAATAATCATCCTGAAAGTTTAAAATTTACATCAACTGCTGCATTAAATAATTATCTCAGTTCAATACATGCAAATGTACCAAGTTACTCACACAATTCAATATCAAATCATCATGGACCTAATTATATTCATTCAACATCATCAAATATTTCACCAAGTTATTCAAAATCTTCAAGTCCATATTTTCCAGGTAGTACATATCAAAAAAACCCTAATAAATTTATCATAATCAAAGATGGACACAGAGAAATGATGCATTCAGAGCGTCCAATTTTATCAAGTGGTATATATGGGGGTGGAAGTTCAAATTATAAAGTAAGAAGTGCTGGACCATATTCATCTGGACATAATTTTGGTGGTAATAGTAATTATGTAACGTCAATGGGACATTCTGTTAATACTGGTGGACATTACAGTGCACCAAGTACTTTTGCATCACTATTTGGATTTTCATAATTTTAATTATTTATTATTTAATTAAATTATTTAAATATTTGTATTTATTTTGTTGACTATTTTTTTTTTATTTTTAAATATATTATATTATATTTTTTTTTAAATATATTTGTTTATATAAATTAATTTCTTATTGAAATATAATATTGCATTATTATTAAAATTTTTTAATATTATTATTTTTATTTAAATATTATTAGAAGACACTTGAATTTGATAAAGAAAAAAAAAAAAAAAACTACTTGATATTTTTTTATACTTTTTAATTTTTTTCAATTGATTCGTTTGATGAACTTGATCTTTTTAATTTTGCACTGTTTAGTGGAGTTCTTGATATCTTTGGTTTCGCTGCAAATCCTTCTTCTTCTTTTTCTTTTTCATCGTCTTCATTATCATTATTATCGAGCTCAATTGTTGGTTCTTTGTCAAATGATATTCTATAATTATAATTAATTTAAAACGAAAAATAGTCTTATGTATTGTTTTCTTAATTTTAAATAACAATGCCATGCAATTTACCAAAGCAAATAAAAATAAAATTTGAAAAAAAAAAATATATATACCTATATATATATAAATAAATAAAAATAGGATAATGATAAATGTGAAAGATTTTCAATCAACTAGAGTGACTGTGACTTGGTGTAGTATCTAGTTGAAGATGCTGACGTCAGCACAAGATTTGTGACAAAATAAATAAAAATAAAAAAGCTTTTACATTATTCATTACATCTTGGGGTAAACTCACATCGATATATTGCTTATTCCATCTTCAACTGAAAAAAAAAAAAAAACAAAAATAATAATTAAATTAACCAGATTATCTTAATAAAATTATTTTTTTTTTATCACCAGTAATAATATAACAATAAAATTAACAACTTATAAATTATTAAATAACTTTCATTTATACTTTTTGCTATTTTTTTTTTTGTTATTTAGAGGTCAGCAATTTAAATTTTAAATCACTTTTAAGTTTATTTATTTAGAAATTTATATAAAATATATTTTTAATCCCCCATATATAATTCACAAAGTTTCTCTATATTTTTTTTCACTAATAACTCTTCTACGAGTTTCAATTTAGATATTATGTATTTTACCTTCATGAGTACTCTCAGCTGTTAAAGTTGTACTTTCTCTGAAAAAAAAAACAAAATTATATTAATTAAAATTGATAATTAATTTAATAAATGATGATGTAAAACTAAAAATTATCATTTTTTTTATATATATTTATTTATTATTATTACTTGGATTTGTATTTCATATAAAATTTATTATTATAATATTTGGATTCATTAAATGAACTAATTTTATGTGGTGAAATTTTTAAATATTTAGAAATCAATGATTTATCTTTATTAAAATCATAAGTAATATCTGTAAATGCATTTTTTATTCTTGAATTTGATGAGATAAATTCTTGTTCATTATAATAACTATTTTTAATGATATTATTTTCATTAAAATTATCTTCAATATTTGTGGAATGAAATCTTTGTTCAATAGCTCTTATTGATGTTTGGGATACTGATTTAATTTCGAGAGATAAACATGATTTATTAATAATAGTTTCATTACTATCACTTTGTCTAATAGTCGCATAAAATAATTTATCATCATTTTCATATGAGTTTTGTGATTCTAATTTAACTGGATTTTTATATTTTGCTTTGTGATTAGCTGGTGTTAATCTTTAAATTAAAAAGCAATAAAAATAATAATAGTCTTGTTTATTTAAATTATAAGAATAAAGATAGCTTACCTTGGATAATGTGTAATTCGTTGAGATGTGTGAATAAGTGACTGTTCATCCAACATATGATTCATTGAATTTTTTAAATCACTAGTTTCATCATATAAATTAAATGTTCTAGGCGTCAAATTATTTGTATCCTGAACAACTTGTAAATGATTTGGTGTTAAACAGTAACAAATTGCCAGCAATGTTTCTCCAAACAAATCACCAGCATTAACTTTCACCGGATCAATTTCATCTAATTCATCTTCTAAGACATCATATTCTTCCTGAATAATAAATTAAATAAATAATTATTACAAGAAAAATATATTAAATAAACATAAATATATTTTCTTTATACTCTGTCATCATCATCATTGATTTCTTCTTGAATCATTTCAGGCTGTTGTCTTTTATGTTTCATTAAAATATCATCAAGATGTGCCCTATATAATAAAATATTTATTTAAAAATTTATAATCGTTTCAAAATAAAAATATAAAATAAATTACATATTTAATTACCTCAATTCCCCAGTTCTTTGTTTTCGATGATGCTCAAGAATTGAACCAAGTCCAATGTGTTTAGCTTCATCATTAATAAATTTATTTGTTAGAAAATTATTCAATGCCCCATTAACATACTGAAGTGCCTTGATTTCAACAAAGAAAGTATAACAAGTATAAACATAATATATATAAATTAAAAATTAAAAATAAAAAAATAAAAAAAGTTTTTATTTACAGGCAAATGATTGGTAGATAAAAGAACAATTAGAGTTGATATTATCATTGTTGACATTTCAGCAGCACGCATCTGTGCTTCATTGTGTAATGATAAATTCATCAAGAGTGCTGTTGCATACTCAAGTCTATAAGTACCCATTGAATGATATTCAGATTTTAAATGATGTGTTAGCCATTCAACAAGACCAGCTGCAATCATATACAATCTTTGTTGTCTTCGTAAAGAAAGTTTTTGTAGCATTGCTATAATCATGTCACAGGTGAATGCATCAATTGACTCAGCATTTGTACTATCTAAACATTGAATTACCTATAATAATAATAAATAATAATTAATTAATAAAAAATCATTAAACCATGAAAAATTATTACTATATTTAACTGAATAATTTAATTTCTACTAAACTGTAAAAAAATATTTTATTATTTAATGACTGAAGTTAAAAAAAATATAGAATTTAAATTTGTTTTTATTTTTACTTACAACATTCAAGACTGTTGGACCAACTGCAAGATAATCTCTACCACATTTAAGAGATGCAAATGCATTAAGTAATCTTGCTGCTGATTGTTGAATTGGATGAGGTACCACGACATCCAAGGGCATCAATAAATATGGTAAAATTAATTTTCCTGTATCACTTGCAATTTGTCCATGTAAACCGAGTAAATCATTTCTAATATATTCATGAATAACTTCATCACGATATTCTGGTTGGCTCAATGTTATTGTCTATATAATTTTAAATAATTAATTTGTAAATTTAAAATATTTATAATAATCAAATAATAAATATATTTAATTTACCCAACGTAATGCTTGAAGGAGAAGCATTTTAGTTCTAATATTTCCATGTATAAGATGAATTTTAATTTTTTTATAATCAAGATGTTTTGGTGATAAAGGTACTGCACTTGAGATAAATTTTTTCATTTCATTATCAATATTATGAATATTCAGAGTTGATCCAAGTGGTGTAATTACTGGTGGTTCATGACGAATATTTGGATCAAATAAATCTGGATATATTTTCATACATGTTGCTAATGTTTTTTGAGGATCTACTGATTTACCACATGCTGCATTTCCCAAAACGATTGTAAATTCTTTAGCAATACCCATTAATTTGTGATAATCAGAATGAAGTTTATGAAATCTTTCTTTTAATTTTTGATATTTTCTATTGACATTTCCTAATTGTGATCTTGTTAACATTAAATCTTGTGTGTATTGATTTGGTATTGGTGATTTTTTTTTATTTAAAATTGTTGCTGGATGATTAAGATCAGTTGTTAACATGACATTTATTGATTCATTTACACCACTTATTCGAGTTTGTGTACATCTGTTGATTAAAAAGAAAATTATCAATCTTATAAATTAATCGTTTTATGTCTTTTTGTTTTAATTTACCTTGTTGTAACATTTTTTGTTAGGCCTTCACAGCAACAAAGATCAATTTCATCTCTATGTTCTAATTCCAAAAAATCTGGAATATCACGATCATTTTCAATTAATAAAAATGATTTAGCTTGATGGTTTTTATTTTCAGATGTAATATCAGCTCTTTTAGATTGTTTAGATAAATTTGAATCATCAATAACCATTGTTATAGAATCACCATTAAGATCACACAAATTAATTAAACTTTCATCAGCTGAAAAATCATCAACCTGTAACAACGACATCATTAGTATTAAATTATTATTAAATCAACTAAATTAATACCTTTGTTTTATCCATATTAATCCGTGAATTTATCTAAACAATATTATTCCTAAAAATAGAGTTGTTGTGTTAGTAAGTTACTTGGTGAGTTGTATACTTAAACAACTCAAATCCAGATAAAAACAATCAATATTTCGGTCATGTTAGAAATTTACAATACATTACATATTTATTGATTCAACCTCATTTGTAATATAATAATTTGAATAATGTAAAAACGAATAAAGAGAAAAAATATATATATTAATAATAATTGTAAAAGAAATATGTTTACAATGTTTTTGTTTTTATCATTGACAGATTTTTGTTTATGTCAGGTTATTACTCAGCATAGAAAAAAAAAAAATGGTCACGTAAAAAAAATACATGTTTAAAAAATATATGTATATCCTACACGTGTACATATATATATTATATATACAAACATCTGTTACACGTGGTTTTATGATTGTGTTTATATATACTTGTAAAATGCATTTACATACTGTTCTTGGCTGAATGTTTGTTTATTTTAACGTAGCGTTTAATTTCTAATTTTTACGATACTTCTACTAGTTAGAAGAATAGTTTCTTGGAATTTCATACTACTATCATATTAGATGAAATTAAGATACCTTCATGCTCGTTATAAATTCCTAATAAAAATCGAGAAAATTATAAAGAAAAATTAAAATATATTTCAAAAAAATCTTCAGTTTCTATTAGGAATATATAATGACCGAGAAGGTATTCAAAGATTTTTTTTTTAAAAAATTTCAAAATTTAACAGGAATATATAATGACCAAAGAATTATTCGGAATTTTTTTTTTTCGAAAAAATTTCAAAATTTAACAGAAATATATAATGACCGAAGAAGTATTCGATATTTTTTTTTTCGAAAAAATTTCAAAATTTAACAGGAATATATAATGACCGAAGAGGTAATAGATATGTTTTTTTTTCAAAAAAAATTCAAATTTTAACAGGAAAATATGATAACCGAGGAGGTATTTCAGATTTTTTTACATTACTTTAAACTTAACTTACTTTAAAATTCATTGAAAAAAATGGCCAAAATACTAGGCGAACATGACTTGAAAAGAGGTATTCAATGCCGTTCCCCGTTTTCCTGCATTATCGATATTTTTCGATTTATCGATATTAACTTATTTTAAAATTTATTGAAAAAAATGGCAAAAATACTAGGCGAACATGACTTGAAAAGAGGTATTCAATGCCGTTCCCCGTTTTTCTGCATTATCGATATTTTTCGATTTATCGATATTAACTTATTTTAAAATTTATTGAAAAAAATGGCAAAAATACTAGGCGAACATGACTTGAAAAGAGGTATTCAATGCCGTTCCCCGTTTTTCCTGCATTATCGATATTTTTCGATTTATCGATATTAACTTATTTTAAAATTTATTGAAAAAAATGGCAAAAATACTAGGCGAACATGACTTGAAAAGAGGTATTCAATGCCGTTCCCCGTTTTTCTGCATTATCGATATTTTTCGATTTATCGATATTATCTTATTTTAAAATTTATTGAAAAAAATGGCAAAAATACTAGGCGAACATGACTTGAAAAGAGGTATTCAATGCCGTTCCCCGTTTTTCTGTATTATCGATATTTTTCGATTTATCGATATTAACTTATTTTAAAATTTATTGAAAAAAATGGCAAAAATACTAGGCGAACATGACTTGAAAAGAGGTATTCAATGCCGTTCCCCGTTTTTCTGCATTATCGATATTTTTCGATTTATCGATATTAACTTATTTTAAAATTTATTGAAAAAAATGGCAAAAATACTAGGCGAACATGACTTGAAAAGAGGTATTCAATGCCGTTCCCCGTTTTTCTGCATTATCGATATTTTTTGATTTATCGATATTAACTTATTTTAAAATTTATTGAAAAAAATGGCAAAAATACTAGGCGAACATGACTTGAAAAGAGGTATTCAATGCCGTTCCCCGTTTTTCTGCATATCGATATTTTTTGATTTATCGATATTAACTTATTTTAAAATTTATTGAAAAAAATGGCAAAAATACTAGGCGAACATGACTTGAAAAGAGGTATTCAATGCCGTTCCCCGTTTTCCTGCATTATCGATATTTTTCGATTTATCGATATTATCTTATTTTAAAATTTATTGAAAAAAATGGCAAAAATACTAGGCGAACATGACTTGAAAAGAGGTATTCAATGCCGTTCCCCGTTTTCCTGCATTATCGATATTTTTCGATTTATCGATATTATCTTATTTTAAAATTTATTGAAAAAAATGGCAAAAATACTAGGCGAACATGACTTGAAAAGAGGTATTCAATGCCGTTCCCCGTTTTTATCTACTATCGATATTTTTTGATTTATCGATATTAACTTATTTTAAAATTTATTGAAAAAAATGGCAAAAATACTAGGCGAACATGACTTGAAAAGAGGTATTCAATGCCGTTCCCCGTTTTTATCTACTATCGATATTTTTTGATTTATCGATATTAACTTATTTTAAAATTTATTGAAAAAAATGGCAAAAATACTAGGCGAACATGACTTGAAAAGAGGTATTCAATGCCGTTCCCCGTTTTCCTGCATTATCGATATTTTTCGATTTATCGATATTATCTTATTTTAAAATTTATTGAAAAAAATGGCAAAAATACTAGGCGAACATGACTTGAAGAGAGGTATTCAATGCCGTTCCCCGTTTTTATCTACTATCGATATTTTTTGATTTATCGATATTAACTTATTTTAAAATTTATTGAAAAAAATGGCAAAAATACTAGGCGAACATGACTTGAAAAGAGGTATTCAATGCCGTTCCCCGTTTTTATCTACTATCGATATTTTTTGATTTATCGATATTAACTTATTTTAAAATTTATTGAAAAAAATGGCAAAAATACTAGGCGAACATGACTTGAAAAGAGGTATTCAATGCCGTTCCCCGTTTTCCTGCATTATCGATATTTTTCGATTTATCGATATTATCTTATTTTAAAATTTATTGAAAAAAATGGCAAAAATACTAGGCGAACATGACTTGAAAAGAGGTATTCAATGCCGTTCCCCGTTTTTATCTACTATCGATATTTTTTGATTTATCGATATTAACTTATTTTAAAATTTATTGAAAAAAATGGCAAAAATACTAGGCGAACATGACTTGAAAAGAGGTATTCAATGCCGTTCCCCGTTTTCCTGCATTATCGATATTTTTCGATTTATCGATATTATCTTATTTTAAAATTTATTGAAAAAAATGGCAAAAATACTAGGCGAACATGACTTGAAGAGAGGTATTCAATGCCGTTCCCCGTTTTTATCTACTATCGATATTTTTTGATTTATCGATATTAACTTATTTTAAAATTTATTGAAAAAAATGGCAAAAATACTAGGCGAACATGACTTGAAAAGAGGTATTCAATGCCGTTCCCCGTTTTTATCTACTATCGATATTTTTTGATTTATCGATATTAACTTATTTTAAAATTTATTGAAAAAAATGGCAAAAATACTAGGCGAACATGACTTGAAAAGAGGTATTCAATGCCGTTCCCCGTTTTCCTGCATTATCGATATTTTTCGATTTATCGATATTATCTTATTTTAAAATTTATTGAAAAAAATGGCAAAAATACTAGGCGAACATGACTTGAAGAGAGGTATTCAATGCCGTTCCCCGTTTTTATCTACTATCGATATTTTTTGATTTATCGATATTAACTTATTTTAAAATTTATTGAAAAAAATGGCAAAAATACTAGGCGAACATGACTTGAAAAGAGGTATTCAATGCCGTTCCCCGTTTTTCTGCATTATCGATATTTTTCGATTTATCGATATTAACTTATTTTAAAATTTATTGAAAAAAATGGCAAAAATACTAGGCGAACATGACTTGAAAAGAGGTATTCAATGCCGTTCCCCGTTTTTCTGCATTATCGATATTTTTCGATTTATCGATATTAACTTATTTTAAAATTTATTGAAAAAAATGGCAAAAATACTAGGCGAACATGACTTGAAAAGAGGTATTCAATGCCGTTCCCCGTTTTTCTGTATTACCGATATTTTTCAATTTATCGATATTATCTTATTTTAAAATTTATTGAAAAAAATGGCAAAAATACTAGGCGAACATGACTTGAAAAGAGGTATTCAATGCCGTTCCCCGTTTTCCTGCATTATCGATATTTTTCGATTTATCGATATTATCTTATTTTAAAATTTATTGAAAAAAATGGCAAAAATACTAGGCGAACATGACTTGAAAAGAGGTATTCAATGCCGTTCCCCGTTTTTATCTACTATCGATATTTTTCAATTTATCGATATTATCTTATTTTAAAATTTATTGAAAAAAATGGCAAAAATACTAGGCGAACATGACTTGAAGAGAGGTATTCAATGCCGTTCCCCGTTTTTATCTAGGAACGATATTTTTTGATTTATCGATATTAACTTATTTTAAAATTTATTGAAAAAACTGTTCAAAATACTAGGCGAACATGACTTGAAGAGAGGTATTCAATGCCGTTCCCCGTTTTTATCTACTATCGATATTTTTTGATTTATCGATATTAACTTATTTTAAAATTTATTGAAAAAAATGGCAAAAATACTAGGCGAACATGACTTGAAAAGAGGTATTCAATGCCGTTCCCCGTTTTTCTGTATTACCGATATTTTTCAATTTATCGATATTATCTTATTTTAAAATTTATTGAAAAAAATGGCAAAAATACTAGGCGAACATGACTTGAAAAGAGGTATTCAATGCCGTTCCCCGTTTTTCTGTATTACCGATATTTTTCAATTTATCGATATTATCTTATTTTAAAATTTATTGAAAAAAATGGCAAAAATACTAGGCGAACATGACTTGAAAAGAGGTATTCAATGCCGTTCCCCGTTTTTCTGTATTACCGATATTTTTCAATTTATCGATATTATCTTATTTTAAAATTTATTGAAAAAAATGGCAAAAATACTAGGCGAACATGACTTGAAAAGAGGTATTCAATGCCGTTCCCCGTTTTTCTGTATTACCGATATTTTTCAATTTATCGATATTATCTTATTTTAAAATTTATTGAAAAAAATGGCAAAAATACTAGGCGAACATGACTTGAAAAGAGGTATTCAATGCCGTTCCCCGTTTTTCTGTATTACCGATATTTTTCAATTTATCGATATTATCTTATTTTAAAATTTATTGAAAAAAATGGCAAAAATACTAGGCGAACATGACTTGAAAAGAGGTATTCAATGCCGTTCCCCGTTTTTCTGTATTACCGATATTTTTCAATTTATCGATATTATCTTATTTTAAAATTTATTGAAAAAAATGGCAAAAATACTAGGCGAACATGACTTGAAAAGAGGTATTCAATGCCGTTCCCCGTTTTTCTGTATTACCGATATTTTTCAATTTATCGATATTATCTTATTTTAAAATTTATTGAAAAAAATGGCAAAAATACTAGGCGAACATGACTTGAAAAGAGGTATTCAATGCCGTTCCCCGTTTTTCTGTATTACCGATATTTTTCAATTTATCGATATTATCTTATTTTAAAATTTATTGAAAAAAATGGCAAAAATACTAGGCGAACATGACTTGAAAAGAGGTATTCAATGCCGTTCCCCGTTTTTCTGTATTACCGATATTTTTCAATTTATCGATATTATCTTATTTTAAAATTTATTGAAAAAAATGGCAAAAATACTAGGCGAACATGACTTGAAAAGAGGTATTCAATGCCGTTCCCCGTTTTCCTGCATTATCGATATTTTTCGATTTATCGATATTATCTTATTTTAAAATTTATTGAAAAAAATGGCAAAAATACTAGGCGAACATGACTTGAAAAGAGGTATTCAATGCCGTTCCCCGTTTTTCTGTATTACCGATATTTTTCAATTTATCGATATTATCTTATTTTAAAATTTATTGAAAAAAATGGCAAAAATACTAGGCGAACATGACTTGAAAAGAGGTATTCAATGCCGTTCCCCGTTTTTCTGTATTACCGATATTTTTCAATTTATCGATATTATCTTATTTTAAAATTTATTGAAAAAAATGGCAAAAATACTAGGCGAACATGACTTGAAAAGAGGTATTCAATGCCGTTCCCCGTTTTTCTGTATTACCGATATTTTTCAATTTATCGATATTATCTTATTTTAAAATTTATTGAAAAAAATGGCAAAAATACTAGGCGAACATGACTTGAAAAGAGGTATTCAATGCCGTTCCCCGTTTTTCTGTATTACCGATATTTTTCAATTTA
The DNA here is from genome assembly GCA_011426435.1 of Lysiphlebus fabarum. NCBI lineage: Eukaryota > Metazoa > Arthropoda > Insecta > Hymenoptera > Braconidae > Lysiphlebus > Lysiphlebus fabarum. Next base: position 193,481 of record WSYQ01001073.1, read on the forward strand.
TCGATATTATCTTATTTTAAAATTTATTGAAAAAAATGGCAAAAATACTAGGCGAACATGACTTGAAAAGAGGTATTCAATGCCGTTCCCCGTTTTTCTGTATTACCGATATTTTTCAATTTATCGATATTATCTTATTTTAAAATTTATTGAAAAAAATGGCAAAAATACTAGGCGAACATGACTTGAAAAGAGGTATTCAATGCCGTTCCCCGTTTTTCTGTATTACCGATATTTTTCAATTTATCGATATTATCTTATTTTAAAATTTATTGAAAAAAATGGCAAAAATACTAGGCGAACATGACTTGAAGAGAGGTATTCAATGCCGTTCCCCGTTTTTATCTAGGAACGATATTTTTTGATTTATCGATATTAACTTATTTTAAAATTTATTGAAAAAAATGGCAAAAATACTAGGCGAACATGACTTGAAAAGAGGTATTCAATGCCGTTCCCCGTTTTTATCTACTATCGATATTTTTCAATTTATCGATATTATCTTATTTTAAAATTTATTGAAAAAAATGGCAAAAATACTAGGCGAACATGACTTGAAGAGAGGTATTCAATGCCGTTCCCCGTTTTTATCTAGGAACGATATTTTTTGATTTATCGATATTAACTTATTTTAAAATTTATTGAAAAAAATGGCAAAAATACTAGGCGAACATGACTTGAAAAGAGGTATTCAATGCCGTTCCCCGTTTTTATCTACTATCGATATTTTTTGATTTATCGATATTAACTTATTTTAAAATTTATTGAAAAAAATGGCAAAAATACTAGGCGAACATGACTTGAAAAGAGGTATTCAATGCCGTTCCCCGTTTTCCTGCATTATCGATATTTTTCGATTTATCGATATTATCTTATTTTAAAATTTATTGAAAAAAATGGCAAAAATACTAGGCGAACATGACTTGAAAAGAGGTATTCAATGCCGTTCCCCGTTTTCCTGCATTATCGATATTTTTCGATTTATCGATATTATCTTATTTTAAAATTTATTGAAAAAAATGGCAAAAATACTAGGCGAACATGACTTGAAAAGAGGTATTCAATGCCGTTCCCCGTTTTTCTGTATTACCGATATTTTTCAATTTATCGATATTATCTTATTTTAAAATTTATTGAAAAAAATGGCAAAAATACTAGGCGAACATGACTTGAAGAGAGGTATTCAATGCCGTTCCCCGTTTTTATCTACTATCGATATTTTTTGATTTATCGATATTAACTTATTTTAAAATTTATTGAAAAAAATGGCAAAAATACTAGGCGAACATGACTTGAAAAGAGGTATTCAATGCCGTTCCCCGTTTTTATCTACTATCGATATTTTTTGATTTATCGATATTAACTTATTTTAAAATTTATTGAAAAAAATGGCAAAAATACTAGGCGAACATGACTTGAAAAGAGGTATTCAATGCCGTTCCCCGTTTTCCTGCATTATCGATATTTTTCGATTTATCGATATTATCTTATTTTAAAATTTATTGAAAAAAATGGCAAAAATACTAGGCGAACATGACTTGAAAAGAGGTATTCAATGCCGTTCCCCGTTTTTATCTACTATCGATATTTTTCAATTTATCGATATTATCTTATTTTAAAATTTATTGAAAAAAATGGCAAAAATACTAGGCGAACATGACTTGAAGAGAGGTATTCAATGCCGTTCCCCGTTTTTATCTAGGAACGATATTTTTTGATTTATCGATATTAACTTATTTTAAAATTTATTGAAAAAAATGTTCAAAATACTAGGCGAACATGACTTGAAGAGAGGTATTCAATGCCGTTCCCCGTTTTTATCTACTATCGATATTTTTTGATTTATCGATATTAACTTATTTTAAAATTTATTGAAAAAAATGGCAAAAATACTAGGCGAACATGACTTGAAAAGAGGTATTCAATGCCGTTCCCCGTTTTTCTGTATTACCGATATTTTTCAATTTATCGATATTATCTTATTTTAAAATTTATTGAAAAAAATGGCAAAAATACTAGGCGAACATGACTTGAAAAGAGGTATTCAATGCCGTTCCCCGTTTTCCTGCATTATCGATATTTTTCGATTTATCGATATTATCTTATTTTAAAATTTATTGAAAAAAATGGCAAAAATACTAGGCGAACATGACTTGAAAAGAGGTATTCGATGCCTTTTTCCGTAATCCATAATTTTCGAAATATTTATAGAATTCAATTAAAAAATTTTTTTCAATGTCTTTGACTTGTATCAGGATCACAGAAGAGGAAAAGAGTTTTATAGACTTTAATTTAATTCTCTATTAATCTACTATTCTCAATATTCGTAATTTAGTTTTGGAAATTCAATTGAGTTTTAAAATAACATCTAAGTTGTTTTACGAACAAATAATGACTTTAAAAGTATTTTATATTAAAAAAAAAAAGAATTGCAATTTTTATCAGTACTATAGAACGACCAAAGTGGTATTTGACATGTTGTTGATCAAATGAAAATTGCAGAGTTAATTAAGAGTACAGCACAAGCGAGGAGTATTGTGGGTAGCTATTCTTGACTCGATTATCCCACCTACACGGGATAACATGAAAACGCCTGAAAATGATTTAGTCGTTTGATGTAAACCATTGAGAAGGATACAAATTAAGCTAAAATTTTCATGTTTTGCGACAAAAAAGTTATCCCAGTCGCTCGGGATAACTTGCGGATAATCGAGTCAAGAATAGCTACCCTGGTCGTTTGGATAGCTTATTTCATATAGGTATATTTTATATTTTTCAATTTTTATCTACGTTTTTTCCTTTTATCAACAAAGTGGCGACGTAATGCTCATAACATATCGTTTTTATTTATCCCTAGTATACAGTCAGTTTATACTGGTTTATACGCTTTTTTAGGGAAAATGGCTCCGAACTGTGTTTTGTTTTTGTTTTTCAGCTTCAGATCGTACGTCAAATCTGTTGAAAGCTGTTCATGAATTTCATTTTATATACTTCTACATAATCAGCTGTTCTACTTTTGAATATTGCTATTAAATTATGAATATTTAATTCCAAAGCGAGTTATTATTTATTCAATAAAATGGATGATAAACTTCTTGATAACCATGAATTATTATTTAAATGTATAAACAAGGTTAATTAATTTTATTTTTTTTCAATTTTTCATTTAATATTCATCCCTAATTGTTGTATTGTAAATATATTCTCAAGATTCCATCATCAGCGTATTACATATCAAACTTTATAACGGATGATGAAGAAAAAGAAATAGAAAAATATGTTAATAATGCACCTCAGCCAAAATGGACTCAATTAAGTCATCGTAGATTACAAAACTGGGGTGGTATACCACATCCCAAAGGTATGATTGCTGAAGAAATACCAAGTGTCAGTAACAAATAATACAACATATCAAATTATGCTTGCTTGTAAACTGATTCTTTTTTTTAAATATATTTCAGTGGTTACAGAAATACATAAATAAAATCAAAAATTTAAATATTTTTGACAATAATACTCAACCAAATCATGTCCTAATTAATGAGTACTTACCAAATCAAGGAATAATGGTATGGTTCAAAAAAAAAAAAAACAATTATAAGACTTTATTTATTAATATTACATTAGTTAATTATATGGAAGTTGACATATTAAATTCAAAAAATAAATGCATTATTTCATTTCAGGGTCATTCTGATGGTCCTTTATTTCATCCAATTGTTACAACAATAACATGTGGCTCACATACACTTCTTGAATTTACAAAACGTCTTGATACTAATGATGAAGTAAGTCCTTAAGAAATAAATAATTCAATTTATTATCATTAATAAAAATAATTTTTAATGTTAATACTTCTTATTTTATATTAGCAAGAACGAAATTTGATGAGTGAATTTGCATTTCTACTTGAACCAAAAAGTTTGTTAATAATTCAGGATAATTTATATCATAATTATTTACACTCAATTGAAGAAAGAAATCATGATATTATTAATACTGATAAAATAAAAAATATTAATTTATGCTCAAAACAGTATAGTGATGGTGAAATTTTAAATAGAGGTACCAGATTGTCATTGACAATTCGACATGTACCAAAAACTAGTAAACTTAAGCTTAAATTTTAATTGTATTTTTGTAATAATTTGAATAAATTAAACACGTACTTTATATAAAAAAATATAATTATTAATTAATGATAATTATTCAATATCCTTTGGTGACATTGATATATCAGCTTCTTCATAATTTTCAAGACTGACATCCATTATTTCTTCATCAGATTCATCAAGCATTGATTGTAATGAATGTATTGAAGATATCAATACATGAAATTGTTTTCTACGCATTTCTAATTTATATTCAAGTTGTTCAGACTTTTCCTAAATGATGATAAATCAATAATTAATATTCAAATGTATCTATGATAATTTATGACAATATATTTTAATACCTTTAATGTTCCAAGTTCATTTTTTAATGTTTCTAATTTGACATTTGTTTCTTTTCTATCAGGTTGTTCATTTATAACTTTAGCTAAAACATCATATTCAATTCTATTTTTTCTTATTTGTTTTGCATTTTGTAATTCTTGTTTTGTTGTTTCAATTGATTTTTTAGCTTTCTCAATTTCTTCTTCAATTTCATTTGATAATTTTTCATAATTTTTTAATTCTTCTTGTCTCATGGCTGATACTAATCTTGATTTATTTTGTGTAAATTCAATTTCTGCTAATTGTGCAAGTATTGTTGTATAAAGAGCCTTATTATTATCTGGACTATTTGACCATTTTAAAAATGATTTTAATAATTGATTTATTCTACGATCATCTCCAAGACCATCACCATCAATAAGTAATCTTTGTCTAATTATATCTTCTGTTAAAATAATATTATATTTATTAAAATTATCAATAAATATTAAAACTAATTTACATACCATCTGACATTGTGCTGTTTAAATTTATTAAATATCAACAATAATAATATAAATAATTTAAAAAATTATTTGTTTTGTTATTTTTCTTATTTGTTTATAACCTGTATAAGTTTTTTTTTTACAATTTCTATTGTTTGTTTATATACAGCGCAATCAGTGGTGATTCTGGCAAGCACATTCAGCTTTTTTTTTTTTTTTTATGAGTGTTGCTGGCCACCGTAAGCAACCGCCACCATTCATAGAAAAAAAAATACGTCATCTTTTTTGATGCTCTCTGAAGAGAGAGAAAAAAAACAAACATTGTAAATGTCATTGAAGAACAACAAAAACTCACCAAGAAATAATCAAAAAGACATGGTGGAAGACGTTCAATCTGTTGATGTTGAAGATGTCAAAATTGGTCAAAGAATTGAATGTGATGGACAACGAGGAACAATTTGTTATGTGGGATTAGTTGATGGAACAAATGGTACTTGGCTAGGTATTGACTGGGACAATCCAACTAGAGGAAAACACAATGGAACATACAATCAAAAAGTATATTTTAAAACAAAACATTCAAAATCAGGTTCATTTGTACGACCTGGTAAAATAAATACTGGTGTATCTTGTCCATCAGCAATTAAAGATAGATATGGTCTTATTGATGATGAACTTGCTGGTGTTGATAGAGATAATATAACAAGTCTTAGAAAAGAAATAAATGCTCCTTTTTTAGAAATGGTTGGTTTTTCAAAGGTCAATAAAAAACAAAGTACTTTTGATCGATTAAAAATTGTATGGCTCAGAGAACATTGTGTATCAAGTTTTGGTAATGACAAAGAACTGAAAGAACTATGTCCAAATATTTGTGAACTTGATTTGTCTAAAAATCTTTTTAATTCTTGGACAACAATTGTAAATATTTGTACACAATTAAAAAAACTTGAACGACTTGATGTTAGGTAATTTTTCATTGATATTATTACTTTTTATTTATTTAATGTTTCATATATTTATAAACAAATAAAATAAATTATTTTTTATTGATTAATTTAGTGAAAATACATTGGGCACAAAAATTGATTTAATCGAAATGAAAAATAGTTTTTTAAATGTTAAAAATTTAACAATGTCTCGAATGGATTATGACTGGAGAGATATTCAATTGATAACATCAATATTTCCTTCATTAAAAATACTTTCTGTGCCATTTAATAAAATTAATTTTTTGGAGAAACCTGTTAGTGATACAAGCCTTGAAAATATTGTTGATTTGACACTCGAAGGTAATTTAATATCGAGCTGGAATGAAGTTCTAAAACTAGGTCATTTAAAATGGTTAGTAATTTAAAAAAAAATAAAACAAAATAATCAATAAAATTAATAATATATTTAAATATTATTTTTCAGCTTAGAAAATCTTAATATTAATTCAAATAAAATTGAAAAAATTAGATTTCCAACATGTGATGATAAAATGAAGACTGATGAATTCTTAAGACTTCGAAATTTACATTTATCAAATAATCTCATATCAGACGTAATAAAATTTATTAAATTTATTAATTAAATTTATTTTATATAATTTATAATTAATATTTAGTTTTTTTACAGTGGAAAAGTATAAGTGAATTAGAAAAATTAAAAAATCTTGAAGAATTGAGATTACGAGATAATCCAATATTAAATGATATTGCATTTGATACAGTAAGACAATTAATTATAGCTAAAATATCAGAATTAAAAATATTAAATGGTACAGAAATTAATATTGATGAACGTAAAGGTGCTGAGTATGATTATTTAAAGTTATATGCAAATGAATGGTTAAATATTGAAAATAATAAATTGGAAAATTTAAAAATTGAATTTATTAATGAACATCCAAGATATCCTGTTCTTGTTGAAAGTTAGTTTTTCTTTTAAATAATTATATCTATTAAATCAGTTAAATGAAAACATATATTATTATTGATTTGTTTGTTTTTTTTTTTTTACAGAATATGGTTCACCAGAAAAAACAAGTTTAAACATACCTGTAGAAATGGAATCAAATGTAATTACTGTTGAATTTATATGTATGAATGAGCCAACAACTCAAAAAAGTACTAAAAGAAAACTTATGAAAGATATGGACGTACAAAAATTAACTGGTCTTGCACAAAAACTTTTTCAAACTGGAAGAAAAGTACCAAAATTATCATTTGTACAACCAAATGTAAGTTTATTAAAAATATATATCAATATACCTAGATATACATAAGTATATAAAATTATTTTAAAAATATTTTTTTATTTAATTATTTATTTTCAGTTATCTAAAGAAGAAATTCCTCTTGATATGCCTCTTCAACAATTATGTTATTATTCAATTCAAAATGGTGATCGTGTGCTGGTACGCTGGTGACCAAATTGAATTTCAAATTAAAATAAAAAACATTTTTTTTTATCTTTATCATAAGTTTTTCTTTTTTATATATTTGTTATAAAAAAAAAAATAAAAAAAAAAAAAACAATCGAATTTTTTTTACACATTAAAATAAATAAAAAGAAAAAAAAAAAAAAAAAAAAATCAGTCGATGTAATTAATTTTGTTGAGCTTGTATTTCATATTTACTGGCTTCTTCTTTTTCAAGTTGTTCTTTTGTTAATAGTGATAATCCGAGTTGATCTTCACGTGTAAATGGTTGTGCCATTTGTCTTAACCATCTTTTACTTATTTGAATAGCTTCTTCAGTTGATAAATTACATAGTTGATCAGTTAAATGTTCTTGTATCCATTTTGGTAATTTACTTCTTTTATCACTTCTTGAAAATCTTTTATCAGCAAATATCATAATACCATAATCAGTTTTACCTCTAATAACACGTCCAACACATTGAGCAGCATGTCTCATTGCATCAAATGTTAAAAAATCATTTTCTCTTATTTGAAATTGATCACGAAGATATTCTAATCTTGCTTTAAGAATTCTTGATTGTGTATATACATATGGAATACCAAACATAAGTACAGCTCTACCAAGATGATGATCAAAATCAACACCCTCTGATACTTTACCTCTTGCAACTGATAATAATACAGCACCACGTCCATTTTCACATGCTTTTATATAATTAATAAGAGCTAAACTTGTTTCAGCTGAATCTTGAGTTTCAATAAATAATAATTTATGTTTTTGAAGTTGATCAACAACTCCTTGATCATACCAAGCAGCAATAACAGATTCCATATATAAATATGAAGTAAAAAAACAAACAATACCATCTGGTACTGCTGATGCAACTTCAACTAATAATTGACCATAATTTCTAATAACAGCAACATCATCTCTTGTTTCATATTTTGAAGATATTGCTACTTGATCATTACCTCTTGCAACAATCTATTGAATAAAAAAAATTATCAAATAAATATTAGTATTTTACACAAAGTAATTTGCAGTAGATATAAGATAATATAAGATGTAAAAAAATTACCATTGGTAAAAGACAAGGTCTTGCAAGTGTCATTGTAAATGACGACATAATAACTGGATGAAAATTTAATATTTTTGGATACATATCAAGTGGTGATAATGTACCAGATGTTATAATAACTGATTGAAATCTATCAAATACTGGTTTCATTGCAATTGATGAATCCATACAGCTAAAATGTAATACTGGATTTGAAACTTTATCAACTGGTGTTTTTTCATCATATGGCTCAACAATAATTGTAAAACCTTTTGTATAAGTTGATACTAATGTTGCAAGATGTGTAACAAGTATAAGTGGTGAAAAATCAGATAAATCAGTCATTTCCATTGTTCTTAATAATGATGCTAATCTTTCAGCACAAAAACGTAATGGTTTTCTTTCAATACATACTTTTGTTTGTATATCATGAAGAAATATTGATGGTGATTCTTGTACAACATGTTGTACACGTAATCTTGTTTTTAAATATTCAACAAAACGTTTTAAAAAATTTACAAAATGCTCAGCATTTCTTATATTTCCAGGTATTACCTCTGTTTAATAAATTTAATTAATAAATACACAATATATATTTTATATAATTTATATTATAATAATTTACCTTCTAATACTTCATCAGGAAGAATTGGATTTGCTAATATAACATCTGTTTCTCTAGCAACTTGAGCATCTTTTAAACCTTCAACTAATCTTTGATATTCTTCTTTTAATTTATTAGCATCTTCATCTCTCATTTCAGCAACTGTTTTTTCTAATAAACTTATATTTGCAGAACATTTATCCATTGTTCTACGATTAATTTTAACACTCATTGAATCAATACAAACATTATCAATATTATGAGCTTCATCAAATACAACAACTGAAGTTTTAGCTAATTCTTTTGATACAAATTCAGCAATTTTTGGATCCAATAAATAATGATAACTGTATACAACAATTTGTGCTTGAATAATAGCAAAACGTGCTAAAAAATATGGACACCAATTTCTATCACGTCCATAATCTTTTAAATCATCAATTGAATAAATACCAGGTGGCATTGTTTGTTCACGACCTTCCATATCAAAACCTTCAAAAAAATTACAAACAGGCGTATTTTCATCATAATTATGACGTGCTCTTACATATGATGCTGTCAATGAATGACAACGTCCATCAACTATTTTTCCTTCTCTTTCTTTGCTCACCTAATAAATTTAAAAAAAATAATAAATTATTTTTAATTCATATTTATTTATTTTTATTTAAAATTAAATAAATAAGTATATTTATTACCTCTGGATGAATACACATATTTTTACGTGAACTTAAAACAAGACCAACAATTTTTGGTTTATTATTTGTTTGACTTTCATAATAATTCATTAATGTTTTTAATTCTTCAAGAACTTTTTCAATTTCAGGAACTGTACGTGAACAATATATTAATTTTGTAATTTGTAGTGGATGCTCAAGCATATATGCAACAATTAGTGACAAGAGTGTTATAGTTTTGCCAGTTCCTGAAGGCATTTCAAGAAGACAATGACCCTAAGAAAATCATTGAGGAAAAAAAAAAAACAGAAAATAATTAGGTACTTATATTTTAAAAAATTATAAAAACCTTTGATTATACATACTCTGGCATCCAGGCCTCTTTTGAGTTCCAGCATATAAGCATATTGCTCTGGGTAAATATAGTCATATGGAAAATAGACAATTAAACCATCAACACTGATTCTATTAACAAATAATATAAAAATTAATAAATATAATACATAAATAATTATTTAAATATTTTTAAAATTAATTTTTAAATATAACTTACTTCATTGTTCTGATAATTAATAATAATTCTCATAAACTTATAGATATATAAACTTTAACAAACTTTATTGTTTACTATCACAATCTAAGGTTATGTCAATCAATAATTTTAAATAATTTTAATTATTATTTTACATTTGATTAATTAATAATAATCATTAATTAATACTTAATAATAAAAATACTAGAGTTATTAAGAACTTTTTTATTTCTTTTAATTGTTTATTTTATTATTGTTTATAATAATAATAATTTTTTTTGTTGTTTTATTTTTTTTTATTTGTTTTTGAATTTAGACATGAAAAGAGGTGACATCTAGCGTTGAAAAAGAAATATCTTATACTACCATCTAGCAACAAAAATTTGTTCTAAAAAAAATACATGCGTAATTACAGTGGCAGAATGCGCTGTAATCCCATATTACAGTGTTGCCGTTAAAATAAAACATATTTACAAAACAAAGTGACAAAATAATTAATTGTTGTTAAAAGAAACGTATTAAAAATTAATAAAAATGTAAATACTGAATTATCATTATATTTTTTTAATAAAAAATTATATATTTAATGTTAATGTTGATTGGTGACAAGTGGAATGTGATTGAATTTTGCTACTGTATTACGCAGCTCAAATATGATGCCATTATTTTTCATCATATATTATTGTTTATAAATTATAAATAAATATTCATAAAAGTATATAATTATATTATAATAATATTATAGTGTATTAATAATAATGTAATAGTGTTGAAGTTGTATTAAAATAATTGAATAAATAATAATATTATTAAATAAAATTTTATCCACCCACAATTATAATAAATTTTATATATTTGGCAACGTAGCATTAAATTTTCTTCCCCATTCTATGGTGTCTCTCACAAATGTACGCCTCTCATCCCTAGTCAAAAAAAAAAAATTTATATATATTTTTTAACATTTATAACGAAATTTATCAATAAACAATAATTTTATATTTAAAAAAACAAAATATAATCATTATAATAATTATACAAATTATTATTATGTGAATTATTAAAGTGAAGTTTAATTGTGTGTTTTTTAAAAAATGTTCATTTTAAAATTGATAAACATGTGAATTTGTCAATACCAAGGTGGAGAAAAAAGAAAAAAAATTATAATAAAATATATCCTACGTATAAAATATTTATATATATTGGCTTTCTGCAGAGATTGTACAAACAAAAGCTAACATCTTCCAATCATTTTATCTTTTTTTTCTCTCTCTCTCTCTTTCTCGCCATCAATATCAAGATTTTTTTTTTTTTTTTTTATGATAATAATTATTATTATGTTTATTGTGATTGTTTCAAGAATAACATGTTGATTGAGTGATGACAAATTAAATATTGTTGAAAAAAAAAAACGGAGGGAAATGTAATTTTTTAAAAATTGCGCATGCTTTTTGTGAATATAACATGATAAAAATATGATCAAGCGGTAAAGTTGAAAAAAAAAAAAAAAAAACAAAAATAAAGACTGGTAGCGATGACAGTTGGTCTTGGACTCGCGTCAATCTCAAGGTGAGTCTTGTTATTGACTTGTTGTTATTTTTATTTATACATCAATGTATATAAAAGTTCTGTAATAATAATAATAACATTACTATTTTTTGTTTTTTTTTTTAGAATAAATTAGATTATAGCCACATGTGGATAAAATCAATTGTATCATCATCAATGACAAATAATAATCCAGTCATGTATGTGTCAAACATAACTTGAATTGAAAATAATAAACAAATAAACTTTGATATTTTTTGATAAATAAAAATTATTATTATTATTAATAAAAATTAAATAACGATAAAAATACAAAGTAGCAATTTATAAATATAAATAAAATCATGGATGAACCAGCAAAAAAGAAACAAAGAATATTAAATGGTAATGATTGTAATGATGATGATGATGAGCTTGTTAATGAAATTGAAATATTTCAAAAAAGTTTATTAGGCCAATGTTTGTGTCAAATGCCTGAAAGTAGTTTACGTAAACCATTTGTATCAACATCAAGAGCATCAACAACAGATATTAATAGAACACATGGTATACTTGCTGAATGGAATCCAGATAAAATATTGGAATTTTTAAGTGGTTTACAATTATTATTTGATCTTGCTATTAAACAAAATACACGTGGTTTAATGTGTCGTAGAGTTGCTGAAGTATGTGAAGCATTATCACGTAATGAACATGGTATTATTGATCAATTAATTGATTTATCAAATACACATAATAAATATATATTATATACAGCAAGTCGTGCATTAGCATCATTTTTTATAATAACAAAAGATAATACTGAAGAGATATGGCTTGATAAATTAACACAATCATTAGTTAATACAAATTTACCAAGTCAAATGTTATTTACACTTGATGTTGTTAAAAGAGTTGTTGAACATAAAGATTATGATATACATCCAACTGAAGATGATACAATAATAACAACAACAACAATACCAACAACATCATCATCCTCATCATCAACAACAACAACAACAACATTATCATCTTCATCGTCGGCATCATCATCATCATCATCATCATCACTTGTACCAATTAATTGTAATACACTTGTTATATCTGATCCTGAATGTGTTGATAGTACAGCTATTAAAGCATTGTGTGTTAAATCACTTGAAAAAAAATGGTCATTATTAGTTGATAAATTTGATACAATACTTGGTTCATATACACCACAATATGAATCAGCAGTTATAACATTTCTTGATTTATGGGAATCAATAATATCAGTCAAAGCAAATTTATCTGTTATTGATACAAAATTATTTTATTCAAAATTAGATAATTTGGTACGTTTATTAAATGGTAATGTACCTGGTATAATATGGCGTCATTTACTTGGTTTATTTAATGAAGTATTATGTTATGGTAGTACATTAGCATTACAAGATATATTACCAGATGAACCATGTTCATTAGCACATTTAATTGTACGTGCTGTTAAAGATTGTAGATTATTAGATGGTTTACCATATCGTCATGGTTCTGGTAGATTTGGTGGTGGTACTGGTGATGGTGATGGTCCATTATTACAAAAAATAGTATTACTTGTACTTAAAAGTGTTGCTGTTACTGTTAAAGAAACACGTAGTGATACAAGTGATTCATCATTAGAATCAGAAGCTGATGATCTTGATGATGATATGGCAGTTATTGAAAGAAGTATTAGAGAAGTATTACGACAACTTGATCAATGTGTTAAAACATTAATGCCATTTCATCCAGAAATGCCATTATCACAATGGGTTGTACAAATGTTTCATGATCAAGATGATTTTTTAATTGAGGGTATGGTTTGTTGTCTTGATGTTGCTGTTGGTTTATTTTATCGTAGTACAATACAAAATAATACAATGATACAATATCCACATGATCCAATGTTAAGTCCAAGTTTAACATTTGTGCAATTTGTTAGAACAGTATCACATGATCCAGATGTATTATTGGATTTACTTGTTAGTAATGAAACATGTTTTTTACTTTATCTATTAAGATTTTTAAAATATGTTAAAAGAAATTGGGGTGAATTTGTAACTTGTTGTGGAAGAGAACTTGATGATACCATGACAGTACTTATAAGACTTAGATTAGCAATTGATAGACTTGTTTCAAAAGCATTATTTCCATATAATATTAATCCAATTTTAAGATTATTAAAAGAATGTGAATCCTTTTATGAGGGTGACATAGATAATTGAATTTATATTTTTTTTAAATTTCCTTTTTTTCCTGTAACAGTATTACCATTTTATTATTTTATATTTTCTTTGGTATATAAATTATTTAATTTCAATTCAATTTTATATTTAAATAAAAATCATTATTATAAATTTCAAATTTTTTTTTTTTTTTTTCAAATAATTATTTTAAATTATTGTAAATGTTCATCTTCATTATTATTTTATTAACGTATTTTAATTGTCAATTGATTTTTTTTATTAAGATTATTATCATTATTTAGAATAAATAAACTATTTTAAATAATATATATATTTCCTTTTTTACTGCACAAAAAAAAAAAAAAAAAAAAAAATTGTATACGAAGTAAGATTGCATTTTGTACATTGCTCTGTTTGCATACATAAAATAAGTAATTAACGTACTATATTTAAACAAAAAAATTATTTATGCCCGTGCAAATTAAATAGATTAATTTCTTCTTTTTTTTCAACAATACTCTGTACAGTGCCACGAAACTAAAAAATCAAGGCATAGTTTTATTGAAAAAAAAAAAAAAAAAGCAAATAAATTAAGACTAATTTTCAAAAATGAAATTTTTTTTTATATCAATGGTAATATTTTAAAACCTGCCAATTAATTGTAAATATAATTGTTAAACAAATTTTATATTAAAAAAAAAAGAAAAGAAAAAAAAAAAAAAACAAACGTATGACATTGTTGAAATTATTGAAATAAAATATGTATTTTTCAATTTTTTAAAAATGAGAAAAAAATATATATTTTGATAATTAATATTATTTTTATATCAGGCCTCGTTGAAAGTGTATTTTTTTTGTTTTTTTCATAAAAAAAAAAAACGATAATATTGTACTATTTATTAATAAAAACGTAGGGAATATATTTTTTTTAAAAAAATGAAAATTTTAATAAAAATAAAAAAGTATATGTATATAATATTATTTTAAATTATTATTATATTGTTTAAATATAAATGAAAAAAAAAAAAAAATAATATCATAACTATGATTAATTAATATCAAATTACAAGATATACATAAATTATTAATTAATAAATGAAACAGTTGTTAAAAAATGTGAGAAAATCTCAATACATTTCAGTCGAGATTAAATAATAATTTTTTCTTTTAAATAAAAAACTGTTATGTTTATTTTTTTTTTTTTAAATGAGATATTAATTTGATGGAATTAAATTTTTATTTATGTATCATAATCTTCATCAATATCAGCAGTATGTCCAAAATTTGATGTTGGTTGATTAATTGTAACAGCTGTTGTTTCATTTAATTCAGTATAAAAATTTGGTTTAACATCTTCAAATGATGATGGCATTGATATTTGAAAATTTGGTACACGTACTGATGATTGTAATGATAAATCATTTGGTTCTAATTTTATCGAAGCATCTGCTGTATTTGTTTGCATTGGTTTACGAGCATAATCAGTTGATGTTCTAAAAAAATTAAAAAAACAAAACTAATCATTAGTAAATGATTTATTACATAAAATTTTATTCATTTCTATTGTAATTAAATTAAAAATTACAATTACCGTATTTCTGGTTTTACATAAGCTCCAGTAGCAGATGGTGCTGGTGTCATTGGTGGTGTTGGTACTTCATCATCATTACCAGAAACATCAGGTATACCTTTTACCAAATCTTTTAAAAAATCAAATCTACTCTCTGATAAAATACACTGTTTCCTGTTGAAATATTTTACAATTAATTATAGGTATTATTTATTTCTTATTAATTAATTAATATTAATATACTAACATGTGAGATGTACTAAGAGTTTTGGCATTTTTAGAATTTGTTATCATTGATGTTTTTAACAATAATGATTCTACAAAGAGTTCCAGAGTTCTAGGTGCACAAGATAGTTAAGGTTTCAATAATTATAATAAATATTTATAAAATAAATAATTTAATAAAAAGGATATAGATTATAATTGGTACAGCTTGTGCAACTTTTCCAACTTCTTCATCTGTTTGCATAATCTTCTTGATACGACCCTGGAATTATAAAAAAGTGAGGTTAAACACTGACCATAATATCAACTAATCTAAACAGTAACAAAAAAAATAATACTCATTCAATTATTAATATAAATTATAAAAATTAAATATTCAATATTAATATCAAATTAATTACATATTTAAATTAACAAAAATTATAATTAATAAAAAACAATAAATAATATACAAGTAGTAAAAATATTGTCACAAAACTTACTGCTGGAAATCTTGCATTGTATTTCTTTTTTTTACTTGGCATTATTTGTTTATTATTCCAATGTTTTTAATCATACACCAAAACAAAAAAACTAACTAAATCAACAGCTGATCAATAACATAACACGCTTTGAAAAAAAAAATACACAAAAGATTATCTAACAAATGTTTTTGTTTTTAAATTTTTTTTTTTTTTTTACGTATCAAATTAGGTTTTTTTTTTTATATAATTAGAAAAAAAAATAGGCTCAATATGGATAATGTAATTATATCAAAATTACAGCTATTATTTTTAATTTTTTTTTTCTAGATTTGACTATCACTATATGTACGTGTGTATGTATGCACACAATTAAATGTTTATTATGGCCTTCGTCTATCAACTTGACTGCGTTGTGTATGCGCACTACTTTAAATAATAATTGTACAATTTCTTTCTCTCCCCCTTTTTATTTTCTCTCACTTTGTCTCTCTATCTTTCACAAACACTAATTACGATATTTTGATAATTTAATATATAAAAAATATAATAATTTTAATGAGTATTCATGTACTAGTATTCTTTGGGTGATTCATCATTATCTTTCATGAATTTTTTTATTCAACAAAATTCCAATCAATGTGGGGCATAGTTTACCCAAGATAATATATATATATATATTTATATAATTATATACATGAATATATTATAAAAATAATTATATGATAAGTCTATCTGATAATTTTTTTATTTAAAATTATAACTCGATTTGCTTGAATCACCACAGTCTTTTCTATAACAAAAAATAAATAAAAACGTTATCAATAAATATTAAATATAATTTGCACTCATGCTAGAACACAATACTGATTAATTGAAAAATAAAATATTAATTAAATTATTATACATTATGTGCATTTGTTTTTGTTTGTAGTTCTATCAATGATTTTGATGAATTTTCCAGTTGTTTTCATGTGGTATTAATTTGATGAGTTGAAATGTCTCAAGAAATGATTCTTTAACTGAGTTGAACGACGACGATGCAATAATAATTTATTAAAACTTGATATTAATAAATTTGGATAGTTGATCTTCTAATTGATGTTTTTTTGATAATTACAATATCATGTGTTTCTTTTTGTTATTTCATCTTCATCAATCATCAAGTTGCTTTTTACAGCTTAAAATATCTATTGAAAATTAAAAATTAATTAGAAAATTATTAACAATATATTGTTCCATTTTGATAGTTGGTTAATATAATAACAATAATTAATTATATAATATAATATAATCGTTAATATAATAACAGTAGTTTAGATTAATAAAAAAAAAAAATTATTTCTTTTGGATTATGTTTGTTGTGTGTATTCAAAATTTATTTGATAATAATTATGCCACAAATTCAATATATAAATAAAAATGTTGGTTTTCTTATTTTTTAGATTATTTAACCATTAAAAAATTAAAAAACAATTACCATAAAATTTTTCTGTTTGTCTTGTTGCTTATATGATTATGAAATAATAATAATAATGAAAAAAAATAAAAAAATAATCATAATAATAAAAAAAAATAAAATAAAATAATAATAATAACCAAATTTCCTGGAATTTCCGCTGGAACCAAGACTTTTGGTATAGAAGCGTTATGATTGGCTAAAAATTAATTTCAAGATGGCCGTGGCGTCACTTTGCTTTTTTTTTTCGCGGTTGCTCGCGAGTTTTGTGAACCCTTTAGGACTTGTTGCGCAGTGTGTGCTCAGTGTTTGTAGTGAACGGTTGTGTTTTCAAGATGCGTACCCTGTGTTCCTGAAATTTGTATTCCTGTCGAGCTATTTATTCCTGATTTTGCTGTTTTTATGGTATTGTTTATTTCATTTACTCCATTTTTTATTATTTTTATTAATTATAAAATAAATTTTTAACTTATTTCGTTCGATTATTTAATATTTAATTATTATAAATTTTTTGGATTTTATTTATTTTATTTTTTTTTTTTTGCCGTAAATTGTGTCGCAATAAATGCTAATGCTCAAAATAATAAACGCGTCGACGAAATACGTAAAAATTTATTTTTTATTCATTCATTTTTTCCTATCTAACATCACCCGTCATTATTTTTTTTTGTATATTCAACCGTGTTTGTGTATTTGAGAGTACAAATATATTTTTTTTTTTTTTGACCAATGTCCCAACAATGGCGTCATAAATCGCGTCGTTTATCATCGAATAAAAAATTAATAATTAAAATAAATTTTTTTAATTTATTTATTAATTTTTTTTTTTCAAAAAAATAAATAATTATTTTGGCAATAATTATTATTAATTAATTTATGAGTATATAAGCAAATATTAGTTGCTAAATATAATATGAAATTTTTTTTTTTAATTGCGTCTCATTTTTTTTTTCATTTTTGATAAAATTATCAAGGAGCAATAGGGGGGAGAAAAAAAAAAAAATTGCTGGCATTTTGGTGTGAAGTATTCTCAGTAGATGGCGGAACTAGCTTAGTCCGCCATTTTTGTTTTAAAGCGCGCGCTTCTACCGACAAATTTAAATTTGGTTTTATTCAAAATAATTTGAAAATTATTTTTTATTGCAATTATTTAAATAAAATAATATAAATTATTGAATTATCTTTTTGTTGATTAAAAAAAAATTGCAATTAAATATATTTGATAATTCTAATTTTATTATTTATCTAAATAAATAATTTATCTGTGTTAAACCAACAGTTTACTTACGTATCTGAAGAGGTTCCATAGGTAATTTATCAATTGAAACAAGTTTTTTGTTGACACAAAAATAATTGTTTTTCTTGATTGTTACATGATTGATAATTATTTTCTTTTTCATAGTTAATATTTTTCTATAAAATTGTTAGCAAAGCTTTCAACTTTAATCTTTTAAAATCTCAAATATTTGTATGTTTGCATGAGTGAGTTATCAACTGTTGGTGAAAATTTTAATTCATACTAAAATTTAAAATGAAATTATAAAAAGTAGTCAAAACCTATTATAGTCAGCCATCCAATTATTATTACTATATTCAATTATCATTATAAAAAAAGTTATAAAAAAAAAAAAATTTATATTTTACGATTATTTTTATTAATAAAAAAATATAAAAATTAATTTCCATATAAAAATAAAATAAAATTTAATATAAAATGACACATACATGTATGTATACGGTAAATTTTGAAACATAATTACTATCGATCGTTATTGTTTATTATTTTGATGGATTATGACACTCCGTAACAAAGAAATGAATGTATGCAAGTAAAATTAAAAAAAAAAAAAAAAAGTAAAATAAATATGTATATATGATATAGTATATGCAGTACAATTACGGTGGACTGATGGGCTAATGCCCGCAAAAGGGAGAGATAGCCCATGTCACAAGGATTATCGCTAATTGTAGTTTACGCTTTCTGCAGTGTATATCTATGTATATATGAGTGTATATTCACCAAGTTCCACAATATAAAGCTGAAAAGCTAACACGCAATGACGCACACACGCGACAACTATAATATGACGGGGCATGGACTTGCCTTGACTGTCATGTCGAGGTATACGTCAGTCTCGACAAAATAACCAAGCTCGTCGGCACTCCTATCATCCCTAATTATACTAGACCATCTCACACATGTATTAAATATATATATATATATACATAATATTTTATATATATGGAATATAAAAGCCACTCAAACAGAGTAACTGACAAAGTTCCACAGTGTCGATCGATCAATGTTAATTTTCAAACTTGTTCAACCAGTTTTACGTCAATATTGTCTTTTTCATATTGCTCTTCGAATTTGGCATGCATGATTTTCATTTTACTTATACTCAACAGTATATATACAGTATACACACTGCACCCTACTATACTATCTATCTTTGTTATATATATATATATATACTCACCCACTTGAATTTAATCCCAGAGGGAAAACTTTGAACCCAAGAGATTCTCTTCAAGAGACTCACACACAACTCACTTATGATAAAATAAAAAAAAATTTAATAATTAAATGAAATCAACATGAAAATAATACATGTTGTATTAAATAGGGATTATTTTTTAAATAAAATATTACAATTAAAAAAAAAATCAATTATTACATTTTCTATAATATATTTTACATTATAAACCAACCATACATTATATATAATAATATTCTTATTTCTAAATGTTGTTTAATCCTGTATATCTTGTTACATACTTCCTCCATATTTATATTTCTTTAATTTTTATACCATTGTTTAATTTATTTATATCCATCATTATTTATAATTTTTTATTTATTTATTTATTTATTTTTTGTTCTTTATTATTCTATATATTGTATATATGTATAATATGATACATGTCTTTTTATTTTTTTATTTTTATTTTTTTTTGTTCACGCACCTTGCCTGCATTTTTTTTTTTTAAATTAATTAATTAATTAATTAATTAATTAATTAATTAATTAATTAATTAATTAATTTTTTCCTTTTTCTATTGCACTGCAGGTATGTGCTTGTGTACATTGTATTAACTTATACATTTATATGTTTATAATATTATTATATAATATATATAATAATGTTCAATACATTATTTGTTATAAATTATATAATATATTTATTTATTTATTTATTTATTTATTTATTTATTTTATGAGCTTGGCATGACTGATGGGTATATGCCTTGATGTATTGCAATGTCGTGATATTATTTATCAAATTATATTTATTCAATTATTTTGATATATCTTTCGCAATTTGCTTTATTTAATTTATTTTTTTATCTTTTGATCATTCAGTGGTTTAATTTCTTTAATTTTTTTTATTTAACTTTTTTTTTAACAGTGGGTTTCATGAATCCCCGTGAATTTATGTCAGTTAGTCGTTAATATAATAATTTATTACTACTATTATCATTGTAATTATTATTGTTACTTTATTTGTTTTTTTTTTTTAATTTTTGTGATATTTTTAAAATTTAACTTCAGTTTTTAGAGTCTAGGAATTGTTTTTTTTTTTTAATTTTTGTTTTTTTAAACTGATTGAGAATTTATTTTATTGGTAAAGGCACCCAACTCTTTTTTTTAAATTATTTTTTTGGCGTCTAGGTCATCAGTGATATGCCATACGACGACGACGACGACGAGGTTCTTGAAACCCCTGTGCGCGTGTTCTTGTTTTTTTTTTTTTTTTTTTCTATTTTATATAATCATTTTTTAAAATATTTTCTTAACCCAAGATAAAAAAAAAACTGAGATCAATGAAAAATATAATTAAACTAAAAATAAAAAATTCAATATAATGAAAATTATTTATAATATTTTTTTTTTTTATCTAAAAATTCGGACGTGATAATACTTGAAATTAATTTTTGCATAATATATTTAATTTAATTATTCTATATAATATATATTTTATATATATTAACTAACTACAATGGGTTTGGATGAAACTTTGGCTAATAAGCCAAGTACATTTGTCATTTTAACATCTTAACAAGCTAATTCTGGCTTGATCATACAAGATCATATTATAATCTAATTACCACAGTTATCATAGTCACAACTTAATAATTTATTCATCAATCATATGTGACAATTGCAATCAATTTTTTATTTTTTTTTATTCATTTATTTAAACATAAAATTTTTAAAATATTTATATTATATTTATCACTCAATAAAAATATTTTTAAATTAATTAAAAATACAAAAATTTTACAAAATAAATAATAATTATATAATAATTTTAAATAAAAAACAAAAAAAAACAATTGAGAAAAAATTTATAAACAATATTTAAATTTGTAAAACTATTGTACCAAAATTATAAATATTTTTATTTAATTTTTTTTCGTTTCAATATAATGATTGTCGTTTATCAGACAATCAAATTTTTGTTTTATTTTTCAAATAATTTTCATATATAATTAAATACAACGAAATATTGAGCCTAATTTTTATATATTTTATTATTTGTATTGCCAAATATGCAAAGTACGATGAGAATTATTTAATTATTTATTTATTTTTTTCGTTATTCAACGTTATATATACTTAATATAATTAATAATATACATATTGATTATATTTTTTTTATTTTTATAAATTTCTCATTCGTACAATGCATTGATCAAATTTTTATTATCTGTCAATACAAATATGCTCAATATATTGTATACAACTTATCATATAATTTTTAATTTCAATATACGCGTTTATTTATATAACAGGTCTAATTTTTTATTATTTTTATTTTATTCTATTTTTATTCTTATAGAATCTAATTTTTTTTTGTTAAATTTTCACATATTATTATTTTTTTAAAATTCAATTTTTTTTTCCACCTTGTTTTTTTTTTTTTTAAATTTATTTTCAATCAATTCTTTTTTGGTTTTATTATTAATATTATTATTTATTATTATTACTATTTAATTATTTTTTATATTTTCGTTTAATTTTTGTCATTTTATTATTATCATTTTCGAATTCACGTGCTACTACTTATTTATATTTAATATTTAATATTTCCGCGATGCTTGAGTGTTAGTTTTATTTATTTTTTTTAAATTTTATTTGTTTATTGTTATTATTATAATTATTATTTTAAATATTATTATAAGAGTGTATAGGGGTGCATTATTTTGGCCTAGCTATCTCTTTCCAAAATTTATATATGTTGTGCTACAACTATATGTTATTCAATATATATGTATGTTGTTATCATCATCTTAAACATCACATCATATATTTAGTATTTGTATATTATTTTATATATATATATAAACTGAGCACACTAAAACGGTGAGAGCTCGACTGTCACCCGCACATGGATATATTGTTGAATTGTTATCCGGTTATATACCGTATATATAAATACAATTATAATATTTCACATAAAGATTAACCATCTTCTTTTTTCTTCTTTGTCTTCATTTTCTTCAAGTATACGTAATTATAAACTAAATTATGTAAATTCAATTTCAGTCAAGTGACACCAACATATCATATTTATCAACAACGTAATTTAATATCAACAATTTTGAAATTTAATTTCAAGTTTTTTTTTTTTTTTTTCTTTTTTAACTTTATTTGTAACATTAAATTAATTAATTTTTCATTTACACACAAATTTAGTAACTTTTTTTTTTTTATATAATTGAAAAATAATTTAGATTTAAAAAAAAAAATACATATATATATAATAATAATAATAATAGTTTGAAATTTAATAAAAAATATAATAAAAAAAAGTTACAAATTGGTGTTACTTTTTTTTTTTTTTTTTTGGCAATATGGTAGATATAAATTTTTGTTTTTTATTATTCACTTTCACGATAAAGAAAATTATTATGATCTATATCATTGGGGAAATACTTTTTTTTTTTTTATATTTTTTGATCAAGACGAATGTCGATGGGAGACTGAGTAAATAGGCATTAAGGAAGGATAGGGAAGAAATGAGTAAAATTGGATTTCATCGTAACTCGTGAATGTCATGATTCGATAAAAATTCGATAAGAGGCAGGTGGATGAGGGGTTGTAGGAGATTTATATATATATATATAAATATCAGGACAAGAGTGCCAGATTGTTGAAGCTCGAACGATGTGACCAGGACCCTTGGTTAAATCTGGCCGATGATGAAAGTCACGCCAACGGACATGTTATAGGATTTTTATATAAAATAACATGAGCCAAAATCAAAGTCAATCTGCAAGATGGTCGTATATATTCTTTGTCCTCTTTTTTTTTTTTTTTTTTCTATATTATATCTCTGTTGAAAATGGAATGTGCCACGGATGCTCCACATATCTATAAATTTTTTTAAAATGAAAAATCCAGTCACACTATAAACTTGACCATATATATATACTCGCACATAAAAATAAAATAAAAAATAAATGAAAATATATATATACTTTTATAAAATAAATTAATAAAAAAAATTAATTGTATAATTAATTATATATAATTAATGAAGTTTGTTAAGCCAAGGCGGGTAAAAGTCGGCCTTCACTTCATTTTTTTATTAATTTATTTTTTCTTGTTATATATATATATATACTACGTGCGCATCAGATTCTTCAATAGATGTGCATTTTCTATACGATACGCTTTAGTTATATATATATGGACTTGTTCCTTTATACTTGACGGTAAATAAAGTGCTGCTTGTTATTTTATTTTTTATTTATTTATTTAATTTTTCATACTCACATTGCTATATATAGTTTAACTTTTTTATTTTAATTATTATTTTTTTATTTTTTTTTTTTTTGCCATTCTTATTCATTTTTTTTTATTCTTATTAAATCCTAGTGATCTCGGTGTCTATTTTGCAGTTAATTTTGTGTCTGGTTGACTAAACTATATATATATTATCATCACTAATAAGTTATAGCATTTTTTATTTTTTTATATACCAAATCATTTCTTATTTTTTTTTTCTTTTTAAACATTTTATTATTTTTTTTTTTTTAATTTTATTTTTTATCTTATATTTGTTATCATCTACAATGTGTATATGTGGTATATTTTATATCGCGTTTATGGCATCATGTGTGTTTATGTATTATTAATTTATTTTGTGTATTTTTTATTTATTTTTTTAATTTTTTTATATATAATATAATGAACTTAATATTTAATTGGCTCTCACCGTCTTAAATTAATTTTATCTATCGTGCTTTTATTTTATTTATTACTATTTTATTTTGTTATTTTGTTATTTTTTTTTTTATATTGGTGCTGATTGATCAGTGATTAATGATCATTAACATTTTGTTCCTATGTATTACATATACAGCCACAATCATTACAACATAATATTCCTTTGGCTTTAATAATTTCCAATTTTTTCTATTATAATTATAATATATATATATATTAATTAATATCTGCACATGTATACCATTTTATAATAATATGTACTATATATTTTGCATCTTTTGTCCCCGCATGTTCCAATTGTCTTGCTAATATTATTATTAATTATCTACTTATTACTACTTATGATCTTACAAACTATTATTATATATATATATACTTCTTCCTTCACTTATATATTATTTAATAAACATTTTAATGCTTTATCATTCTCACTAGCTTCAATACATGTGTATGTGTTCGTATTCCTAATATGTTTGTGTCTGCATGTGTATGACTGCGTTTTGGGTATTTGAATTTTTTAATTTTCAATATATTAGATCATTCATTGATTGACAATAAATTATCTATTAATTATTTTTTTTTCTAAACAACTAACAGCTACATTTTTTTTTTTTTTTACTTTTTTTTTCAATATATATATATATATATGTATAGTTATTTGTAGTTTTTTTTTTTTTCTTTTTTTTATCAATTTATATTTGTATTTATCAGGATAATTGATAACAATATTAAATGAAGTGTAAATATTTCAATATACAATTTTTTTTTTAAATATATTTACACTTCATTCGATAATTGAGCATCATCTCCAATACATTTAATTTTTTTTAAATATACCTACATATATATATTTAATTTATTCTGCATGTCATTAATTAATTTATTTAATTTATTTATTTATATATTTATATACTTTTTCAAACATAGAATTTTTTTTTTTATTTTTTCATTTGTTTTATTAGTATTATTATTAATTTTTTTAATTTTTTTTTTTTTTTTTATACAGGGTAATAACAATCCCTATATGAATTATTATTATTATATTTTTTTTTTGTTTGTGTGAAAAGGAAGGTATATAAAATATTGGTTGGTAGATGCCCCTTCCTCAAAACTTTGAAAAGCAAGTCGAGAGAATAGAGTACTGCGAATTGCAGTAATTTGTAGACGAAGAATCGATTTCTTATTTCTTGAAAGCGTGCAAAACACTTAGAGTAGTGTAATAATGGTTATTTTTTATTTATTTTTTTCAAATTTTATTTCAAGGAGGCCAGGTGGCACTGAGGATATATATATATAGGTATAGGGTTAGGGTAGTACAGGTTATTAGAGAATGGGTAAATTTTGTTGAAGAAAACGATCGAATGAGTGGTGCAATGCAAGTACAATAATTTTGACTATAGCTTTTTTTTTTTTTTTATTATTTTTTTCGATTATTGCAATAACCTGATTCTTGAATTTCTCTTTATAATCTCGTTCATCCCCATAATAATAGAAACGGAAAATATTTCTCACACCAGTTGATTTTTTTTTTTTTTTTTTTTCAATTGACATATTTAAAGAAGTACTACTATTTTATTTTATTTCATTTTTTTTTTTTTTCATTATTCTTTGTTAATGTTAAGCTGTTTCTCTTTCTTTTTTTCCCTCTATCTCTCGACTCACCCTAAAAACTTTTATCGTTATTGAAAAAAATAAAATAAAATAAATAAATATAAATAATAATAAAATATTGTTATATATATATTTTTTTCTAACTAATAATATACACATCCTTTGACTCAGTGTCACGTGCTTCGAATCCACTTTGTTCTAGTCATTAAATCTATATCTTTCTCACGTCCGAAATTCGCTGAAATGATGTGCCAGCGAAATGTCCAATATACATAATTCTAAACTAGTCTATATATGTATGATTACTTATTCCACGTTTATTCGTGCATGTCCGTCTCTTTTGAGCCGCATGAAAATTTTATTAATTTATATATATATAATGCATAACATATATATCATTTTTTTTCTTCAACTATAATTTTTTTTATACTTTATTATATATTTTATATTTATTTTTTTGTTAATTTGCATTTAATTGCAGGCAGTTTTTTACCTGATCAGACTAGAGTATATTTATTTTATATTTTTTTGCACAATTTACGTTGGTAAATTTTTTTTTTTTGACAGAAATAATTTAGTAATTAATTTTGTTTTAAATCAGTATTTCTAAATTTTCATACAGAATAATTGTTATTTAAATTTTTCAAATTAATTATTTTGATAATTTTTAAAATATACCCGTTTACCGATGAGTTTTAAAGAGAGAAAGAGTATTGAAAATATTTCAATTAAATATATATAATAGGTGTTTAAAATCAATTTCATATAATAAATTTGACAAATGCATCAATGAACCGGACGGTTCTGTCGAATTAATAGTTCGCTCATTTCCTACTCACGCGTCACACGCAATCGGCATGCTGTATCAAATACATCATTGATTCGGAAGCAATTATTACCAAGTGTATTTCGATTACATTAAATTGACAACAAATTTATTTCCCTTTATTATTTTATTTTATTTTTTAATTCTTTTTTTATCTCTTTCTCTCTTTGTTCTCGATATCTATATAACTATATCTCATTTTATCTCAGCTGTTATAACGTAGTTTGCCTCAATTGTTAATTACGTAATGCACGACACTGTACACACGTATTATGTATTCATAAATATTTATATGAATATTTATAAAAATATATATGAAATACATATTATACGTATATTGAAATTGAATTTATGTATACCGGAACCACAAAGATTATATTTGTATATATATCAACTAATGAAAATTTAATTATTATATTTGATGACAATTTTTAATATTATACGTTTATTTTAATTATTTTATTTATTTAATTAAATTTTTTTTTTTTTTTTTTTCGATGTATATTATGACTTTTTGATGTATTATTTATATTATTTTTTTGATTTAAAACTCCTGGACCATTTAATCATTTATATATTATATTTTATTTATCTTGATTTATTGTTATTTTATGTCAGATAATTAATATACAGCCAAAATTAATTCCAGTGTTAATTCTATTTTTTTTTTATTGTTATCTCAATAGTTGCACCCGTGAATTTATATTTTTTTATTTTTTTACTATTTTGAAATAAATTATCTCGTATGTGCCTCGGGTTTTATAATAATATGTATCTTGACATTATATTAATATGTGTATTACATACCTACCTATCTATGTTGGACTGTTTTTTTAATTTTAATTTTTTTTTTTTTTATTTCTAATTTTGTTTTATTTAATTTTTAATTTTTTTAAAATTTTTTATTTATCAATAAATCTCTTTGCGTGTATTTTTTAATTTTTGAACCTATTTTATTTTATTTTTTTAAATTAATTTTGTATTTTTTTTTTTTAAATAATATATTCCATCTCGGTTAAATCTCCGCGACGTTTTGTGCGCTACGCATGATCACAATTACCCTCGGGGCTTTATCACTGGATAAATAATTTTTTTTTAATTTTTTTATTATTATTTTAGACCTACTCATGTTTAATTACATTTTATTAATTTTTTTTTTTTTTTTCTATTTATATTTATTATTATTTAAAAATTATATTTGCCGACATTTACATTAATTTTTCTAAATTTTATTTATTTTTTCGGTCATTTTTTTTTTTAATTGGCCTTTCTAATTGTTGTACGATTTAAATTTATATACGGACTAATATTTTTATTTATTTTTTTTTTTAAATTTCAAATCGCGAAATATTTTAAACGTACAAGCTACCTATACAAAAATAACGGATAACTATATATAGGAACGAATAGAAATCGTACCCATTAGAAATCCACTCTCGCTCGCACTTAAGAACACCGTGGGCTGAGTAAAAAGTGATTGAGAGATGAGGGAAAAAGAAAGATGAGTCAAGAGGCTGGTTGTCAATGAATAAAAAAATAAAATAAATTTAAAAAAAATTAAAAATAAACAAAATAATTGTAGAATTATAAATATTATTTTCATCTTTAAAATTTTATGATAATTAAAAAAATAAAATATGTTTTAATCTCACAATAATTATATAAGATGAATTTTTTAAATTATCTTTTGACGCAAGGAACTTTTTTTATTTTTAATTATTTCATTTAATAAATATCTATATATATTTATTTATTTATTTATTTTTTTTTGATTTTCGTTATTACAAATATTTCATTAAGGAATCCGATATGATTTAAAATGAGCAGTGGCGATGTTCATCACAGATGAATAACACCAAACAATATACATTACATAGGCGTATTTTGTTTTTGGTACTAATACTATATCGTGTTTTTTATATTCCTCGCTTGTCATGACAATATATTTAACCCATAATGCAGAGTGTGGACGATATACACAATATACATATATTATAAATAAATAAATGAATATGGTACGTGTGTGGGGCTTGAATTTAAATTTAATTACACATCGTGGAAAATTTGAGTTTAATAATGAACCAAAAAGAATATAACAGTTGGATCAAGTTTGCCTCTGGACTGACTTTTTTTTTTTTTCAAACTATTTATATTATTATTATTATTTTTATCTCGGATGTCGCATTGCCCGGAAATGCTGGGATCTTCTTCCTCCTCCTCCTCCTTCTGCTGCTGCTGCTGCTGTTTGTTCTTTTCCTTTTTCTATTCCTTCAGTATTACTACCACCATCCCCATTTGATTTTTCTTTATCCCTTGATGCTCGTGGTGTCACACTTTTGCTTGTCGCGATGTGGGTCATTTTGCTGGTGTTGGTTGTGTCATTCGTGGAGATGGTCGTGGCATTAACGATTGTTTCTGTCGGTGAGGGACGCTTGCTTACCATCACACTAGGAGGCTAGGCGTCAGCCAGTCCTCATCCGCTAGCTGGACCGCAACCAAGAACACACTTTACCATTTGAACACACAAACGATGGTTAGGTTTTGTGTCCGAATTTAAAAAAAAAAGATAAATTATTTTATAGATACGATTTTTTTTTATTCATTCAGTCATTTGTTTTTTTTTTTTTTTTTTTTAACTATAAAAAACAAAGTTTTAGTATAACATGCAATGACATATTCTTATATATTAATGTATATGATGTAAAAAAAATTTATATAAAATATATATCTGTATATATATATATATATATGTTCAACATTGGAAGCTTTTTATTCCATGTATTCGCAGACGTTCGATCAATCTCGAGTCACTTCATACAGTCAGTCGTTGAGTAAATTCAATTCAGCTTTAGATCGATTGTATTTCTCGACCTTCTTAGTGGTTGAGACGTGCTTCGAGAATAAGCCAACGTCGGCAAATATATATATATATATATAAATTTATACTATATATAACTTGTTATGTATGTGTTACGGTTGCATTGCTACGACACATTTGATAGTAACGACAAGTATAGTCTCGTGCACTGGCAGTGGCAGCAATCAGTGTGCCTGCGAATCGAAATACAACTATAAAGAAAATCTTTTCCTTTTTACAAGTTGTATTCTTCATTTTCGTTTCTGCTCCTTGCTGCTCTTCCAGTTTAATGTATATATTTTTTTATCATACATATATACATATAACATTACAATACATTACATCATGTCATATAACGCCTGTTTTAAAAAACATCATTTCAATTTTTTATTTCTTTTACTATTTTTTGTTTGTTTTTTTTTACTGCAAAGACGAATTTAATAGTAAACATTGAATTTACGACTTAAATTTAACATTCCAAGATAATTGTAAATTGTAAAACATCTATTGCCGACTTTGGCAAAACATGCACTGAGACGAAAAAAAAAAAAAAAAAAAAAAAAGAATTATGGTAGAAATTACGAGAAAGCACATCCGACGCATTGACATGAAATACAAGCATGAGAGATGAAATTGCTTGGTGAAGAAAATAAATGACCCAAAGATACTTTGGTGGTGAATAGTTATGGTATATTAAAAGCATTGAAGGAAAACTTATTTTATTGCTTTGTATGATGTTTACGATTTGTAAGCCAATGTGCATTCAGCAAAAACAATGAATATATAATATAATAATATAGGTACATATATTATTACTATTATTATTATTATTATTAAAACGATTATAATATTACCTGGAATTGTTGCATTGGATATGCCATCATTTGTGCTGTTTGTGGGGGTGGTGGTGGGGCTGCTTGTACACCAGGAGGTGCTGTTGTTGCATGATGAGGTGGTAATTGTGGTCCACCAGGTAAACCTTGACCCCATCCAGCTGCTGTACTCGCCGCGTGTACACCCATTCCCATTCTATTATTCAATTAATTATTTCAATCAATCAATTTTTTTATAATTAAATTTCATAATTAAATCATCATTTAATAATCATGATAAATATATTATTCGTGTATAAATTACCCCATATATTGTGCCTGCTGATAACCAGCAAATTGGCCATATGTATATCCTTGCATTCCTTGTAAAAAGCCACCAGCTTGCATTTGCGTTGCAGCAGTCGTTGGATAAGATTGAGGAGGATACCAATAACCAAGTTGACCAGCTCCACCAACACTACCAACTCCACCAACATTACCAACACCACTAACACCAGCTGCAGCCGCAGCCGCAGCTGCAGCTGCTGCAGCATAATACGGATATGTTGCCGAGGATAGTGCCTTAGAGAATTAAAAATAAAAAAGTTAAAAAATAATTATAATTATTAAATATAAAAAAAAAAAAAAACACTTAAACTGTTAGAGAATTAATTAATCTGTTTGATATTTAATTTATATAATATATAAGTATAAGTTTTTGTGGTATAAAATAGAGAAAGAAAATCGTTGTCTTTTGGGAGTACAGGTCAATTAGTAAAACGTCACAGTGGAGAAAGCGAGAGTCACAATAGTTTTGGAAAATAGGCGGAAATAGGTGGTGACGAGGATAGGTTGCAATTCCCAGATCGGACATATTCACTCGTCTTAACGGCGCTAATTGCTTAGGGACCCTCTAGACTAGCAATGCAAGTTCAAAGTCCAACTTGGTATTGTCAAACTTATATATATATATATATATAAGATTTTGTTGAAAGAGAAATGAAATCTAGAAACGAGAATATCTACTTTGGCCAACCTAAACCCAGATCACTTGGCTTACTTCAACCAACTTTTCACCAAGTTTATATTTCGTGTATATGGCTAATGGATTTATGTCGTTATTCATTTTTATCATTTGACTTCTTTTGCGATTGAATAAGATATTATATATCTTATTCAATTTTATTTGTGAATATATATATTATTTTTAATATATTAATCACTTACTTGTCCAGTTTGTTGGGCATTATTTGGATCTCCACTTTCTTTTCCCCAACTACATTTTACTGTTTGACCATTTATATCAGTATTATGAACAGCAACAATCGCATGTGTTGCTGATTCTTTTGTTGAAAATCTAAAAAAAAAAAAAGATATAAAAACAAAAAAAAATTAAATATAGACATACTATTATTATAGATTTTATATATTAAAAAAAATTTATAAAAGAAAATAAGCAAAAGAAAGAAATCAAAAAAAAAAAATAAAAAACAAAGGGATTGATTGATAAAAATAGATAAAAAGTTGAAAAAAAAAAAAACACAGTGGATAAAATGAGAAAATTCTTGAGCACATGCTGGAACAGGTCACTGCATGCATCAACGACTCACCTCACGAAGGCATAACCCTTGTCTTTGAAGACTCGAATTTCCTGGATTGAGCCAAAAGGCGAAAAGGTCTTCTGCATCAGTTCTTCCGTAAGACCATTTGTAAGACCACCGCAGTAGACCGTGCAGTTTGTTGGACTGCTTTGATTGTATACCTCGTCGAAAGTCAATGGTTTGGCGTTGGCTGAAATCAAGTAAACATTACAATTTACGTGACATCTATGTTGGTATAATATATGGACAAATAATAATGTACATATGTATACAACTATTTGACATATATCTTGTTATAAAAAAAAAAAAAATAAAAAAATAAGTAAAATAACTTCTCCACATAACATTGATTTATCAAATTTACATAAGGGGTTGTTGTGAGCTTGAGCTTTAAATTATTTGTTTTTTTTTTTTTGTTATTTCTAAACTTTTTATTATTAGATTAGATTTTATTTACATCAAACGATAAACATCTTGTTGACTTAAATTACATAATTTTATTTAATTTTTGTTGCAGATATGTACAATGAATTTCATGAATTTCAAGAAATAAAAACGATGACATCAAAACAAAGCTTTGATCATTTTAACTGCAGTAAAAGTGAGTTAAAAAAAAAAACTATAATTATATTTAATTTATTTTAATTTTTAAATTATCAAATTTTATGTATTTTAGTTTTGCATGTAGTTAATTTATTTATTTATTTTTTTTTATTATTAAAAAAAAATTCTGTCATCGACTTATCAATGTCTAACCCCTTAATATTTACATGTCTGCATTATGATGATCAATTAATCATGTAATTAAGAATTTAATTACAAACGATTTGAATATATACATATATTATAAATGTCATAATTAAATATAATTAATTGATTAATTTAATCAATAAAAAAACTAGAGTTTAACGTAACTATTATTAATACTTGAAAAATTCTTGAATATTTATAACTGAAATAAAAAGGAAAAAAAAAAAATTAAACTAGATTATCCACATATAAATACGTAATATATATAATAAAAAAATAATTCTTGATAAATTTTTTTTGTTCTTGATTTAAAAAAAAAGTAGACAAAAAATTATATATGTTACGTGCCCATTGCATGACTAAATACACGTCGCCACAGAGATAGCGTGACCATGGTGATATGCATAATAAAATTCTTGAAAAATAAATCAATTTAACGAGAAAATCCCTGTATAATATAAAAGTAACACTGTTAAATTTTTTTATTATTTTTTTAATTTTGTCTTTTATTTGTTTTTATATACTTTCATACTACTACACATTTATTATTATTATTTTTTAATATTCTCTTCACCTGGATAATCAATCTTTCTATTATCTGAAAATTCCAGATCACTTCTAACTGGTGTTAGGTTTATATTCTCATTTAAGTCTATACAATTTTTATCATTTAAATTCTACAGTTGCATACCAATATACATAAAATATGTGTTAAAGTTTGTTTGTTAATATTATATGTATATATTTTTTATATGTATATATATATATATAAAATATTTATGTAAATTTTAACATTCCATGTATACAGACTTTTTTTTTATCAGAGACCAGACCGATAGCGTGAAATATTCCAGTTTTTATTTTTATTTGACCTGATTTCATGAGCCACAAAAATTGATGATTATAAATGGGAAAAAAAAATTACTTGAAAAAAAAAATATATAATCCTGTTTAAAATAGAAAATAATATTAAAAAAAAAAAACCCCTCTGTAAAAAAAAAAGAAAAAAAAAAAAGTATCTTTACGAGTAACCTTTACAATCCAGCTTCGTCAAAAGCTTTCATCAGACGAGTTTATGTTTATAAGTATATCGATTTTGTGAAAAGCTTACAATATGTGAAATTTGTTGGGTTATATAATTCCAAAAGCTACATGTTGTAAAATATAAATATAAGAAATTTTATATATATATTTTATGACTATAGATATGTTATTTAATTATTGATAAAATATCACACGAGAATATATATTAAAAAATAATAATACTATTAATAAATTTAATTTAATAACAATAATTTATGTAGAGAATATAAAAATGATTAAATTATATTGACGTTACACCTGTTGAATACATTGATAAGATTTTGCAAATGTATATAGGCAATTGGAAGAAATTTATAACCACATTGTGAAATTGGAAAAAAAAAAAAAACTAACATCACGAGATGAAAACCCATGATAATGCCAGAAAGAATTTTTATTTTATTTTGATTCAAATTTTTTATTCTCTTATAATCTTTATTTTCTAATTTTTTTTTTCTTTTAATTTTAATTTTTTTTTATTTTTCTTCAAATTTAAGATTGAGTATATATATGCTACAATTCCAATTATTTGATTGATGAAGATGGAGTCCCAGTTCTAGACTTGGGTTGGTTTGCTTCAGATAGGAATCAATAGCTGTAGAAGCTGCAGAACCTCTACTGAGTTTTTAGAATTGAGTCTAGACTAGACCAAATGTACGTGCAAGTACTGGGTTTACTATTGCTTTACTCTTGTCTCCCTTCTCCACCTTTAAACATTTCTACCAAACTCAATGTGAGCCAGAAGAGCCAAGCCAAGATTTGTAGTCGCGGCATAAATTCGAGCTTTTGGTTTTTTCTTTTTATTTTTTTTTTTTTACTCTTTTTTATTATTTTTTTTTTCTTTATTTCTCAACCTAATAGATTGGCGGCCTCAATAAAACCGTCCCAATGTTCTTTCCTTTATTTTTTTTTTTTTTTTTTACTTATATTCTTTTCATGCACTGTATTTTTCCTTTTGTGCAACATAACGTGCTTCATGCGATCACTTCAAAACAAAGATATTTACTGATTCGACATAATTTAAAAAATTAAAAAAAAAAAGAAGAAATTTAAAAGTTATTTAACATTGATTTGAGAATTAAATTTCAATTATAGAAATTTTTTTTTTTTATTTTTAAATTTCTTTCAACTTTCTTCATTTTTTTGTTGAAATTTTTTCCACATAAAGTGACAAAATTTATGAGTTATTAAGATAAATAATTGTAGTAATGAAAAAAAAAAACAATAGAATTTTTTTTCTTTTTCTTTTAAATTGTCGAGGATCAGTGTTACTTGTGCATTGTATTTGGTATTTTCTTTAGGATATATATCCTTTTTTTTTTTAATTTAACGAAATTTGGTGTTGAGGACAAAGACAACTTGGATGGCTTCAGATGACTGAGATGAAAATGGTGGCTTGAAACTCTGGTTGTACTGAAATATACAATATATATATACATAAATGTAGCTCACTTAGCAACTGCTCACAAGTGACTGCTACAAACTCTTTTCTTTCTTCGCTTTTTTCCTCTTCAGTGTATGTATATATATATATATATATGTATATGCCTTTTTCGTTTCCAATGGTTTTCCCGTTTCCCTTTTTTTTTTTTCATTTTCATTTTTTTTTTCTTTTTCTTTTTCTTTTTTATTCACAGTATATTCATGCCTTTCGTACTTGTACTCACAAACCAACCAGCGTCTGGTCGAGACTCATTCTTTTACTTTTTATTTATTTATTTATTTATTTTTTTTTTTAAATTTTATGTTCACTGGTTTTTTTTTCGCATATATTTTGCTTTTCTTCGCTTTCAGTTGTGGTTGCTCTTGCACCCTTTTTCCCAATTACTGAGATCTCACTTTATCTTGATTAATTTACCACAAAAAATTATAATAAGTTTATGCAAAACGACGATATCCAGGCTATGTAGTCTAAAATATTTTTTCTTATTTGCCAAAATACTTTTAGTATATTATATCAAAAAAAAATATATATATATACAAAATGCATAAAAAAAATTCACTGTATGTTTATGCTTTTTGTGTTTGTAATAGCTTGTGATAAGTCGTGTAAAGTAAAAGAAGGTTTCGTGTCGAGTCGTGAAAAAAAAAATTAAATAAATATATATATAAAACAACAAAAAAAAAAAAGAAAAATATAAAATAACACGAATAAACAAAATTAAAAATAAATAAATATAAAAAAAATATATATTTTACTTTATGCAAATATAAATGTATATTTATCACTTACACAGTAAATATACACATATCATTTCTATCATAATCTCTTTGTAAAAATTATTTTGTTTAAATGAATGATGGCATCACGCAAGCTCAATTTTTTTTTTCATTGTCATCATTAAAATTTTATACAAAAAAAAAAAAAAAAAATAATAATAAATACAAGTAAATAATTACAAATAATTAGAGTTTTTTTACGAGAAAATAATTATCGGATCTTCATTGAAGAAAAAAAAATAAATAAAAAAGTTTTTGATGAGATGATATGATAGGGATGAGTAAAAAAAAAAAAAAAAAAAAAAAAAAGAAATAAATAAAGTGAAAGTATAAATTGTTCAAAATATATAGAAAAAAGATAGACAGTTAGATACCAACGAGTAACGATGGAAAAAAAAAAAAAACGCATAGTAACTATGTAGATATTTTTTTAGGTGCAGTGATCGAAAATCGTAGTGGTTATTTTAATTTTAGCAAAACAAAGAAAAAAAAAAATATAAAATAAAATGAGTTTTCAGGTGTGTGTGTACGTAATACTACAAATATATATATTCGATAATGCTTTAAACGTTTTGCGGTCGGTATACCTAAGGGAATATCAACTTTCATGCAGTAGCGTTGCAGTTTTGTAATGCATGCTTAAACGTATGCACCCGCAGGCTGTTGTGATGTGGGTGGCCAATCAAAAACTCGGCCCGTAAATCAGGGGCGCAACAAGCTAAACTATGAGAGTGAAAAAAAAATAAAAAAAATAGGAAAAATATATAAAGAGATAGATAGGTTACTTCTAGCTAGAAATCATTTGACGAAAAAAGGAACAAGTGCATTAAAAAAAAAGAAAAAAAAAGTCAAGCAAACGACAGTGGTTGTGGTTTGTTGAAAGTTTCGCGTGTCGATATTTTATTGGATGTGCGTTTACGTTCCATACAATTGTATTCATTATATGTGAAGCAAACGTTATACTTTTTTTTACTGTAATATGTACATTTTGTTTTTCGATATATATAAATGCCATATACATATTCTAAATATAAATGTATATATAGATATATGTAGAGTGGTCGTTGTCAATGGCCCTGGGCAATCAAACCCTACTATTTTCGAGTACAAAAGTAAAATAAAATGAAAAAAAAAATGTATGTATATAACAATTTTCATTTTGGCTCTTTTTTTTTTATTTTTTATTTTACCAATTTCGTTTTTTCATTTATTTTTTCTATTTTTCTTTTGGAAAAAAAAAAAATTTCTTTTAAGAAACAAAAATAAAAATAGGGTATATCGGTTCATCGGTTGTATCGTTTGTTTCTTCATTCCCTCTAGGCAGTAGAAACAATTACCCTTTCGTCTCCATGGTGATCATAGACCACAAAATTGAATTATATTTGTGTTTGTATCGTTATATATACAACATCAGTAAAAAAATAGAAAATTTAATTTTAAAAAATAAATAATTGTATAAAATTTTATCATTTTTTTTATGAATAAAATTGATATAGTTATATTTTTTTCATTATTGTTTTTGTAAAATAATGATGTTATATAGAATTATTTACATATTTTATTATATAATTGAGTATTATGTATATACATATAAAAGTATATAGATATACATTGTAAATTGAGAGGTTTTGTTTTTCTATCAAAAAATTTTAAAAACATAATTTAATGTACAAAATTAATTTATGCTTTTGAAAGTAACAATATGATTGTTGCCTGTAGCGTTGAATATTTGTTATTATTATTTTTTATTTTTTTTATCAGTGAATTATGTATATTTATAGTTTATAATGTATGTAATGATTTTAACGAGAGAAAATATAAATTTTACCATGAACAATTCCCTGTGGGTATATGTGAAAACGAGAATCTTACAATCCACAGACGATTCTTGACTTTAAAATGAGCGATACGAAACTTTTGACATTAACCAGCCACACCAGCTTGACTTTTTCGTCTCAGTAAACTGAATTTTTTTTTTTTTTTTTTACTTTTTTAATTTTGTTTTTTGTTTTTTTTTTTTTTTTTTATTTATACTCTGAAAAGTTAACTAATTGCCAGGGTCATAAAATATTGACCTAGTTGACGGTTTATATATCTAACTGTGCATTTATGTGCAGAGTTTGTTTTGGTTGAATCAAAACGTTTCACGAGTAAAAAAAAAAAAATAAATAAAATAAAAAAGGTAACAGCTTCTAAACTGCAGCTGCCGAGTTTATGTATATACAATTTATATATTCTATATATAAATTTTCACTATGTACACACTGTTGGCAAGTCGAGCCTATTTACCTGATCCTAAAATTCAAGTATATTTCAACTGTATGTATATAACATAATTTACAAAAGTGTTTAACTTTGATTTTTTTGATCTATTTTTTTTTTCAATTTTTATTATTACTTTTAATTTAATAAAATTAAAAAAAAAAAATTTTCCATAAAGTGCATAAAAAATATCCGACTAAGCACGATTTCAAAAAGTAAAAAAAACTACAAACATAGGGCTTCTGACTGTTGAAAAAAACGTAAAATATAAAAAAAAAAAAAACTTTTCAAAAAGTATAAAAAAAAAAAAAAATTATATAAAAACTTTTACTTTTTAGATATGTTTTTTTATTTTAGTTGTGTACTCATCATGGTTAGAATAGCAGAATATCAATAACGAGAAGCATAAAAATAATAAAAAATAATATATATATATTAAAATAAAAAAAATAAAGGCAAAACAAACAAAAAATATGAGCAGTAATAAAAAAAAATTGCAAATGTCAGCAAACTATTTACTCTGGCTACGACAGAAAAATGTTTAAAAAATAAATAAATAAATAAAAGTAATTTTTTTTTTCCATTTTTTATATTTAAAAAACCAATATGATATATAAATAAAACTAAATAAAATAATAAAGAGTTTTTTAACGAATTGTTTAAGCTTGAAAATTCAAGCAGAATTGAGCATTTGGGGTAGACTTAAATATTAGCCAACTCAAGTTTAGCTGTTTAGGTATATATGGGACTGAGGTTTGACTTGTGCTCCAGTAGTGCACAGAAATGGAGTTTTCAGTTTCAGTGTTATATATCCGCGCGTGGAGGTTAACTACTTTGAATTTCAAATTAAACAAGAAAGCAGAAAAAAATATAAAAAAATAAATCTCTGCACTGCACATTTATGCAGGAAAGCTATATATATATATACCTATATATTTGCATTAACATCTATCTGCATCCTACCTGAGTCGAATTATATGATATATAAAAAAATTTATTTTAATTTAATTTGTATTTTTTTTTTTTTTTTTGCTTTTGGTATTACTTATATAAATTTTGAAAAAAAAAAATTAAGTAGAATTAAGTAGTCATGATCTATCAATGGTCAGACATTAATAGAAAGATTGAGATAAATTAATGGTAACATGTAGAGGTGAAAAGTTAATAAAGATAAATTAAAGTGAGGTTAAAAAAATAAAAGATAAAATAAAGTGATAGAAGCCTATGCAAATGTTGGCAGGGTTAAAGACGACGTCAGGGTCACTGCAGCATCGTTGCTGGTTAAAAAAAAAGTTTAACTTTTCTCCAAGTTTTAGCGACGAATACTAATTAAAGAGCCCGCGAAATGAAATTAGTTGGTCGAACGAACCGAAAAAGGGAGTGAGAGAGTTTGCACTGTGAGAGCCGCTTATGATAATATAATAATAATACTTTTTTCACTACCTCACTACCCTTGTGTTGCTCTTCACTCTGTGCTCTCGACTCTTTTACGGTAGGACTTTACCCAAGGTGTGCCACTCTCAAAAACTCATTATGAATTTACCTCGAAAACTTGAATTGAATTTTCTCAACCAGTTATACATAAAAAAAAAAAAATAACTAAGCCCAATCATGTCAAATAACTTTTTATTAATTATTATTATTATTATTATTATTTTTAACAAAAATAAGTAAATAATTACCTTCAGATTTTGGAGGTGGTGGTTTACGTGTCGCCCAATTCGTTCTAATACTTCTACTTCCAAGCCACTGTCCATTCATTGCACTAATTGCACTTTCTGCTTCCTGAAATTATTATTAAAATTTTATTAATTTTACATTTAATTTAATTTTTATAGTTTTTTATTTTTTTTTTCTTCAAATTTTTAAATTATAATTTAATTTCTTATTTAATTTTGATTATAAACTATATGCATTTTTACTTAAATTTTATTTAAATTGATTATATTTATTTTATAAATATATATATAAAAAATTATTTTTTTTTTTTATATAAAAAAAATTTAATTAAAATAGTAAAAAGTAAAAATTGAAAATTGGTTTGGTTAATGTAAAATTCTTAGACATTTAAAGTAATTGGTTGTGGGTTCGTGATGGCCATATGAAAAATTCACTGTTGATGAAAAGAAAGTTTGAGGAGGAAAAAAATATGAGACAATGATAATGAAAAGAAGAAAAACAAAAAAAAAAAAAAAACAAGAGACAGAAGAAGGATTTAAAGATGCTGAAAGAAGGTCAACAGTGAATATTGCTCACTGAAGGTGATGCTCACATGGTCGTTGCACAGTTTCAGAAAAAAGTAAAATACATTGGATACACTGTATCTATGTTAAAGTCTATATAAATATACATCCATCAGGAAGTCACATATATAAAAAGTGCAGTATGTATACATTCAAAAATATACATATAAAAAAAAAGTATAGAGATAGAGCATGGTGTTGAAAGCTAAACTTCCACCTGCCCTGCATTACCCAGTGAATATAGACGTGCTCTTCCCACGGGATTAAGTATTTTCAATTCGAATTTTCATTCACCCACTATATAATATCACATACATTTTCACAGTGGTTATATAAATATAAAAAAAAAAAAAAAAAAGAAAACTATAACATCAAACGAATAATAAAAGATCTGAGCACGTGGCTTTAACGTTAAAATATAATTTTTTTTTTTTAACTGTATGTGTATGATGAAAAGATAGTCAACGATTCAAAAACCAGATCAATATATACGTACATGTGCATATGTAGCTGTATAAATCTAGTATATTATAAATGAAAATTGAGCTTATAGAACATAATATAATAATCACATTGCAATATATAATACAACTAAAATATGAATATAAAAATAACTGACAACACATTGTTGAGTATATAACTTATAAGTCATGGTCATGACAATAGTAATTTCTTCTGTGATTATAGTCATTATTGGTGAAAGACTTACGTGGCTTTTTTTTCAAGTAATTTAATAATTAAACATTTGACATAAACTTGATAAATAAATAATAATTATTAACCAGTTTTAATGTGTATTTTAAATAACTTATAAAATATTTATATTTAATTATGATTGATAGTTGGCCTATATGCCTAGATAATTTGTACTTGTGTCGTTGACATATTAACACACGTGGTATTTATTATAAAGACACAATTTACTTATACATATACTCAATACTCTGATAGTTAATGCATCGAAATGTTCGTGTTTGATAACATTGAATATACAATTATACAAACATAACATACAATGTATATGCAAACATTGACACTATAAACATGCCTAGAGGATGTTCATCCACAAAATTTATGCACTCTTGACGACCCAATCTTAGTATACACACTCGAAGAAGATAAGTTAATGTATGTATTATTTGTATATAAGAGAAAACTGTTCAGTAGGTCTAGGAAGTTGTTTGACTGCGTGTCTGTCTGATGCATCTACATATATATGTATTGTATACATATGTAGTTTAAGGAAGACTAACGAACAAACGCCTCGGGTTTTCACTGTTGTATATGTATAAATTGCAGTTTACATATCTATATAGGTATATATATGCAATTGTGAGTAAAGTGGCCCACTAAACATACCAAATCGATATGGTATTAAAACAGCTAACTTTGGTCAGTGTGTTTTACCACAAAAAATAAAATACCTTGTCCATATATGTGATAAAACCTGACCGTGAGAAAAGCTAACTCCTTTATACCTGGCCCCATTGCTATCTGTCTTTCTAGTGATTTATCTTGTGGATTTTCGGCTTCTATATATATATTGCCATCAGCAACTCAGTGTAGTTTGGACGACATACAATTTTATGTGTCCATATATACAATATATAATAATATATATAAATAAATGAAAGAGAAGAAAAGTAATAGTCGAGCTTGCATGTGTCTATGTATTTGTAATCATGAAAAAACTTCAAGAAAAACATTCAATACAGTCAAAACCACGTTAGATAAGTCCAAGTATATGTGAGTTAAAAAAAAAATGTACATAAGATGACGATGTGTATGTGTATGTGTATGTGTATATGGTAGCAATATAAAAGGGTGTAAATGTTTCCTTCTTGAGGGTGTTAAAAAAAAAAAATAAAAAATAAAAAAAAATAAAAATGACCAAATATAAAAGACTCAGATCATTGAGACTCCTACTATTTTCTCAAAGGACATTTAAGACTCATTTTCATGTATAAGTCAGGTGTTGGACGATGAGCATTACCCTCAAGTTATTTTTATCTTTTTCAAATTTCTTTTTTTGCAGAATCTTATATTATATATTATGGTTATTGCTTGACGTTCAAAATTGATATAGGATAAATAAACTCATTGCATCAGCTTTTTTTTTTTTTATATATATATATATACGTTTACTTATATATATAAGCATGTAAATATTGACTTTTCCAATATCCATATTTTATGTATATAAATATATAAATTTTATATATAATTTTACATAATAGCTCACCACTTTTTTTATAAACGAAACAAAACCATATCCTTTAGATTTGAGCGTTTGTGGATCTCTCACAACTCTGCAGTCTCTGTAACAAAAAATATTTTATTTTTATTTATTTATTTATGTATTTATTTTTTTTTTTTGTAATAAAATATTGTGAAATTGTCGTTTAAAGTTACAGTAGCATTGTTTTTTCACTTGAACAGATCTAGGCATATATAGGTATATATTTATTTATCATCAGCTGTTGTTACACTGAGAAAAAAAAATAACAATATAAAATACAAATAGTATTAGTTTCTGTGTATATACGTATTACTTTTTTTTCAATTTTTTGGTATTGCCGTATTGTTTTGTAGAACGATAAATTTATCCAATAAATCGATATGAAAAATAAGAGAAATAAAAATAAATACATGAAAAAATAAACAAAAAATAAAAGACATGAAAATAGCTTAAACACGAGAAGAATAAGCGACAAGAAAAGCTAAAAAGCATGGATAGAAAAAGGTTGCTACTGGCTGACTTGCTGGCTTTAGCAAAGTAATCGATAGCCGGGCAAGGGGCAAGAAGCTGACGACCATCTAGGTTAGAGTTACAATTCTCAACTCTGCGCGCCTTGAGACTACACTATTCCCATTTCTCGACTTTTCGTTGTGAGCTTTTCTCGCGGTTTTCTTTCTTTTAGTTTACTTTTTTCATTTTTTTTCATTATTCTCTTCATTTTTCTCTTTTTGTCTCTTTATAAAAAACCTTTTACTCACTGAAACCATATCCCTGTGGATAAAAAAAGTCAAACATACCTTGCACCATTGTCTACTAGTATCTTTTAGTATATAAACCTTAATACCCTTTTTTTATCATTTTTTTTCTCATTTCTTTCTTTATATATATGATCCATTCGGACAAAATTTTTAATTTTTTTTTTTTTTTTTTCGTTTTATTATTCTTGAAATATATAGATGCTTTTATAAGTTTCACTTGAAAAATTAAACAATCGCGTCATTATAATTATAAATACACACACACTCATCCAAACTAGACATTACCAAGTTTGTTTGTTTGTTTATATATACTTTGTGCATACCTGTAATTAAGATAATCAATCAAAATTTTGAAAGCTATTTACTAACTCTGTACAGTTGTATACCAAAAAAAAAAAAAAAATACGTGAAATTTAAAGTTATCCTTTTCAATTTTTTTCATTCGTTTATTATTTTTTTTTACAATTTTGATGTGATATATAGAGGTAAAAAATAAAGTAAAAAAAAAAAAAATGAAACAAG
Organism: Lysiphlebus fabarum; assembly: GCA_011426435.1. NCBI lineage: Eukaryota > Metazoa > Arthropoda > Insecta > Hymenoptera > Braconidae > Lysiphlebus > Lysiphlebus fabarum. The sequence continues at coordinate 238,144 of WSYQ01001073.1, forward strand.
TATAACGCGTTGACGTGTATACTTGCTTCACCAAGATGCATCAGCCAACGAGTTGAGAGTCGGTGGTGGTAATGTTGAGTAATGGTCAATACAAGTTAGACGAGAGAACACGCCAGTGGCACATGCCGTTGCTGCCCACACCTAAAACCTCTTTCGCACTAAAGCTCCCTTCAACTCCTACTGCAACACCAATATCACAAACCTATATAATATCTTTTCCTCTATTTATACCAACACACATATATAAAGCATATATAGTTATACTTTTCATAGTCTTTTGGAATATATATACCACACCTTGATCCCTGTTCGACCCTACCTACATCCTCTCTAAACTCGCGGTACGCTTTCATATCGTGTTTCTGTATATACCTATACTGCTTTCATATAGTTTCTAGGGTGTACATATTATATATACATACCCATAACAACAAAATATATGTATTTTATGTATACCTTATACATACATATACATACTAATATTCCCTTATAGTATCGCCAACAACTTTTCCCTTTACCAACCCTCATCCAATTTTGTGTCTCACGCTATGAAACAACGGACAACAGTCAACGCGTTGTGCTCGCCAAGTCATAAATTAATGGGCGGTTATTGACGCGATAAATCTGAAAATTTAATACAAGCAAACGACGCGACATACAGGCATATGCCCCAAGAAAGAAATAATGAAAAAAAAAAAAGGAAATGAGAAAAAAAGAGGTATTAAAGATATATATTGATATGGCTTTTATACTATTATATAAGGTACCTTGTTGTCTGATGCCAAAGGATAAAAAGGATCTATTGATAACATATATATATACAAATATCAATTTCATATATATACAATGATAAAAAAAAAATCATATATATATATATATATATATCGAGACAAATGCAATTATACATATATATATATTTTTGTGACCATTCTTTTGTAAGTTTAAACCCTGCAGCCACTGACAATTTTATTTCTTTTGTCTTGGTTCTTTCGTATGTTCTTTGTGAGGTAAATTTTAAACCAAAAACAAACGTGAGACAAAATTTGTGGCGCCAATCCACAGCAAGAACATACCAAATAGTACTCCAAAAAACATAGCTACAGAGAATCGACTTATTTCCGGGACACTGACTATTTCCTCCTTTATTCGTACAAGTGGATATTCTGCTTTTACCAAGAAATTCATGAATATCACTCTTAAATTTTTTATTTATATAAATGTATGTAAGAAAATAATGAAAAGTACAGGTTTTGTAAATTTAAACTAAAGGCAATTTACTTTTGACATTACTGCATGGATTTTGTATAAATATTATTTATCTACAAAAAAATAAAAAAATAAAATATATAAATAAATAAACGAACTATAAAATTGTAAGAATAGGTATTTGTACAGGTTTGCCTCAAAAAGATATTTCGGATAATTTGTTTCTGAGAAATAAAGACTACATAAAATAAGTGTGCTAGTTTTTTTTTTTTTCTGTTTTATTTGTTGAAAAAAAAATTTTTTGAAGAAAATATATAGCCAGGTTTTATTATATATATGCACTTTAAAGTCTTAAACTCTAAAAAATAACGATCTGTGAAATATATTGAGCCTGTACAATACACAAATAAGTTTTAACTTTTTTTATTTTTTATTTTTACTTGTTATTTTGTCTTTTTTTAGACCACTAAAAAAGTTTTATGATTATTATTTTTTTTTATTTTTAACACTACAAAGAGTGAAAAGAAAAGTTTTCTTTTAGTTTGAAGAAAAAAAATAAAAAACATTTCTGGACTGATAAGAATCATGAAAAAGTGACAATGAGACTTGATAATGCCAAGTGAATATATTATATATATATATATTCACATTTAATAATAATCATATTTCAAGTTTTTTCTTATTTGATATAAATATGTATTTTTTATGCAGATACTTTGATTTCAATAGAAATATATATATATATTTTTAATATTCTCTCATGCTAAACGATTTTATTTTTTTATCAAGCTGGTAGACTGAATTCATTAATTATACAAAAAAAAAAAAAAAAAAAGTAAAATAAATAAATAAAAAATACGTGTCAGCGGTATGAAAATTCTTGGTGCTGAAAAATTTTGCAATAGATCGGATAAGTAGAGGAAGAAGTTGATGAGGTGAATGCCTGAAAGTTAGTGGGATAAAATTGCTTTGGATTTGGTGACATCACAGGGTCGAGAAGTTAGTGACTATAAGTATAAGTGAGGATAAAAAAAAAATAAAAATATTGTTGGTGGAATAGTTGAGAAAATTGGTGATTCATCAATATGTACTTGCATATATATATATATCTAAAACCACTTTATCCAATGTATATATATATATATATATATATATATTTATTGATTCAATAACTTATTTTTTATTGACTGAAAAATTGAAGTTATATTTTCAAAGGGGTTTATATAAATGTATAGTCATACGTGTATAAATATTAGGTAAATATATATACATATATATTTCAAGCAACTTCTGGCACCAATTGGAAGACTATTGAGTTTTGCATTACCTCTTGAAATGGATAATATATAGCTTATGCACTCGTAGAAAACGAAGCTGATGTATATAATAATACCTTTTTGATATATATATATATATATATATATATAGTTTCTCTCTTTCTGTAAGCTGCTTATATTAATGTAGCATGGTCTATGACACCTGAGAAGAGAAAGAGAGTAAATTTTGTATATAGAAATATACAAGATAAATAGAGAAATTTCAATTGTTGCAATAGAAATGTTTGTGTTGTTGTGTCATTGAGATCGGAGAAATTGCATGAAACACAAACCATAGCAATGCCACAAATCTGCACCACAATGTGTATCTATTTTACCCTTTTAGCCTTTATCTAAAAAGGGTTAACTATAGTTACAAGCGTAAACGAGATTATTACTACGATAACAAGAAAATTAACTACAAAATTTAACGTTTTACTGTGCTTATATAGTTATGGTAATTTTAATAAAATATTTATTGCTAAGTGACCCATGTTGAAACACCAAAGACAACGGTGGTCACGCTTTCCAAATATAAACCTATATAAATTATATACATAATATATATATATATATCAGAATAATATTTTTATTTTTTTTTTAATTTATATATTGTTTGATCAAATAATATTTTAAATTTTCACACATGCATTTGACTGAAAATATTTAATTTTTTTTTTTAAATTTATATAAAGAAAAGATTTGATTTGTGAAGCATTTTCAAGTCACGAAGGCATGGTAAAATCATCTGAATATCGATTGAATCTAGGTGCTTGCATGATTGAGAAAAGCCAACGGTGTGAGTAATTTCCTTACGATTTCCTTACGAGCCTGGGACTAGTTTACCGAGACAAGCTAACGCTGCTCAAGCAAACTGTGTATATATCTCAACGAATAATATAAGAAAAAGTAAAAATAATAATAATAATAATAAAAATGAGGAATAATAATATAAAAAAAAATTGCAAAAGATGAATGTAGAAATAAAACTTGGATGGTTCGTCTTCGATAGAAATGGTGCAATGGGTATAAAAACATATGATAATAAAGCACCGAGAAAGGTGTTTGCTTGAGTTTGTATACGCGGACTCGAAATATATTCATACTTGCATTGGGCTACCTAGGGAGCAAACGAGTGAAAATTTTATGTCATTTTATTTTATTTTTTTTTCTCTATGTTACTACAAACATATATATATATATATATTGCAACCACATATACAGATAATATAAACTATAACAACTAGATGGTAAAGAAACTTTTGGGTCAGGTTGTAAATGCTGATTGCTCTTCCAACCATATACACTCACTTGAATATTGTGTTGTCGAGAGAGACTTTTGTTTTATAAAATTTCCAATTGTAATAACGTACTTGTACTCTTGTATGCACTTGTCGACAAGATTATATGGTCCCTAACCAAGTCATATATGATATAGTTACTAGATAAAAATAAACTCAAATAAATACTTTTTTTTATTTTATTTTTTTATATCAAACTTTTGAGAGTACCAATTCTATTGTTACAAAACACATAAAAAATTATGATTTATTCAATTTATCAATCTAAAAAGTTTTTTTTTTTTTTAATTTTTTATTTTTTTATATCAATATTGATTTTTGTACTTTTATAAAAATGAAATTTCCATGCGTAAATATAATTTTAGTGTATCATATATATATATACATAGAATGTCTGGGTTTTTTTTGTTTTATTTTTTTTTTATTTTTTTATATATTTTTTTTTTTATTCAGTTCGGAAATAATATTTTTTTCAATGACCGAGCCGCTTTACTAATTTTAAAAAGTATGTCAGCTGTACAGTAAAGTTGTGAGTATATATTAATATGTGTAAAGGCATTGTAAATAATCACGAATGTGTAGGTAGTGTATTATATTCAACATTTAACAAAAAAGCCGTTTGAACACACGTTTTAAAAGCTCACCCATATCCATGTCCACGCTCTGTCGAATAGCTTTACCCGCAAGTTGTCAAACCTTTTAGATATATAACCACACTGTCGGTCATTTTGTTTAGAGTTACGAGGCGTTTTTTTTTTCTATGTTAATACATAAATTTACGATATAATATATAAATTTTTTTTTTTTTATTTTCAAATGTATATATAAATAAATGAAAATAAAAATACATCACACAAATAATACAATAGGGTATGTGCATTTTCAAAAATTTAACAGGTTATTTTGAAATAATAAATGACTACATTATTATTGTTTAAAAATTTAAGTAGCTTTAAAAAGAAAAGCGTAAAAAAATATATAAAGTAATATTGATGAAATATCATGTATATACCTATATATTTTTATTAACGATGCCATGTCAAATAAATAGTAGAATTTTTATACAAATGACGTATATTAATTTGTTGAAAAAAAATTGAAAAATAATAAATTATATTTTTTTGTCGGTTGTAATATTATATATATTTTGTCTAGATATAATATACAAGTGTTTACAATAGATTGAAAAATATTTTGAAAAATCGTTTAAGTATATTGTGGTAAAATTTTGTATTTTGCTTGAGGCGTATAAAGTCAGTCGACACTTTGGACAAACCACAGATTCTGATATGGCACATTCAAGTTTATAGGGTTTATATTATATATATATATATTCAAGCAAAAGCATCAAAACCACTTGGAATTTTAGTTTTCTTGGCAAGAATCAAGAGTCTCTTGATACATAATATGTATATATATATATTTAAGATTGTTTTCAATTTACTAAACAACAAACAAGATAGTTTATTATCAAATTAAAGTTTGTTTGAAATTTAATAAATTCAAAATATACATGTAATTTAAAAAAAAAAAAAAGGGCAAATAAAAATGAATGTAAAAATACCTTTTATTTACAAATACGTAATTTTTGAAAAAAAAAAAAAAAAATTAGAAAGCACTCTCAGATTACATTCTAATTCTTATACATGATTCATCAGTTACTTTCTTGCCTTAACTTGCTGTTCACGTACATGTTCTCTGGCGCGCGACTAAGTCATGCTGACGACTTGCTATTCGTAAATTATGCCTTCGATTTCGTACTTTTAGACTCGATTGAAATAGTTTTAGTTGGTAAATTTCATTCCGGATCACGTATTAAGTATAGACGTATTTTCATCTCAATTCTCACTGCACTCACTGTAGCACTCACACGATTTACATTGCTTAAATTCATATGAACATCTATAACAATTTTAAACTATTATAAAATGAAAAAATAATATCATAGTCTCTACATATATATCAAATAAATTAATATAAAGTATTTTAATTTACTTAGTTTTACTTTAATAAAAAATATTTACTTTTTTTATTTTTATTTCATTTTAATTATAAATTTTATTTTGTTAATTATTTTTGCAGATAATATGAGTTTCAATGGGACAGACAATAGCATCAATTTCACTAGCATATCCATCAGCTCCAGTAAAGGTGAGTTTAGCAAATTTTTTTATTTATCTATGATTTATTTTTGTCAAAAATATTTTTTATTAAATTTTCAAGTTATACTTGAATCTCATGTTTAGTTGGGTGTTTAGTTGATTAATTTTTTTTCTGTCAATTTTATCTCAAAAGAATTTTAGAACAAAAATAAAAAATATGAAAACTTAAAAGTATATAAAAAATTAATAATTTATATTAAAAATTTACTGTGTATCCAAAAATTAAGCTGCGAGTAGCATTTGCCATTCAATTTAATGTATTATTTTATTAGAAATCTATAAAACTATCGAGATTACGTGAGAAAAAGTTTATGACCAATGCACCAACCACATTGTTTGACCTTACTCACTATGTCAAAGCGCCACCTTTATATGATACCCTCAAGCTATTTTCGTATTATTATATTCTTCAATTTCACATATTTTATTCTACTATATATATACTTTGTTCATTCTTTGTACCAACCGTTCTTGTAATAATTTTCATATACCATTATCTTAAGTCTAATGTCACACGATAATATGAAAATACTTTGAAAAAAAAAAAAAAAACCAATTTATTTATATAATTTTGAACACACCAGTTGGATACAGTTGTTGTTGTTGATATTTTTAAAAATTTTCATTAGTAAATGAACATTTTCAACTAGTGTTGCATGTGTCACTAAATTTGTTGATATTATTTTTTAATATAATTAGCAAAAAATATTATAAAAGTATTTTAGTTAGGTTTTAATATTAAAATATAAGTTTAAATTAATTTTTATAGGGTTAATCAAAATTTATAGTTTAGCATACTAAAAATAGTAAATGATTATATTAAAAGTTTAATGATAGCAATATTATTCACTCACTAATGACCTAATTAATTGATGATAATTTGTATGAACGTAATTAATGCAAAGTAAATTATTGCTGTCATTTTAAATTAATAAATTACAATTTAAAAAAAAAAACAATAAGTTGAATGATTGAATTTGTTTTCCTTTTTTTTTTTTAAATATTTTTTATTGAAGTATATTTCATGCAGAAAAGACAATCAAATTTTAACTTTTTTTTTGTTGGTTTTTGATATAACTGAGTTTCTAGTAAAAAAAAAAAAAAAAAAAAAAAAAAAATAACATTGTTATACTGCAAGGTAGTATTTGATGTTTTAATATTTTCATGAAGTTTTTAGAGATATGAATAATTGAGTAACGTCAATAAAATTTTTTCATTATTTTTCATAATATAAAAGTTTATATAAAAAAAACATTTTAATGTTATGTTTAAAAAACATTTTTAATGCATTTTTTTAATATTTAAATTATTAAAAAAAATATGATTAAATACACAAAAAAAAAAAAAATATAACACATTATTTTTGTCGATAACAAAAAAATTTATTATAAAATTTTTATTATTTATAGTATAGCTATGCAATCAAATATCAAATATTTGTTTTGCCATTTGAAAAATCCGGATAAAAATGTCAGTCTAATAATTTCAAACACTAGCGTCCTATAAATCATTTTGACCAACTCAAATTGATTGAAAACTGGCTACTATGAAATTACGTACACAACTACTGTACCAAGACCATTGAGATGTATAATACATAAAGTATTTCATATTGAAATTCTAATATTATTTATATATGCACACTTGTTTAGTCGCTTCACTGGTCTTTGTTCCTATTTCATGCATCAAAATTATACATCACGTATGTTAAAACAATTGAAACAAATTTATATAATACCCTTATTTTTTTTTTTTTTGTTTTTTTTCTTATCTGAAAAAATTATCAACACTGAAATTTACATGCATGAATAATTTTCTCAGAACTGGTATATATAGTAAAATATATAGTCAAATTTAAATATTATTTTTTGATAACAATTTTTGAATAAAAAAAAATAATTTATAATTAAAAATTTTAATATTTAATTTTTGAAACATAATATATATATATATATTACGAAATTTTTATTTTTAAGAGTCTTAAAAAAAAAAATGTGCATTAAAAAACGACCGACTTGTTTGAGTACATAAATAATAATAATAATAAATATAAATTTAAAAAAATAAAATGATATTTGCAAATATATATATACATATTTACATAAAAAATATGTGGTAATTGAAATGAAAGAAAAAATATTCTCACCTAAAAATGGGTCTGTACTTCAAACGGTTATTCATTTTTTACATCATGTTTCCTCATTAAAAATAATCAATGCACACTTGAGCATTAAAATTTACATTTTACTATCAGTATCTTCGTCACGACACGTGAAAATTCACCGACAACATTAAATATACAATAATAATAATAAAAAAAGACAAGATTAAAAAAATAAAGAAAAAATGATAAAAAAAAAATATTTCATAGAGTAAAGTAAGACAAAAATAAAAAAAATAAAATAAAAAACTAGTGGTATACCCCTATTCAGAGTAATATTCGTAAAAGTTTGCCAAACTTTCCAATGTACCAAAAAAAGTCTTGGATATACTTACCCCAGTACGTCCTTGATGCTTTCGACGATTCATGTATATGTACAGCTCAATGTACTACAGCACATTCTTACTCTTTGTACTCTTCTTTTCTATTATCTTTTATTTTTTTTTTTTTAGTTTTTTTATTTTTTCTTTATCTAGCACATGGGTATTTTCAGTGCATTATTTTATATATATAGATGTAAGTTTTTCAAGAAAATAAAGAAAAAAAAAATAAATAAAAATGATAAGACTGAGTGAGAAAGTCAATGTTTTAACGTTGTTCTTTGTAGTTGTGACCATGCCCGGATATGTATAAATATATATATATATATACTTGTGTAACTTTTAAGACACACAATGTATAAATTGACTTTTATTTCAGTCTAGTATCAACAGGTATTGACTGATTCTTTTGATATAACTATATGTATATATATATATATATTATTAAAGTGTATCAAAGACTTTATATTGCATGTCTTGTGGTTTGGCTTCTTGCCATTTATGTCAATATTTATTAAATGCCTAGACCTAGGTTCATTAATTCGTCTTTTCACTGGTAAATTAAAAATTTGATATTATGGGATAAAAAAATTTTAAATTTATCATTTATATATTTAAATTTATATATAAATATTCAAAATATTGTTGCATTTCGGTGTATTGTTGTTGATTTATTTTTCTTTACTATCAATTATATAAATTTATTTTTTATCTATATATATACATTTATATAAATAAATAAACATGTAAAATATATCAACAATTATCACTGACCAAATTTTGTATACAACACATGGTGGTGGTAACGACACCAAAGAACAAGTTGTACCATTATTCAGCTTTTGTATGTATACATACGATAAGAGAAATCATGAATGTTTTAGACAGACATTGTTTAGGTTTTGCTGGACTTTGTTTTCTCTTATTTGTACACATAATCACCAATGTGGTTTAAACAACCTATACTTTGTTAAGGTGACAGTCAGTATAAATACGTAAATGCATTCAGAAGCATATACGTAAATGAGATTTTCAAGTTTTACTACAAACAAATATATATATATTATTAGTAGTTTCAACTGCTTTATCGTATATATAATATCTAAGAGGTCACTTGACTAAATTTGATTGTTTTTCATCATCAACTATTTATAAATTAATATTTAATTATTTTAAATATATAATTTTTTTTATATAATTTTCAAATAATATTTAACGGATTGTTAAATAATATCAACCAATATACAAATATTCGTTAAACTAATTTTATATTTATAATCGTGTATTCACGCTTTGGGCTTTTTATATTGCAATATACATTTTCACTCAATCGTTTGTATCGGTATACACTCTCTTTCTCTTTGAATTTACCTGCAGGCTAATATATATATATATTTTTTTTTTCATTGTTTTTTTAAAATATATATATATATACATATATAATATATTTTTTAATGAGCTGCAATGGAATTGTTTAAATGCCCTTGGCAATATTTTAAATGAGTCTCGTTGATAAAGCATGAATATATACAACACATGGTTAAAATTTTAAAAGTATAATCAATTTGTACACTAATGCAATGCTATTTAATTTCCTTTGAAATTGTTTTTCCCAAACGTGAATTGTATATTATTATCAAATTTTTTAAATACAAATTTCAAAGCTTTTTATACATGAATATCTATTAATTTTTAATGTAGATTTTTTTTCTCTTTTTTATAAATTATTATTCAATTAAAATAGATGATTTTTTTATTAAAACTATAATAATAATAATAATAATAATAATAATAATTATTATTATTATTATGATAAATAATACATTTAATAACACGTTTGTATAATTTAATAAATTTGAATAGAAAAATTAGTCGCATCATAATAATCACAAAATTTATTTATGATTAATTTATGTTGTACAACTTTTTGTGATTACGATTGATATAAAATACAATGTATATTGTTTAAAGTGTATTACTATTTTTTGTTATTCAATGTGATACGTATAATTTTTTATACGTTTTGTTGTACACTTAGTATACTGTAGAGAATAGACATCATTCTCAAGGGTATAATTTCGTCTAGATTTTCAAGGTAGATAAAATGTACACTAAAGTTCATATATTACTGAAGTTGTTGTTGTTGTTGTTGTTGTTATATAGTTGTACAGTTGTAAACATATATATATATATATATATATTTGTTGTGTATATACGTATATGATCAATTGCATATGCCAGAAGCAAGGCGATCTTGGAATGCATGGTAAACATAATCAGTATGTACAAAGCATTAATACCCTCTTAATTTATTGTAAATGCGTATATATACTAATATTATGACAGGCTAAAATACTGTAATCTGATATTAAGCATCCATAGCCGTTGATCATTCGAAAACACAACATATATATATATATATATATACATATATTTGTGTAGTTGGTAACAAGAAACTCTGTAAATTTCAAGTTGCGTCTATAATTTACTGGTCTCTAACTAATGTACCAAAGCTTGGCTGATTAGTCGTAGAATCAAGTTGAATTGTTGTATAATACTATTAAAATATATTGTTTTGAAATATATATTTATAAAATAATATTATATATAAGTATTAAATTTATCATGATAGAAACACTGTATATATATTCTGCGTGATGTTTCATAAATGTGTGTATATGTTTAATAATATTATACATGCTACATCATAACTTTTCTAGTATATATACGTGTTATGTCAGTTTGGAACTGGATTTGAAATTTCAGTTTCATGAATCCCTCGGTAGCAAAAGTTCTCAGTTAAAACACATATATATATATACAAATATACACAGTGAGTACATCAGAGTACATCTCTGACAGGAAATTGAACATGCATATGTATTTTATATCTATTTATTTTACACCCATGTATATTATATTTATATAATATATAATTATTAAATATTTATATATAATAATTTTTAATGAGAAATGGTTTAACACGTGACAGCATTTTAAATAGTTAAATGTTCCAAATGGACACCCATGTATAACTGGAAAATTTATCTCAAGTAGTATATAGAGTAGCAAGTAGTTAGAGTCAATCTTTGTTCATACATACAAGTTTGTTGTCATATATAACAAATGTAGATTTTCTTGTTTGTTTATTGTGCTGATCTTAATACGCATATACAAAATTCATGCAAATAAATGTATGATAAATAAATTTTGTAAATTACTCAGGATCAAGCAAAAAAAAAAGCGAGTAAATTGTATCTCTTATTGACTTGAATAATTAATTTTTTAATCCAAACCAAGAAGAAAAAAAATGAGTGACCCAAAGTTCATTCTATGGCATACGAGTTTAGTATAGGGTATATATAAAATTCTTGGTTTGTTTCCCCAGGGAAGTAAAAGCTCACCGGAAATCACGAGGCCAAACTGGCCTCAAATAAATCCTTCGCCACAGGCAAACTTTTTCATTCCTCGCGCGATTTAGACGATGTGCCTGCCAGAAACTCTTTCTTTTTTACATTTATTTCACTTTTATTTTATTTTTCTATCTCTATATCTATTTCATTTTTTTTTTTTTTTATTATTATTTTTATTTGTATATATACCAGTTCACCCTGTCTTATACAGTTGTGGCAGGATGTATGTGAAAAGAGACGGGATGTCCGGAACTAAATTCGCGTGTTTCCGATAGTCTGATGAATTGGAGGCACACCAGTAGAGCATGTATAATCGTTTGGATAGTTATAGATACTATTGGATTGAGGCAGTAGTTTGTTCATTTTCAAATATACTCCATACGTATTTTAATCTACAAATATATAATTGTTGAAACCTATGCAGCTGACTACATTGTTTAAATCCACTTTTCTCTTATTTTTTTTTAACGAAATATCAATAGAATTACAATCATTTACACAATTAAATCAATGAGTTTATATATTTTATATATATAAATGAATATTGTGAGCTTAATTATACAATATGCACAGAAATAATATAATTTAGAAAAAAATTTGAAGTTATGCAAACAATAATTCAATAAATATTTGAAATTAAAAAAAAAATACTAGAAATAATAATTTAGTAAGACATAGACAGTTTTATCATTTTTCTCAGTTCAAATATGATGGTTTTATGATTCAATCGTGTTAACAACAATGTAAAACGTTGTTTCCAAGCATTATAAGAATTATTTTTTCTCATTTTAAGATTTTGTTGGATTTTGACGCGAACATTTACCTTCGACCTACAGTCATCTTTGTGAAAATAAGGCATTTTGGTTAAAATAAATTTTTCTAAGTTATAGTTTCATCGGATTATGATTGAATTGAGTTAACAACAATGTAAGACGTTGTTTCCAAGCATTGCATGAATCATTTTTTCTAGTTGTAAGATTTTGTTGGACTTTGACGCGAACGTCGACATCCGAGCTAGAGTCAGTTTTGTGGAAATAAGGCATTTTGGTTAAAATAAATTTTTCTAAGTCAAAATTTTATCGGATCATGATTAAATTGAGTTAACAACAATGGAAGACGTCGTTTCAAAGCATTAAATAAATTATTTTTTCTCATTTTAAGATTTTGTTGGACTGTGACGCCAACGTTCACCTCTGACTTAGAGTCTCTTTGTGAAAATAAGGCATATTGGTTAAAATAAATTTTTCTAAGTCAAAATTTTATCGGATCATGATTAAATTGAGTTAAAAACGATGGAAGACGTTGTTTTAAATCATAAAATAAATTATTTCCACTCATTTTGAAATCTTATGGGATTTTGACGCTAACTTTCACCTCCGACTTATAGTCATCTTTGTGAAAATAGGCCATTTTCTTCAAAATAAATTTTTCTCAGTCAAAATTTTCTAAGATTATGATTGAATTAAGTCAACAACATTGAAAGACGTTGTTTCCAAGCATTGCATAAATCGTTTTCACTCATTTTAAGATTTTGTTGGACTTTGACGCAAACGTAGACATCCAAGCCAGAGTCAGTTTTGTAGAAATAGGGCATTTTGATTGATAATAATTTTTCTGAGTTCAAATGTAATGGTTTTGCGATTCAATCGTATAAACATCAATGAAAACCAAGCCAAGACCAAGAGTGCTCTTGATATGGAGTGATGCCCTAGTATTTACTTTTAAACATATATCATATTATTTACAAAATAGTTTGAATCTTTTAATCTATAGTGATTAAATATTCTACGGTATAATAATCAAATATGGAAAATCATCTGTTGTATATATAACTTGTATCTTTTTGTTTTTCATTTTTAAATAAATAAAAAACAAAAAAAAAACAATACAAGGGAAAAAGGATAGCAAAAAATAGGTACAACAAAAAAGTGTATGAGAGTATAGAGAGATACGCCAGGCAATAAATATACAGAGATTAGATCGGCAAGTCAGCATTTTCGAAAGCCAATAATTCGCGTGAAATATCGACGATCCTGGTTGGACACGTATACTAGCATCAGTATAGAAATCATGAAAAATAAGAGGAAAAAAAAAGCAACAAAATATAAAAAAACTCTGTAGGAAAACGGTGATGGGTATATCAGAGTTTTTTTTTTTTTTTCGGTACAGGGATGAGAGAGAGAAAAGGGTAAATATAGAAGGGTTGAAGCAGAGAAAAATTTTGTTAACCTGGCGTACTTTCCAATAGCCTGTCACTGTCGATGGCAATAAACCTTGATAATACCGAATAATGGGACTTTTTTTTTGATAGAAGCAAGTTTGATTTTATTTTTTTTTCTATATTTTTCTTAGACTTTGTGTCGCTAGGACTCTCGACCATTTGTCGTAAAACATTAAATTTGATCGTCTTTAAGAACAAATAAAAAACATGAAAAAATAAATATAAAAAACTTTTAAATAAAAAAAAAAAAAAAAAAGTGTAAAAGACAATCGTTGAAGAATTGATGTTTTGATTGAAGTTTCATCGGCCAAAAGAAATTCAACATTTTATGATAAAAAAAACCAAAAAGAATAAAAACGTATGAAAAAGTGCCAAAAAAATAAAAATGAAGAAAAAATATATGTGTTAAATCCATTTTATATCCAGAGTAAGCATCTTGGTCGTATCGTAAAAGATTTTAGTTGCACGTGAGATTGTTCTAGTTGACTCGCTGGCACATCAAAAAGTGGACGCACGTGTTTGTTCAATCCCATTACAACTGAGCCCTGAAAATGTGCTTCTCTAGTTATAGTTAACTCCATTGGTTTAAGAAATGATGAAAAAAAAAAAAAAATGAGTCTTTAGGGACTATAAAGTACACAGTAACATGACCGGATTGACGCGTACTACTTTTACTCATTACCTACTTTTTCTTTGATATTGCATATCCTTTGAAAAAGTTTTTTAAAAAAAAACAAAAAATGTTTATCATTTGTTTTTTTTTTGTCGGTGCATTTATTTTATTTTTATTTATCATTATTATTATGATTTTCATAACTCTATATATAAAGCCAGTATGTATTGATAAGTCAATGTTTTATTATTTTTTATAACATGCATGCATATTGTTAAGTAGAGACGTGGTTTTGTATCTATATATAGTCGAGTTAGTTTACACTTGGTTAGCTTTATTCGACAGCATCGAGCAATCTAGAGAGAAATATATAAGAGAAAAAAAATGAAAAAAAAAAGAGTGTTCTTTATTGAAGCTTCGCGATACGATGAAAATGTAGGGTCGTCACTCTAGTTACACTAACCAAAAAGACATGATGATCGTTGAACCCAAAGCCATGTCACCAACCACGTATTCCATCTTCTTTTTTACTAGTTTTTTTTTTTTATATTTTTTTTTATCTTTTTTTCCACAAGTCAATTTTTCTTCCCTTTCCACAATAATTTTTTAAAAACACTTTTATACTATTTCAACATTTTTTGTTATCCTGTTTTATCATGTTTTTTCTTTTGTTCGTTATTGTGTTGCTAATTGTAAAAAAAAAAAAAAAAAAAAAAAACAAATAACAGAAAGAATTTTAAAAATAAAAAAATAAAAAATATGAAAATAGAAAACAAAATATGAACAATAGAAAATCAAATTCACAATACATATTATACTAACGCTTACTTGAAAGCTTGACACTTGAAATTTTTACACATTTTATGTTGAGCTAAAAAACGGGCTTGTATAATATACTTACAGAATAGTATTCCCTGACAATACTTTATATATTTATATATAAAAAAATACTTGTGCTTTTATGCCAGCCACCCGATACTCACGCTTGAAAAAATCAGCTACAAATAATTGACACGTGAAATTGTTCACGAAGAAAACCTTTGAGCCAGTATAAGTATCAAAATAGTTAAATTAGAAAAAAAAGCAATAATCGAAATTCTGTCATTCAGTATCTTATAAAAGTCTTTTTTATTTTAAATTTAAATAATTTAGATATTTTTTAATAACATAGGTAGGGATATAATTGATGTTTTTTTTCTCTTCTTCTTTCTATTATTGTAATAATGAATATAATTTGAATATCAACAATGGATAGCTATGATTGTAAGTTATGAATAAACTGCAAATGCATATGACTGTAAATGAGAATGATGACTTTATTCAATAGAAGTAGAAATGATTTTTCATTTTAAAGATATTTAAACATACCATTCAACTAGAGTGCAATCAACTACTCACTTAGGTACTTGATGGTATGCAGCATATGCTTGTGAATGTACTCAAAAGAAGAGTAGACCAGAAACCACTGTGTGCTACTATCTATGATATCAGCACAAACCGGCTAGACCATTCAATAATATGTATATAAATGGTCAAGCTTAAAATAAATCTATACATCAATTTAAATACAAAAAAAAAAAAACAAAATTTTTTTGATATTAAAAATTGAAAAATAATATAAAATATACAAAATTCATAATGTAAAAAAGAAAAAAAAGAAATTTAAATTGCCATACGTTTTACTTGGCATTTATTTATTTTTTTTTTTTCTTCACTAAGTTCATCTTTGAGTGGTGCACATAGTTTACTTTTGGTACTTCCGGAGTTGAGTAAAATGCTTGTGTATGGTGGGGTTATTGTGACCTTTTTCTAGCTCCAGTAAGAAGCCAGGAAGCTGACGACCGGAAGGTAAGGAAGGCACATATCATTGTGCCGTCGAGTTGTTTGAATATTTTAGTTGGACAGCAAGAAACCCTGACGTTGGTGTACGCTCATATACTCTCTTATATATATACATATACTCAAGGGGACAACCAAACAAGACAGCTAGATAGATAGACAGCAAAAGAGTATAAAAAATAAAAAAATAAAATAAAATAAATAATAATAATAAGAAGACGAAGAGTGATAACCATGCAAGACTATTATATGTATAGGTATATAAAATACTAGAAAGATAAAAAGAAATAAAAAAGAAAAAAAAATAAGCTTTTATAAAACTTTATATATATACAGTCCGGCAAACTAAAAATTTCTTGTACCGTTATAGAGTTTTGTCAGTCTGTGTAATATACTTATGTTTGTATATATTTTTTGACGGACAGAATTGAGTCTATTTGCTGAATAGCAGATGACAGACTAAAATGTCTGTCTAGTTTATGAATAATTTGTGAAATAAGTGTAAAAGTACACTTGAGACAAATAAAAAGAAAAAATTTATATGTATATATATGAAATGATGCTTTGATCGAAGTTTCATCTGTGCGAGAAAATTCAACGACAACGATAAATGAGTCAGACAAAACATAGGTATATAACGTTAAGCTGCGATATGTATACAGGTTAAAAGCGGTCATAACTATGTCACTGCTTCATTGGAGCGAATTCTCTTGGGCTATTTGTTGCCATGGGGCATGTATATTAATGGTATATATATAAAGAGATTGAGGAGAAAATTGGGAGGGGTTTGTTAAGTTTACGGGGTCAGTTTGTCGTGAAATATATATTGGTAGTGGTTTGTTATAGTTGTCTTAGTTTATATCAACTAAACTAGCGGCTTGCCTGGGGGCTAAGATTTAATCCCTAACAACATCTCGGGATCTTTGGTGTAAGGGGTTAGGTTTCCGTTTTATGAACACTCCTTCAAGCTAACCTTATACATGTATATATATATATTAACTTTCTATATTACATGTAAAAAGTTAATTTGATATTAAAATCTATAACATAATTAAACCTGTCAATATAATTTGTCAAGTGTATTTGATTTTGTCAAAGACATTGTACATATATATGTGTATATTGATTAATGAAAAACATAAAATTTAATAAATATAATACAAGTATATATACTGATAATGTTCATGGTGCTGCTATACATAACTAAATTATTATGTTTGAATATTATAAACGAATGAGCTGTACTTTCATTTCCGCCTTGCTCTTCATCCATCCGCAAAAACTTATCCGCATATACTTTTATAAAGAATATGAAGATCTTGAGGAAAAAAGTTACGGTCGTTTGCAAACTAATCGAGTACTCGCTTTTCCGTGAAGCATCCAAACTTTCAGTCACTATCAAGTTTTTTTTTATATTTTTTTGCGTGTTTTACAATCTTTACAAGTATGAAGGTAATCGAAGTTGTTTTATTTGCTTAAAATCTTGCAGTAAACCATCTATATTATTAATATTTACTTAATCAATAAATTATTATTGAAAAAATTTTAATATATATATATTTGAAAGTTTTCATAATTATTTTAACAAGCATGCATACAGTGTATAAATAAAAATTAAATAATCATTTGAAGACTTACGATATTTCTCCAAAAGGTGTAAAAGCTTCTCTTAAAGTTTGCGTCTCAATTTCTGGACTCAAATCTCCAACGAATATGTGGTAGTGTTCTGTAATTAATAAAATTAAACAAAATAAATATATATTTATTTATAATTTTATATTGACGGTATAGTAAAAATATAAAAATTTTTTATAAAGTGTTTGACATTTTTTTATATTGTTCATTTCCATGACAATACAAAAATCCTTCATCTTAAGTTTATACATTTTTTATTTATTTATTTTATTTTTTGTCCAAGAAATGAAAAAGATCCTATATTTCCGGTGTTTTTTCAATGATTTATTTCAACATATAATTTAAAGCGTGCTTCTATATATCCACCTCTATCCATCTGCATCGATTTTCATAAGAATACCACACCTCCATCGAGGGTGATTTTCTCTTATCACGTTCGTGCAATTGTTCATTTTTATAAATTGCTAACGATTTTTATTTTCTTTATTTTGTTATTATAATTATGATTATCATTATTTTTTTATTCTAATTTATTTTTTTTTTCTTCGTTTAAAGTTACGATCAATTTGATTGTCTGTTTTAACTTGATATCATCTGTGTTTGTAGTGAATTCCATTTATTAGCTTTACCTTTGTGAGTGGTTAGTGAAAATGTAGAGATATGTTACGAAATTTGTTTGGTTGAAACAAGTCAAATAGATTTGCAATTGATATATAATTATTTTGATGATATGTGTTTGTGTATAGTTTCTAGAAATTTCACTTGATCTAAACACAGCTGTCCATTTTCACAAATTACTTGAACCCTTGTGCTTTCTCCAGCTCAAATCTGATGCAAGTACATATTGTATTTATTTCATCAATGATGTTGAATTTTGAGTATACTAAATTTATTTATATACCTATACATATATATTTCAATTGTGTTTAAAATATTTTTCATCAATATAAATTAACATATATATTTCAAAAATAATACTACTACTTTTGAATTAATCACTGTTAATTTTATACAATTGAATAAACTTTTGAGATTTTTTGTGAATTAATTTGAAAGAAAAAAAAAATAAATAAAAATGAAAACATTTTTACGAAATTGTGAAATGGTCGATGGGTGGAGACAGAAACGAAAGCTATGAGATTCACAAGGCTTGGGTAATGGAAAAGTTACGGGGGTATATATAGCTGAGTATCGCGTACCATAGTCCCTGGTTCAAATTTATTTCACGATTGTGGGTATGCCATTGTTGGGATGGCTCAACGAGAAAAAATAAAACAAAAAATAATAATGGCCAATCCCACCTTGCTATATTCTATATACATACATACATCACTGAAGTATATATAAAAACACACATATGCAAAAATAATTGTTGGAAAGATTTGTATGTATGTAAATAACACTTTAAAATAGATGCAATAAAAATTTTAGTGATTTTTTTTTTTTTTTTTTTTAATTTTCCAAATTGTTATTTGTTTTAAAAATGCATTTATAGACTTGTGATAAGTAGATTAATAATTATTTATAGCATAACCGAAACATTCAAACTTTACCATACATAAATTACTACTGCTACTGCTATTTTATTTAGATTTTTTTTTGAATTTTTATTTCTATAAATACACGTATTTTATTATTTAAAGTTTTTAAATATTTTTTCACAATTAATGTTGCAGATGAATGACATGAATCGAAATGAGATAAGCCGACGACATATTGGTGAGTTTGATTTTTTTTTTTATCAATTTTATTTTGATTTTCAAATAACCAAATATTTCAAAGCTTCAGCTTTAAATATATATTTACTATTAATTTTTAAAGTTATTTAAACTTTCATTTGTTTGTATGTGTGATTAATTAATTTTTTTTTTTCGTTATATATAAAATTCTGTCATTTTTTTTTTTTTTTTCGATTCGACCTAAAATTCATTTACTTGTTAACTATTTATGAATTAAATTTGATTTGAGCTTGGTTTTTGACATTGAATCAAAAATGAAATTCAAAAGTCAACATTAATTTTTACCGTGTGAAAATAAATGAATTTTATAAAATTTCACTGGTCAATTTTAATTATATTTAAATATTTTTCATTAATATAATTAAAAAAAATAAAATAAAATAAATAACTATTAAATTAGAATACGTATAAAAATTTTTATTATTATTGATAAATTTTTTTGTAATATATGTATGAATAGACATCAATGAAAGTGTTGACAGTCTTGTTTGACAAAAATGCATATTATATACTTTATTGTGTATACACATATGTGAACATGTATACAATAATAATAGCAACACGTCGATACTACTAAACTCGTAAATCATTGTGATTTAGAGGACATCCTCAATAACCGACATATTGCTTGCTGCCAAGTCCGAATTGTGTATGTATTGCTGTGTTACATTTTATGGCAATTTTCATATATACAAATCAAAACAAAAATTTTATCGACGCGAGTAGCTTTTCTTTTTCACTATTTTATATATATTATTTTTTTCCTTTTTTCTATATATATATGTATAAATTTTTTATACAATGTACCTATATATATTTATATAAAATAATAATAATAATAATTCATTATCCAATAATAATTATTATCTATGTTCATATCGCAAATTATGCTATAAAATATTTTCTCTTATCGTTAAACAAACAATGATAATATTTGATGTAAATTACAAGTAAGAATCTATGCAATAAATTTGTAAAATTGGTTTAATCAAATCAATGTGTTTGCATATGTTAACATGAGCGTGTATTTGTAATTCTAGATATACATTATATATATCTATATATATGTATATGTATATGGTGATATGGACTTTTGCCGTATCAGTCGTGTATCCATCAGTGTATGTGGTGGCGCTATGCCAAATTGATGCTGTTTGCCATCACCCATAAGCCTCAATCTGCCCACCTATATATTTATATAGCCATATATATTCATACACATATATACACTTAATACATTCATATATAGCTATATAATATTTGTATGGGTTTTTACATATATGCGTGTATTGCAATACTAAGCCTATATCGCATTATGGATCTTCTCATTTATATAGATATAACACACAAACACTGTGTGATTTCCATCAACCCTTGAATTGTTAAATCTTTGACAACCTAAAATATGACATTACTAATATTTTAATCTATGTTAATTTTTTTAATAATAAATTTTTTTATTTATATTTATCTACTCGAAACAAAAACAAAAAAACACATAATTTATTAAAAATATATAAGAGATATGATACACTCATTCATCAGTGTATTATACTTTTATACAACAAAAAAGGAAAAATTTTTATTTTATGAATATTTACATAAATTTTAATCATTATGATAGTATATAAATCTTTATACTATTATTGATTTGATACTTGCTATTAAAGTATATTTATCAGTTTCGAAAAAAAAGATATTTTTTATGACTTATATATATCATCATTTTTTTTTTTTCTCAGTGATTAATTGATGATTATGTTAATACTTTTATTGTCGAGATGAGCATAACAAAATAAAAACGAAATATAAAAAAGAAGTAGATTAAATTTTTTATCATTCAGTAAGTTTTCTGAGAGATCACTTTTAATTTTTCAAGTGATTAATAATTTTTTGATAAAGAAATGGATATTTTTTATTTTATTTTTTTTTATACTTTTATCATTTGTATGTAGAGTGGAATTAAAGCAATGAAAAATTATTGTTCTACATTTTTCTTTTTTTTTTGGTTTACTATATATATCTACTCAACTAAAACTCTTTCTTTATATAATATATATTTAAATATTTTAAATAAATTATTATATACCCTATATTCCTGAGTAAAATTGATTTTAATCTATCGTATTTAAATATTCTGAGAATTATAAAAAAAAAATCTTTGAGTTAAAAATAGCTGATAAATTATTATAAAAAGTGATGAACCATCAAACTTGCCAATTTACTTATTTTTCATTATCCAAATGTATTTTAAAAATAATTCGACAATCATTTTAATATCTTTAAAATATTTATAAACCAAGAATATTTTTTATATTAATTTTTTATTCAAAGTATACTGTAAAATTATAATTATAATTTTTTATGCTTTTTTATTCAAAGTATGCATAAAATGAATAAAACTTTTTTACTTGATGTAATTACAGATAAAAGTTGTAATAATAAAAAGGTTGTATATTTATAAAAAAAACATTGAATGACATTTTATTGTGATTGGATAAAATTGTTCTACATTTATTGATCAGTTGTAGTACAGATACACAAGTATATTGTCAAACTTAGCATTGATAGTCAATAACCGTATATAAATATATACATCTTGTTCTTGTTTCTGCAGATAACTTTATCCGCATATATATATCTCTTTAATTTTTTTAACAAAGTTCAATTAAACTCAACTCATCAATTGCATAGTTTCATTATTTGTTCAAGTCAATACTGATCATTGTGTAAAAATAAGAAACGATAAAACTTTCAAGTAGTGTATTACAAGTGTATAAAGTGTTGATACATTGCAAGTTCACATAATTATATCAAAGCTTAAATATACTTATATAGTTTGAATATAAGAAACAATTAAAGAAAAAATAAATGTCATCATGAATTGATACTCATTCCTATATATATATACATATTAACTCGTGCTACAGTTATATATATATTCAATTGATTAAATAGCTTTACAGACCAACAGAGTTGTAATTAATTACCAAAGTAATTATCTGATGATTTAGAAAGCAAGAGAGGCTTCTCGCGTGTAAAGCACTGAAATTCAAACGAATTACTATTATCCGTTTGAATCCGAAAACTAACCGCTAGACTTACTTGGTGTGTGAATTGTTGGTGACGCCAAGGCGTGACCGGTAGTGGTAGTATGGCGGTTGGGGGTTGAGGGTTGTAAAATGAATTTTGGCTCAACCTTGTGCAGTCCAAGTAAACCGTTTCGCAGTTAGTAAAGCTTCTCATTCTCTTTCTCATTTTGTCTTTTATATTTATATACCAAATGTCGACGTATAACTTTACTTGACTGCTGTGTGATAGTTTGAATCTCACACCTTTTATAGGTAAAATATATATAAACTTATATACATACATGTATGTATAACTTGAAGTACATAAAGATAGTCTCACACAAAAGATGCCGATTCATTTTATTTTTTATTTTTTATATGTATAAAATACTTTGTTCTTTGTGCTTGCTACAATCTCAGCTATTTTTTTTTTTTTTTTTCTTTCTTTTTTTTTTTTTTTTTTTTTATTCAACTATCCAGCGGGACTCGTTATCGTTTGTGTCTCAGGTGAGTTTAATCTATCTTTATATATATGTATAAACGTAAAAAGCTTGTGACTTATCATTAGTACGATCAAAAGAAATATCTAAAAGTTCAAAAAATGTTATTTAACTATCAATTTTTTATATCAAAGATTTTGTCTGATATTTAATTGCAAAATATTTTAGTATTAATGTATTATTCTGAGTAAATAATATATACTTTGTATATAGATTTATTTGTTTCATTTTATAAAAGAAAAAATAAATACATTTACATTGAAATTATATGAAATGTAAAATCGGCATAAGAGAAATTCAAAAAAAAAAAAAAATAAAAAATAAAATCCCGAGAATATATATGGAGAAAAGGTTTGATGTTCACGATATATAGCGGTTCGTTTGTGGAAAAAAGTTTAGTTTGAAAGGCAAATCGTGGCGCGTGCAAGCACACAGATTTTACATAGTTGCATATGTATATATAAAACATATGTGCGTATATAGATATACATTTGTATATAAAACATTGGGAAAAAAAAATTTTAAAAAATATAGAGAAAAGACTGTTTTTTATTTTGAAACGTTTCAATGGATTCTATATAATATAGGGTAGATTTGCTTGGTCTCTCTTCCAGTTTGGTGGCATTATTCTCGCTTGTACTCAACCATATTTTCTTTCTCATTCATTCACTGGCAATATCAACAGAAATGCAAGCTCGTTGAACGACTGCCCGTTCATTCGCATACTTCATTCGTGCGTATAACAAAGTTGCACTACCGTTCACTTTCTGCCTGCGTTTTAAATTGATGGATTTTTCTGGGTGAAGGAAAAAAAAAGCTTTGTAAAATAGTACTAAATAAAATATAGAAAAAAAAAAAAAAAAAAAAAAAATTAGATTAAAAGATTTAGTGAATAATATAAAAAGTAAAAAAAAAAAATTAAACTTTGCACTAATCAATTGATGATAAAAAAAAAATTGAAAAAAAAAGTCAATTGCCTCTATTAAATTATCAATATATATATATCTATATATTTTTGGTCGATCTGTAAGCGTCTGCTTGTGCAAAGGTATATAATCACAGTCATTAAGTAGCATAGGTATAGCTTTCTAGACAAAGTTCAAACTATAAACTTAAATAAATAATTTTTATAGAAAAAATTTTTTCATATGGACACGTCATATATAGAAAATTAAGGGGTAAACTTGAGTCTTTTATTCTATAATACAGTGCAAGTCTGGGTTGGATAGTCAACTATCGACGTGCTCTCTTGGAGGTTAATAATGGAATTATGAATCACGTCGCGAGTTAACTTAATACGATTACCGGATAAAACGGTGAGTTTAAGCATGCTTCGTTGAATTTCCTAAAGTACATGCACATTTATATATATGTATGCATACATACATATATTTCTTTACACATATATTTTACACGTTTCTAAACATTTTCATGTTTAATATTACAGTTTATGCCTTGAAAAACGATTCATTACGATTTTACTGAGATTCTCGTTTATTAAATCATTCAAATTTCAAATCAAATATTAAATACATAAATATTATATTTTTATTTTTAATTTTACATTATATTTATTATTTTTTTTCAATTTAAATTATTATTATTAATTATAATAATAATAATTTTAGTCGAAATTTTTTTAATATATTTAATGAAATTATAGTTTATTTAAAATATGGCTGATGTCAGTAAAATTTTATTACTTATTTCTAAAATATATTTATATATAATAATTGTAAATTTAAAAATAATTGTAAAATTTAATCACGTAAATTTTTTAATCAAATTTTCATTCAGAATACAAATATTTTATTATTATAATTTACTATTATTATTTTGATTATGAAATTTTCTATAGCATATATAGACAATGTTTAGTTTGAATTTGTTTATGAAAAGCTAATACTGAGTGGTTGCTTTCAGATAAACATTTCTGAGATGTAAATATAACCTAGAAATTATACAGTTGAAGTTAGTATCAAATGACAAATCCCAAGCATATGAAAATAATAACAATAGTAATAATTATAATATCAATAATTTGAGAGAAAATTATATTTAAAAAATTAGTTGAACATGATTTATAAATTGAAATTATTACGTATATTCATGGATATGCAAAAGATTAGTGAAATTAGTCTCAAGATATAAATGAAAATTTCTATTTCTCTATATTTTAGAAGTGTATATACTATGTAAAATTTCAACCCTAGTATACATATGTATGTGTATCTATCCTTCATATACTTGGTTATATATATATTCATATATACTTTAAGTATGTCATATCTCAAATCTCTGTACTACTAAGCCATTTAGATATATCATAATGTATACATTAGTACATTAACAATGTTGTTAATCTTTCAAAACCATTGCAACACTCAATGCAATAGTCAAGTCTAAAGTCTCATCATCTCATCACGGATATTCCCAAAGTAAAACATCAACAAGTCAATTTACATGAATTTTGGATATTTCTGATTCTCAAATTTCATAAACTAATGGTGGGAAAATTCTGAAAAAATTTTAGAATGTTGCTTTTTTAATGATCTAAAAGATAGGCTAAAAAGTATTGAAGAATAATTTTTTAGAATTTTTTATTTCAATTACAAGTCAATTTATATGAATTTAGAGGATTTACACTATCGAAAAGTCATGATCAAATCGTGGGAAAATTTCTAAAAAAATATTAGAATGTTTGTTTTTTGATGCTCTACAAGATAGAAAAAAAAAATATCGAGAAATAATTTTTTTTCAAAAAACGCTCTTTTTGAAAAAATAGCATAATTCTGGGTGATTCGACATGGATATTGTCAATTTTACCACTTTAGGTTAATTCTATTGGTGTAAAAATAGTCAGAGCATAATAAAAAAAGTATGTGCATGTTGTTTTTATCATGCTCAACAATGTAGAAGAAAAAAAACTTTAAAAGGCAAAGCCTCTGAAATTTTTTATATTAATTACAAGTCAATTTATATGGATCTGGTAGATTTGCACTATCTCAATCTCTTAAACTAATGGTTGGAAAAATTTTTAGAAAATTCTGAATTGATGCTTTTTCATTGTTCTACAAGATAGACAAAAATAAATCAGGATAAAAATTTCTTTAAAAATTTTATAACAATGACGAGTTAATTTACATAAATTTTAGATATTTCTGACCTTACAATTTCAAAAACTAAACCCGGGAAAATTCTCAACAAAATTCTAGAATAATGCTTTTTGAATGCTTTACAAGATAGAAAAAAGAAAACTACGATATACATCTTTCCAACTTATATATAATATATATATCGATATATATTTATATATGAATATAAACTGTCCATGATTCCTTGTACCAATTCTATTTATTACACTTGCCAAGCCACAGTGTACAAAGCTTTGATTTTCTGTGTCAATGCACTACAGACGATTATCTATCCACAGTTAATCTACATATAATTCGATAAATAATAACTACACATCACTTTACTCACACTGTTGATGATAATAATAATAATAATCATTACAGTGATGATGATGATGATGATGATGATAATAGTTGTCACTGCCTTGTATTTTTATTATTCAAATTTATTATGACTTTTTTTTTTTCAATTTTTTTATTTTTTCATTTCAACGTAGTTATTTAAATTATATATATTTTATACGTATTTATTCATGCGAAATCACATCAAGTAAAATAAAATCATTCTCAATTGACCTTATTTTATTTTTATTTTATTTATTATTTTTCTTATATTCAACTCAGAGACTAGGATATAGAGACGATCAAGTTGACTTGTGTTTACTTCAGCTTGAAATGACATTTTACATCTCATTTTTAAAATATTCTTCAGCTCACTAGAATAATTTATTTTTTTTGTAAATGTTTGTACACAAGAAAATTTATATTTAAAATAGAAAAATATATAAAAAAAAAAAATTCAGATCGGATATATAATTACAAAATCTGTACAAAATTTAATTTAATTTATTTTTTTTATGTTAAATACTTTTTTTGATTTTTATTTTATCATAATTTCTAAAAGCTAAAAGAAAAAAAAAAATCTGATGATAATCTAATTAGGATAAAAGATAAAAATAAATTGAAAAAGTATATATATGTATATGTATTTATAAATAAAATTAAAAAAAAAAAAAAAAAGAAATTGGTGATTAGGAAAGGATTTGTCTGTGAGTGAAGGAAAAAGTAAAAGAGTTATTGCGAGGGGTAAAGGGTAATCTGCACACCTAAAGGTGATAATACCTTTCGTGTGCACACAGAGAAACGTTTGCTGAGTAAGACGGAACGTCTGGCTGTTTCTCGTCGGCATCAGCCATTACAATTCGTAGAAAATCACCTCACTATGGGTAACGATCTTCTCTGCTCACCCGTGAATCGTTCAAAGATATCTCTCGAGTAGCTACATACTTTTTTATATACATATAGATAAATGAAAAAAAAAAAGAAGAGATTTAAACGACAAAGTACAACAAAGTATATACATTTAGCTTTTAAAGCAGTAAAAATTTTCTTAATTACATATAGATATATATCTATCTATATATATTTATATGCAAAAAAAGAAAAATTAAAATCACAAAAGTTTAAAACCAAACAAAATAAAAATAAATTGAAAAAACAAAAAAAATATATACATAAACTGGCTATGCCAAAAAAAAAAAATCTATATATATATAGATGCGACTCATGTGTACACAATAAATATCAAAGCACAAATTCAACCCGTTCTATCGAAAGTACAAGCGATTGTCCTCATCCTTTTTTTTTTTTTTGCTTCACAAACTGTACTAAACGGACATTTAAATTCAACGACACGTCGCAACTACTGTGCTGTATTTTTTTATTTAGATTTTTTTTTTCTTATATATATAGGGAATTTTTTTTTCTTTCAAATCCTTATTTTTTTTGTTTTTCTATGTATATCACGATATTTTTACAAAATAAATATTGTAAAAAATAGTAAATAACAGCTATTAAAAGTTTTTTGATTTAAAAAAATTTAGTCTAATCACAATTAAGTAAAATTCAACAAATTAATTAAGGTTTTATTTTTTATTTCTTAAAAGGAATAATGGTAAAGTGTAGTTTCATATTTAGTTTAATATTTGAAGAGTGTTTTGTTACGTATATTTGTGTCATACACAAGTAAACATATGTATGTACATGTATATATTTGAGGACAGTAAAAGTATAGAACCACCATGTATATACATATGTATACTTATGTTGAAATTTTCGATGCGGAAATGGTCGCCATTTCCTGGTGACGCGAAGACGCTACCTATATATATTACAACTGTGTCTTTCTATTTCTCTTTTTATTCACACATTCATGTGTTTTTATATCTATGTATTTTAAACAGACTTACATGTATATATACGTGCATATGTCTGTAAAAGAAAATTCACTGAGGCAAAGCATCATATTTTTCTGTATTACAGCTGTATAAATATATACACCTATATACTTTGAATATTTTAAAATGATATCGCATCACTATTTGATATAGAATAAAAGATGACAGTTAAAGAGATAGGAAAATGCGTATATATATGAAAAAAACAGAAAAAAAATATAGTATTACCCTTTTTAAAGTAGAAAAATAAAAAAACAATATTTTATATGAAAAATATTATTATAGTTTAAAAGGTTTCTATTTTATTTATGCGAATAAATATAAAATAGAAAAAATAAAAAATAAAATGCAATTTATAAGTCATTGGTGTTATATGAAACCAAGTAAAAGGTAAGGCTTCACTCCATACCAAGACCACTCTTTTTTGTCTTAGTCTCGTTTTGAAGACCAAGCGAAGAGTGAGACAACACTGGTGTTTTTAGAATCAACAGAAGACCAAGACGAGATTCGCATATTTTGTACCAAGACAAGACCAAGACAAGACTGGACTCAGTCTTGGCACATTTGGTCTTGGGTGAAGCCCTACAAGCGAGAGTCAGTTTTGTAGAAAAAAAACATTTTGGTTGATAATAATTTTTCTAAGTTTAAATATAATGGTTTTATGATTAAATCGTGTAAACAACGATAGAAGACGTTGTTTCCAAGCAACGCATAAATTATTTTTATTCATTTTAAAATTTTATTGGACTTTGACGATAGCTTTTACCTCCGACTTAGAGTCATCCTTGTGAAAATAAGGCAATTTGGTAAAAATAAATTTTTTTGATTAAAAATTTCTTGATATTATGATTGAATTGCGTTAACAACAATGTAAGACGTTGTTTCTGATCACTAAGTAGATTATTTTTATTCATTTCAAAATTTTATTGGACTTTGACGCTAACGTTCACCTCCGACTTAGAGTCATGTTTGTGAAAATGAGACGTTTTGGTCAAAATAAATTTTTCTAAGTTAAAATTTTTTAGAGTTATGATTGAATTGAGTTTACAACAATGGAAGACGTTGTTTGAGAGCATAAAACAAATTATTTCTATTTATTTTAAAATTTTATTGCACTTTGAAGTTAGCTTTTGGCTCCGACTTAGAGTCATCTTGGTGGAAATAAGGCATTTCTGTTGATATAAAATTTTCTCGGTTATAATTTCATAAGATTATGATTGAATTGAGTTAACAACAATGTAAGACGTTGTTTCCAACCATTAAATCAATTATTTCTACTAATTTTAAAATTTTATTGCACTTTGAAGTTAGCTTTTAGCTCCGACTTAGAGTCATCTTGGTGAAAATAGGGCATTTCTGTTGATATAAATTTTTCTCGGTTATAATTTCCGAAGATTATGATTGAATTGAGTTAACAACAATGTATGACGTTGTTTCCAACCATTAAATCAATTATTTCTACTAATTTTAAAATTTTATTGCACTTTGAAGTTAGCTTTTGGCTCCGACTTAGAGTCATCTTGGTGAAAATAGGGCATTTCTGTTGATATAAATTTTTCTCGGTTATAATTTCCGAAGATTATGATTGAATTGAGTTAACAACAATGTAAGACGTTGTTTCCAACCATTAAATCAATTATTTCTACTAATTTTAAAATTTTATTGCACTTTGAAGTTAGCTTTTGGCTCCGACTTAGAGTCATCTTGGTGAAAATAGGGCATTTCTGTTGATATAAATTTTTCTCGGTTATAATTTCCGAAGATTATGATTGAATTGAGTTAACAACAATGTAAGACGTTGTTTCCAACCATTAAATCAATTATTTCTACTAATTTTAAAATTTTATTGCACTTTGAAGTTAGCTTTTGGCTCCGACTTAGAGTCATCTTGGTGAAAATAGGGCATTTCTGTTGATATAAATTTTTCTCGGTTATAATTTCCGAAGATTATGATTGAATTGAGTTAACAACAATGTAAGACGTTGTTTCCAACCATTAAATCAATTATTTCTACTAATTTTAAAATTTTATTGCACTTTGAAGTTAGCTTTTGGCTCCGACTTAGAGTCATCTTGGTGAAAATAAGGCATTTCTGTTAATATAAATTTTTCTCGGTTATAATTTTATAGGATTATGATTGAATTGAGTTAACAACAATGTAAGACGTTGTTTCCAATCATGAAATAAATTGTTTCTATTAATTTTAAAATTTTATTGCACTTTGAAGTTAGCTTTTGGCTCCGACTTAGAGTCATCTTGGTGGAAATAAGGCATTTCTGTTGATATAAAATTTTCTCGGTTATAATTTCATAAGATTATGATTGAATTGAGTTAGCAACAATGTAAGACGTTGTTTCAGAGCATAAAACAAATTATTTCTATTAATTTTAAAATTTTATTGGACTTTGACGCCAACGTTTACCTCCAACTTGTGGTCTTTTTTGCTAAAATCAGACATTTCGGTTAAAATAAATTCTTCTGAGTTATAATTTTATCGGATTATGATTGAATTGAGTTAACAACAATGGAAGACGTTGTTTAAAAGCATAAAACAAATTATTTCTATTCATTTCCAAATATTATTGGACTTTGACGATAGCTTTTACCCCCGACTCAGAGTCATCTTTGTGAAAATAGGTCATTTCGGTTAAAATAAAATTTTCTAAGTCAAAATTTTATGGGATTATGATTGAATTAAGTCAACAACAATGAAAGACGTTGTTTCAAACCATAAAATTAGTTATTTCTATTTATTTGAGATTTTGTTGGACTTTGACTCAAACGTCAACATCCGAGTGAGTGTCAGTTTTGTAGAAATAGGGCATTTCGGTCGATAATAATTTTTATAAGTTTAAATATAATGGTTTTATGATTCAATCGCGTAAACAAATCCGAAAACCAAGCCAAGACCAAGACAAGACCAATGTTTTTAAAACAAAGACAAGATAAAAACAAGACTGGACTCAGTCTTGACATATTTGGTTTTGTTCGAAGCTCTAGTAAACGGTTATATTCATTAATTAATATATATATGTACATCCATATAATTGAAAATTGATAAGCTTTAATTTTCCAAATATTACACTGCAAGTATTGCATATACTCGTTTCATTATAAACTATCTAAATATTAATAACATTTTAAATTCAGCTGTGCAGTATTTATCATATTATATATAAGAGAGAAAAAAACTGTGAACATTTTATGCTCCAAATATATACTATTAAATGTATATATAATATATGGTTAGCACCATATAGACATATAGAAAGCAACTATTTGACCTAACAAAAATAAATTATGCAAACGTATCGTTTGTACCAGTATCAACTTTTGCGTATATATAAAGTCTAACAAGTGTATGTGTACATATATATATATATATATGTTGGGGGGTCGTTTGAGTTTTGTCTATGCGTGTATAGATAATGGTCGATCGAATTGCATGGTCTGTTCTATTGCGGATATGTCACTGGATTGGTTTAAATATATATTAACACCCTCATACGAACAAATGCGTTTTGCATATATATATTGTATATCTATGTAAATATATATAAAGAGAAAAAAGCAACGACAAGAGGATATAGAGATTTTAGAAAATAGAAATGCAGCTGAACCAAAATTAACTTTCGCGTAACAAAGCCACAATTGAAATATTAATTAGTTGAAAATTAGTTGAATATATATAGGTCATGCCTGTCGTTGAATCATATAATATGACTCAACAAATATTTGACACCATTGTATAACATTCAAATGTGGTAAATTTTAAACTTTTAAGCTTTTTTTTTTTTTCTATATATTTCATATTTTATTACAATACGCGTTGAAAACGAATAACCCTTTTAGCCGCACTCTTCACTATTAAATAAAGTAAAGTAGAAAAGTAAATTTTTGTATATATATAAACTCAAAGTCATATATATTTTAGTCGTTGGATTATATCACCCTTTTTTTTTTTGTTTTTTTTTCTTTACCCCTCTTTTCATTTCCGTCTCATACAAGAGCTTTTCTCGTAGCGTAACGAGCTATGGATAAAAGAAAAACTTTATGTATTTAATAATTAATTATGCTTCATACTTAAACTCTTGTTAAATTTCAATGATGACCCTATGTATTATTTTATAACAAGAGTTTTCATTATTTTTATTTATTATTATTATTATTATTATATAGTTGAATATACTTATATATTCAAGTAATTATAAAATTTTGGTATTTATTGGTATTTAAGTTTAATAAGTATACATACATTAAAATAAAAATAATGATAATATAAATATATATATATTGTATGTAATAGATGACTAATAAAGTTATCTATATATATATATGTATATGTTTTTATAAGCATTGTTTGTATATTATTGTTTATCCAGTTATACACAACACAATTAAAACATGATGAAAATTTTATCCATGCTGGCATTAACCATCCTTTGGCACTAACCAACTGGTACCCATAATTGTATAATTTATATTTGCTTAATTGTTTACTGAAAACCCGCAAATATTGTTTGTTTCGTTTGATATTTACCACATCATGGTGATGTCTGTCTGTCTGTCTGATCTATATATCTATGTATATGAATATAATAAAAATATATATATTTAAATTATATTTTATTCATGTCATATATAGTATATATGTATATTGTAAGTACATATACCTATATAAAATGCATTTAAATGCCGGAAAGAACCTATAAAGGTTTTTTCATTTTAAACCACGCTAATATATAAATAGTTTTTTATATTTTTTATATTTTATTTTATCATTACCCGTATGATTTATATTTTTATACCATTTTTCACATGTGGATATATTTTTTAGCTCAAACATCGATTTTAAAAAACTCTTGTGTTGTAGTATTATTATACTAGACATATGTATTTATTTGAATTTTATTTATTTTTATTTATTTTATTTTTTATTTATTCGTATTAGAAACATGAATTTTGGCAGTTATGGGTTGGTGAAAATGTAACTGCTGAATAAAAAAAGTATGTCTCTGTCATGAATAACCCTAAAAGACAACGTTTAATAATACTTGAAACGAATTTTTACACCCTTATACGAAATAAATGTTCAAATTTGAAATAAAATCTCATCATTTTTTTATATTATTTCATTTTATTTTTTTGTATATACAACACAACCCCGCAGTATGCGTATATATACATATATATAAAGGTTCAAATAATATAACAAAAGACAAACAAAAAAAAGTATTATCATATTTTTTGTCATACAAGACATCAAATAAAATTGATGATGAGTAAAACAAAAAATTTATATATATATATATATATATTATGATGATTATTATAATTTTTCATTTTTTACATTATATATAAAAAAAATTTAAATTTTGATATAATAATATTTAAAATTATTCAGTGTCAATATGAATTTGTTTTTTTTTTCGTTATAAATATATATATATAAATTTTAAAAATTTTAGCATTTTAAAAATGCTTACAACAGCTTCAATCAACAATGATAGTTTATCGTAAGATATCGTCGACGTACCAATGATGCTGAAAGTAAATTGAGGTGCACGGGTAAGCACTGGTATAGAATCAGGCCGGAGGCAATGGAATACTGCACAAGGAATATTATAGGTCGGGTTGAAACACTCGACGTGAATATGTGACCAGTACCATCCTGCTTCTCATTTTGTATTCCATGGGGATGCCTACGGCTAACTCCCTATCTATTACCCCTCCTTATAAATTTTATACTTTACCAACCCTTCCAACTAACTTTCTTCAATCTAACCATTTTGCTCTTGTTTTACCGATTTATGGATTCTATCCTTCTATTATAGGATATATATATATATATATATATATGTATACATATAGATATAACATACAATGGCTAACCAGCTCTCTTGGTTAACTTTGTTTAAATTATCCACCTTCATCCGCACTATATACCCTCATCATGACATGACTCGTCTTACCAAGTGTACTTTTCAATCTATAAAATACTATATATCTATATCATCAATCATTTGTTCTGTACATTTAAAATACTTAGATAAATATACATAGGTATATTTCTTTTTTATATTGATTTATTTTCTAGTCTTTTGTGTAATATTTGAAACAGTATATTCGTATATAAATTATTTCAAAAGACACGTACAATTTGAGTGATAATATTTTTTTTTTTTTAATTTTCCAATGAATTTTTTTTAATAAATTTATTGTTTCAATAAATACTAAATGAGGTTAAAATTTGTTAATTATATTTTAGCATTGATCAATATTCAGTCTCGTTTGATGACATTAGCAATACGTTATATTATTATTCACAATATACCACAACAAGATCAACGTGAGCCTATAGTTTGTGTTTGTGGCTTGGACGGCACCACGTACACAGAGGTACCTGCTACGTGCTTTAGTAAAATCCCGACTGGAACAAATTTTGTTGAAACTGGAATAAAAGTAATTAAAGCTATTCGTGTCGTTTTGTAATTAGTTTGTGTGTGCACTTTTCAACACGCTATATATATTATAACAAACGACGACGACGACGACGACGACGACGACGACTCGATGACGACTAATGCAATTTTTATTTTTTATTTTTTTTGTGACAACTTTTGTTGATACAAATACATATTTTTATATTTGTATATATATTTTTATTTTAAATACAAGTATTATTATGTATACAATATATTTATTTTTTATTTTGATGTATCAGTTGTATGATTTTAATTTTATATGATTATCATGATGATTGATGAGTTAAAATTTTTGTCATGTAATCATAAAGACGATGATACACGAGAGAGACATTAAGATGAAATATATAAAATAAAAAGAAATGAAACAAAAATAAAAAAAAAATATGAGATGAGATGAGAGACTGTCTGACGAGCGCATCCCATCGAATCGCTAGAGGATTAACTGGCAAAATATCACTCAGGCAAAAGCACCAACGCGTGGAGCTTGCAAGTACCAAAATTTGAGAGAGAGAAAGATGGCTCGTACGTGATCGAAATATTATCGTGCAATAGAAGAACGAAAGTAGAGAAAAAGCATCATCGAAAAATACCAGGTGAATAAAATTTCTGTGGCCGACAGAGAGATGAATATAGTGAAAAAATGTGAATAAAAAAAAAAAATAAAATAAGAAGAGAAAATGAGAGAGTATACCGGACGCAACGGTTGTGCTCACGATGGCACTAGTATTTTCATTAAGGCTCGAGGTCGACGAGCTTCCTCGCCTTTTTTATTTGTTCGTTTCTTTCTTTATTTTTTTATTTATTTTTTTTTTTCAATTTTTATTTAATTTTTTTTTTATATTTTTTTATTTTATTTCTTCATCTACCCTCGTTTTGCGATTTTCAAGTGAAATCTCATTTCCTCAAGCGTCCAACGCAGTTTTATCCTTGATGTTATTATACTCACACTCATGACTATGTACGATGCAAAGTATACATTATGGTAATACGTTACATTAATAATTAGAAGAGTGTTTCAACTTTGTAGATGGTAAAATATCAAAACAAGAAAAAAAAAAAATATATATATATATATCTAATGTAAATAATTAAATTCAACAAAAATATTTTTATAAAATTAATATAATGATAAATATTTATTTGAATATAAATATGTGATTTTGTTTTTAATTATAAAATAATTTATTTTCTCAATTTATTGTTGCAGAATTTCAATGGAACATACTGATAACATTAGTCTACACATTTCTATCATCAACTGGATTATGAGTGAGTTTATTATTTGATTTTTTATTAATTTAAAATTATTTTATGTCAAATTCTTAATTTATTTGAACTGTGATAACCATAAAATTTTGACGAGATTGAAGCTTGAAAATTGCTATTAATTTCTACCTGGAATAAGTACACAAAAATCATACTGTATATACGTTTATACTGTTTATTTTCTCAATTTAACGACCTATTGTTTTTTTACAATATAAAATTAATAACAATTTTTTTTACGAGTTGAGTATACATATGTGTTTTCACAACTAGCTATATATATTTTTTTGATTTTATTGATTATGATTGCTCTTATTTGATTCAATTCTTGTTGAAATAAACCAACAATGATTTTTTTTTACAAAAAAATAGTAAATAGTAAATATTAGTACAAAAATAATTAAAAAATTTAATTTTTATTTGTTGGTACAATGTGTATGATGTTTATTATACACATCAAAATATTATTATTATTATTATTTTGAATGACATTAATTTCATTGATGTTTGATGAATTTTGAAAACTGACTGATAGTCTAATGATAAATGGTTATTGTTATTCAATGGGATGATCAGTAATCATAATCAATAATCAGTTGATTACAAAGTACTGATGGTTGATATGATTATACAAACTACTATTCGTGGGAAATTGTGGGCACTGAGCCATCAGTTTGTATGTGTATATATATACAGAGGTGAGAATGACTATTATTCATGTAAGGGAGTCGACTCGATTTACAATAAAGTCTCCATTCTATATAGCAGGTGGCATTAGATCCTGTTTATTATATGTAGTATAGAAATTTGATTTTCCAGACCACATAAACCATCAAGTATATTCGTGATAAATTCATATAAATCAAAACAGACATGCAATTCCATATTTCATATTTTTATTTATTTATCTATTTTATTGTATGTTTTTTTTTTTTTTTTCAAGTTTATTTTATTAATAATATATATATATATATTTTATAAAACAATTTATATATAATTTATATATTTTATATAAAAATAAATTGTTTTATTTTGAAATATATACTTACGTGAATTTTGTATGTGTAAAGGTGACAAGGAAGTTTTATGTGTTATAAATGTTGTCGATGGTATTTTAGCTCGTAAAGCAGCCAAGCATGAATTAGCTACATCATAGATTAAATAAGTCCCATAATATTTATCATTATTTTTTATTTTTAATTTATTTTTTTTAATCTCAGTTTCCATTTTATATTGGTTTAATTATTTTTTTGTTTTTTTTTTGCAAATCAATTTATTATTTATACATAATACATAACAATAACTATCAACACTATTTATTACATTTTTTTCTATTTTTTTTAATTTTCTAATCCTTTTTATCTCACCATCACTTTATCTATATTTGCTGTACGCAATATTTGTCATCAATACTACCCATAGTGTACAAAGAGAATATATCACGTATAGGTATAATAAAAATCAAAAAACAAAAAAAAAAAAAAAAAGTATTTTTGTATATATCGACACTCAGGGCTTTGTGTATAAAACAGCAAAGCAAATTTCTCGGGCACTCTCATATATCACTAGAAACTAGGACGCACCTATTCGATCGATTTACGCGCACGCAATGACCGTCAGTCGTGTCACCGATTGTATTTCACAGTCAAAGTATTTTCTCCTGTCTGCTCGTATATATTCACATGAAGCTCTTACTCACGTATACACGTCGTTCAATCTGTTCAAGAGGAATTTTATCGTATTGCATATATATTCGCTATATATATCCAATGCATTGTACATAGTTTATACACAAATAAGTCCTCTTGATTGATTGATAATTTTGTGTTAGTAACAATGGTAATTTTTTTATTATTTTTTTTTTTTTTATTAAAGACAACAATCAATCAAAGTTTTTTAAAAAAATATTTTATAATTTATTCTTTTTTTTTTTTATATAAATAAAATAAATATATAATTGAAATTTTTTTATTTTTTTTTAATAACGATGTAAGTACTTTTCATGATGTAAACTGACTGAGTGCAGCTGTAACAAGCATACTAAAAGTAAAGGCATACTAAAATATTATTATTTTTATATGTCTGTGTAGATTTTTTTTTTATTTGTATCAGAGACGATATGATATTGTATACATGCACATATAGCCAATCGTTGAATATCGTTGTGAGTAGTGCCGGTTTTAAACGGAAACGGTGTGGTTCTGTCAAACGGAAACCACGACCAGAAATGTCACGAGTCAACGGTCACCTCTGATTGCAAACTACTATACTTGGTTTGATAAAATTCTATTTTATTTGTTATATATATATATATATCCCCTATTATCTCTAGATTAATTAACAAGCAATTATATATATATATCACTGTAAAAATTATAATTTAATTTTTTTAATCATTCAATTATTATTTATATTACTGGATAAAATAAAATATAATTAATTACATTTCAATGTTTGTTTAATATCAACTATTTATTTTTTTTTTTTTTGAATATACAAACTGAAATATGTAAATTATATTTTGAATTATTATTAATTAACTGGTTATCATATAATTGATAATTTGTGCATTATTAACTTCAATGATTTTTGATATACCATTATATATTTTTGCATGTAAATAAATAATTTTTTTTATTGATATTTATTATATATACATTTTTGAATTATTACTAAAATAACAAATGATAATTATTTTATCGTTATATTATTTGTTGATATGTATTTGCTAATTCATATTAAAATAACTGAATAATAAATTTACTTTTATATATTTTTATAATAACAATAATGAATAATATTATTCATGAAAAAAAAAAATAATTTTCAATTAAAATATTGTATGTATATATAATATACATAAACTAGTTTGTGATAATTTAATGTGTTTAAAATAACAATGTTAGTCTATGCATATTGTATATACATGTTATCGTAAATAATATGACGAGAAACAGTATAAAGTATATAAACATAGTGTAGACGTGGTACAAGTTTAGATAAAAACATTGAGTTGACAATAGAGGCAACTAGAGGAAACATAGAAATGCGTATCAAATGCTCACTGGTCAAAAACAACAACATTTTGTTGCACAATACAATACATGTTAGGCAATACACAAACTTTAAATGCATCAAGGACTCATTGCATTAACAATGAAAAATTTAAATTATCATTATTTTTTAAATCATACAATTGTTTTACGTGTATTATTTATACTACAAGTATATTTATACATAATTAGATTAATTTATTTTTTAATTTATATAAATATATAGTATATTGCAAATTAAATTAAATAGCTAATAATAAGAACATAAGAAGTAATTATAGAATAGAATAGAGAATACATAGATAAGTCCAGTTGAGTTGTGTTTGCCCTAGTGAAATACTAGCTGGCTATCAGTCTGTATCGTTTATATATATATATAAAAACTATATCTAGAGTATCTACCTAGTTTACCTACCTACCTACCTATTTAGTCTGTTGTTAAGACTCAACAGGTTAGTTCGACTCAGGAAAGTGTAGGCATGATTTTAAATGAAAAAAGTAGTTAAAGAAGGCTCAAGTAAAATAAGGAAAAGTACAAAAGCACTACTGTTTAAAAAATTTTTACTAGCAACAATTGTGTGCTTCAATATATACAAGTTTTGGATTTTAACTCAAAACCATTTAATACAATTCAAGTATATAGTATATTTTACAAAATTTTGCTTTCAGGTGATAGTAAAATAGATGAATTTACTAAGATATATGTATACAGTATAGTATAGTGGATAAGTCGAGTTGTATAATCTGTATATATGGCGCCAGCTGAAGATCTTCTCTGGCAAGAAATGAGAATGAAAAGTGGGCGTTTAGATAGTGGTATGAGGTAAAGTAGAAGAAGGTTTTGTTCTAAAAAGTGTCAGTTACAAATCGTAGTCGGCTGGCGAAAACGCAGCTTCTAACTATATATATATATATACAAAGATAAAAGTTTAGAGAAACTGACTGAGTATACTGCCTACATTTATATGTGTTTTTGTGTGTAAGAAAGCTTTAGTATTGACGAGAGATGGTAGAAAATATATAATATAAGATAGACAAAGAAAAATAGTGATGTAGAAAGTTTGGGCGTTATAAGAGTATACATACATATATAGCCACAAAAGCGAAAGAGTGTGTGCTGATGGAAGAAAAGAGTTCGTATTAAGGGTAATGGGCATTATCTCCATCGATCCTCAGCTTACTCTTCTCTCAACTACTACGATCTTCCATCTCAACCATCCAACTATCCAACTATCCAACCAACCAACCAACCGACCGACGTCGACGATCGTCTCCTCCTGTACTACTGATCGCTCTAGTAAATTTTAGCGAATAAAAAAACGCATAGGAATTGGTACGATTTAGAATTGCAACTATCTGTATGTATATATATCGATATAATCATATCGATATCCACACTGATGCGCTTTAACTCCGACGGATTATATACTACAAAACTATTTTCATTTTATTTCTTCATTTATTATTTATTATCATTTTTTTTCTTTTTTTGTTATATATATATATATACTTTTAGTCGATCTAGTCTGAAGATTTATATTTAAATGAAATTTTTGAGAACAAAAAAAAAATTCATCATTTTTTAAAATTCGAATCTCACGGTTTTTAAGATAATATATTTAAAATATTGATCTAGTATTTTACTGAATGTTGGTTAAGATATAGGATGTATAACATAGTTTTGATATAAATAGATGAGAATTGTTGAATGAAAAAAAATAAAATAAAAAGTGAGACAATATGGTAAGATGGATGAAAACGATTGAAACAGACTTTGAGAGTAAAAAAAAAAAGCAGAAATATATACATTGAGAGATTTTATTGAGAGAAGAAGGGCAAAAAGCCGCATTGATAGAGAAGAAAACCGCGAAGTGAACGAAGTAAGATAAGTGAGTGAGTAGTGACTGAGTGCATTTCACAGTAGGAGCCATCTTTTACTGAAAACGATGCATCCCCCTGCTGTTACTGCGGAAGCTAAAAGATAGTCCGATAGGTAATGCAATGCGCCAGCGGCATTTCTTATCCCAACCACAACTACCAACAGTATGCCACCATTACTTCGATAAGTGGATCTCAATCGAGATTATCTTATGGACCAAAAGTAACATTAATATATAACATACAAATATATTTCGGCAGTCTTTGCCAATTTTAAATATTCACACATATCACGTATTCTAGATAAAATTTCATTTATTTTCTTTTCAAATGACTTTGCATAATAAATTTATAAATCATCAATTCCATCACAAGTTTTTTCTGTTTTTTTTTTTTTTATCATTTTTATAAAATACAAACTATATATATTGTTATAAAATATATATAAAAACAAAATTTTTATTTAATATCAATACTAAGAGAGAAAATTTTACTCGTATAAAATATTCAAAATTTATTATGCAAACAAAAAAATGATGTACAAATAAAAATAGTTCCATTAGATGTGTTTGATAAAATAAAATAATAAAAGAGAAAAAGAAAAAATGTATAATTTAAAAAATGAAAAGCATATCACTTATATATTTTTCAATCATCTTTTATGTTCTCATATTATAATATCATCATGATGAAGAGGTGCAACATGATCTTCTTGAATGACATGAAAATATTAGCATATTGATCGGACCAGCGAGTATAGTACTCTTAAATTTACGAACGTAAAATCTACTTAAT
This sequence comes from Lysiphlebus fabarum, assembly GCA_011426435.1. Taxonomy (NCBI): domain Eukaryota; kingdom Metazoa; phylum Arthropoda; class Insecta; order Hymenoptera; family Braconidae; genus Lysiphlebus; species Lysiphlebus fabarum. The sequence goes on from WSYQ01001073.1 coordinate 280,492, forward strand.
GTAGGCAACCACTTTGTTGTTTCCAGCAAACACGATATCCAAGTCTGCATCAAGTCTCATATACTATGCAATGTTTTATCATATCTCTCTTTCTCACTTTTCATATATATCTATACGTTAATTTCATTCTCTATTTTTTTGTGTTATTTTTTGTAGTCACACCCCATCACCAACAGCATCAGCATCCCTATAACAAACTCCTATTCCACGTCATCTTCTCTCATTCCCTGTTGTCCCTATTCCCCTTGTCATCTGTAACATTTCATCACATTTCTATAGCTACCTCTCTCTATCATCGTATCCGCTCGTATCAATTTGACATCCAAGTCAGTGGCAGGATAGACCTTCGTTTCCTATCACCAAAATAGAACGAACATGTCAGTCGTAACTTTGTCGACATGACCATATATCTATCATCGAATACTATTCCGATTAAATTTTTCACTTTATTTATTTGTCGAACTTTTATATCCTATGTATAAACTATACACAATTTATAATTTTTTTTTTTTAACAATATAATTCAATAACAAAACTTTAAAATATAAATTATCAGAATTTTTTTAATTTTTTTTTTTTTTTGAAATAAAATTTATGCAAAATACACAATGTATGCATATTTACAATTAATTTAACCAAAAGTTTTAACGAATTGAATTGTAAAAAGGTCGCGTGCAACTGACTAATATCTTTGAATTTATATAAAATTAAATTGACTGACAAAATTGTAATTGTACAAAAGGCTTGAGCTTGTTACAGCAATATGTGCTCTTGGTATATACTTATTACTTATATGTTTATAAACCAACACGTGTGTTACTAATGAATGAGTCAAGTATATAAACGCATGCGTAATAAAAAAAAAAATAATAAATATATATATATACAAATATGTATAAAAGTTAAATTGAATAACTGAAATGCAGAATGGGACATCATGCTGGGCAGTTAGGCTATATATAAATATATACTGTGAATTCACCATTAGCCAAACGAAACATAAGAATGTGCTTAAACTTGTTGTATAACTTTGATGTAAAACATTCTTCGGCTTCTAAAGAACAACATATATATGTGGCAACAAACAAAAAAAAAATATATATATATATATAGCTAATAATAATAATATACGATGTATGTGTGTATAATAAAATGTTGAGAATATAAAAAAAAAGAAAATAAAAAATTTAGATGTAAAAGAGAAATAGTGCTTTGGAGCTTGCAACCTTTTTCTACTTGAAGATAAGGGTATATGTGTGTATAGTGTATGGCACGAGTTCACTCAAAGTATGATGGAAAGAGGCTAGCAAAAGTTGGCTTGGTCGTTTCGCCTTTAAAAGTCTGTCTCGACTGTGACTTGGAACCGCAGGGACACCCTGTGTGACTACCCACTATTATGAGATATACATATATATATATATTTTTTTTTATTTTTTTATTTTATTTTTTTATATGTATATCTCATTGCACGCCCTTTCCTGTCTTGCCGCGCCAAACTTCAGATTTATCCCTTAGAGAAAAAGGGGCCATAGATTTTACTATTTTTTTTTCGGGGCATCTAGCCAAATTGTAAAGGCCGTATGCAATTCTCAGTGAGAGACTTACTCGTTGGCTTGAAAAATTTCATGGTAAGACTGAGGAAGGAAGTCGTTGGCGTTGGCCTGGCCTTACGAAATTGCTGCCCCCAAGATTACGATCATTTGCTCCTGACCTAACTCTTTTTATTTATTTATTTATTTTTATATTTAACTCTTTCCATCGTTTTGTTTAATTTATTAGTTTTTATTTTTTTCATCTAAAATATATTTTTATATTTAAAATCATATAATAAACATTATTTATTTAACAAATTATTTTATTGATGTTGTCAATTGTATGTTATCACATTTGACCATCATATATATTTTTCAAAATTAAATTTGACATATTATATATATATATATATAGAAAAAGTATTTGAAAGAAAAATAGTATAAGAATTTAATTCGTTCGTTGAAGCCAACAACGACGTCCCCAAAGTATGCTCTTCGTCCCGATCAAATTTAACTTGGCGCAGCGAATTTTCAAGTGCTGTTTTACGAGTTTTCGTTGCCACAGGGAATGGAAGGGATCAGTCGTGTATATCCCGGTTGAGAACTTGTCCCCGGGAGCACTACTGTCGTACTATTCCACTTTACTTGGCTAATCAATTTTTCAACATATTTTATTCAATTTAAATTATATCAACTAAATATATATAGGTATATCCTATAGCGAGATGGATAGATACAAATGTATATATTTTTTTTTGTTTAATATTATATTTTGTCATAAGTTATATAAACAATATTATGTTTATTTTGAAATAAGGTTAACTTGTATAACATGCAACAAAGAATTATCCAACAAATTAAGTTTAAGAAGATAAAAGTGAACAAAAAAAAATAAATAAAAATGAAATAAGAAGATGAAACTAGATGAAAAAGCTTAAAGCTTGAGGCGTTTTTAATTACCCTCGTGGCAAAATGAAGGACCATCTTTCTATCTTCAGATGCATACTGTGTAATTTAACGAACAGGATATTATTACGTAAAAGAACCAAGTTTTACTCGATTTCTTTACTTATTTATTTATCGAATTTCTTATTTATTTTTTTGTCTGTACTATATACCTATTTATATATATATTTATTTATTTAGGTATTTTACTTTTTATCCTATTACAATATATACTCCAAAAAATACTATTTCTTATCAATTATTTATTTAAATTTTTTATTTTCTTCATGATGAAGAACTGCTCAATGTATATCCATTGAAAACATTCTCAGTCAAGACGATGAAATAATATATAATTATCAATATATTTCATTGCACTATGTACATTCATATATTTACTTACTTATTTTTTTTCATTTCCAACAACCATTGACCTAAAAATATTCTATTCTAAAGAAATTTTATTTTATGTTTTTTTTATTATATTTTATAACCAAGTTTATAAGGTTACTTTTCAATTGATAGGATAATAGAAATAAAAAAAACCCTCAATCAACTATTCTTTGTGGAGTTAAAAAAAAAAAAGAAATTGCTTTAAAAAAAATATATATGTATATATATATATATTCAAGAATTATTTTCTCACGCACGTAGTGCAAATAAATATGTTGGTATACGTAGTATAAATATCTTTATTCAGGTACATGGAAAATCGGATAAAATGGTCAAGAATCAGAGTGTTATATGGAAGTTGTAGAAAGTACCAAGATAAGTAAAAAATAAATGTATATATATTCTCGACTATGTATATACATTGGTAAAAGATATTGAATATATGAGGGGTAGAAATTGTAGTTAGACAGTTAATACAAATGAGAAAGTTTAAAATGAACAATCAGATTTAAAGTGAGATAGAAAAGATAAAATAAGTGTGAGTGCTGGCGGGCAAGTGACTATTGGTTTTACTAACCATTTTCATAAGGTATAACTTACATTCATATAGGTATATATAGTTAAACATTCAACGGTGTGGATAGTGTTAACGCGGCCTGGCTCGCCAACTAAAATTGAATCAGTAGACAAAACTTTGGTAACCTCGTCAGGAAAGGAAAACTGAAGCCAAAGCCATCCATCCCAACCCACTCACTCGGTTTCTCATCCTATATTTTCATTTTTCCTTTTTCAAGTTTTGATAAAAAAAAAAAAAAAAAAAAAAATGGATGGGTGGTGATGGTTCAGCAAAACTTTGTAAATGTCATTTAATATACATATAGATATTTTATCGCATGTATGTATACACTGTGAAATATGTAAATTCATAACGAAACATACGTCAAATAAAATAAGTAAATCATTCTTTACTTTAATGCCTAAAATATTGTAGTAAAATTTATTTATAGACGATTAAATATTTGATTTTCTTTTCTTTTCTATTTTTTTTTAATTTTTTTTTTTTTTTTTTTATAGATCTGGGTTAATTTCTTTTTGTAATTCTCTAGTCACGACTCTTTCATTAATTCAAAATGTGGTGACATATCCAATTACTTTTATTTAAACGTTTAGATTTACTGCAATAATATAGATGATTATACATTTTTTTTTTTTTTTTTTTTCAACTGATTATTTTGTTATTTTTTTTTACTACATTTGTCTACTCAATATAATAAAGAAAAAAAAAATATAATGATTGAAAATAATTTAAATTGAAATTTAAAAGTAATTTTTATTGCTTTAAGTTTAAATAAAAATATGGATTTATAGTAAAGTAAATAAAAAAAAAAAGAAAAATATATAAATCTTGGATAAAAGAAATGCAAGAAATGTAATAATAAAAAACCATCAAAAAGAAAAATAAAACAGGATAAATTTTATTCAATGGTTAACCACTGAATTTTAAATTGAAACGAGTAAATATCAAGTAACTTTAAGCCCAACTTGCTCGTTTAACATTTAAAGAAAAGTTATAATAAACGAGGCATATCTAAAACGATATCAACTCTTAACATTTCAAATAAATTTTTTTCAAATTATATTTATACAAACGATGTTGATATTTGATAGTATAAATATTATATTCTCAATAAAATATTAGCAAATAAAAAACAATAATTACTTACATATAAATAACTAAAAAAAAAAAAATGAAATAATTTTATAAACCTGATTTGTTGGCCCCCATTGTTCCATGATTGATATTTGTCGTTGTTTGCAATTTAGTTGATTCAATTTTTTGTGATACACTGTGTGATGGTATCGTTCCTGGATTGGTAATTGTTGTAATTGTTGTTGGCATCATGAGTGTTGTAAGCATCGTCGGGCGATTATTCGCCGCGGCGAGCCAAATAATATTTTATCAATTATAATTAAATGTTTATTATAAACTTATTATTATTCACTTTTTATTGACTTTTTTACACGTGTATATCAAGTCAAGATGATTATCAACAAAAAAGCTTTTCATTTGTTGAACAAGCAAATTGATATATTGTGGTTAATAAAAACTTAAAAACTTTATAAACACTCACTCAAGATTTTACTATGGTGTGAATAACAGGTACTAATTTTTTTTTTGTATTTTTTTTTTATTTCGTAAGAGTAACTGTGTACATAATATATACCTATATATATATATTTTTTTTCTCAATGTATGTAAGTATGTGTTGATGTATTTGTGTATATTTGTGAGTCAGTACCGCGGTTGACTACTTTAAACAAAGGTTTGCGTGCTTAAATTTTCACTTGTCTACTATTAATTTATATAACTCTTTTTATCAAAAACTAATTGCACACAGATCGTTTGCACACTCTCGATAAATTTTTTTTATATTATTATAATTTTGATTTATCATAATACAATGAGATAAAAAATAAAAAATAAATTAAAATAAAAAATTTATTATAAAAACAAAAATCTTTTTTTTTTTTTAAATATACAACATTATAGTAATAAAATTTTTTTGTTTTTATTGACTGTTGTTGTTGTCGTTGTTATAAAATTTATGAAAAATTAAAATAATAAAACAGTATTGGAAGCGCGTTATCAATGACACGACATTCACAAGTTTATTTATTTATTTTTTTTATTTTAATATAATTATTTATATATAATTTTTTTTAATTCACAAACTTTATAATATATTTACATGTAAAATAATATGTAAATTAAAAAAAAAAAAAAAACAAAAATTTAATTATTAATTTATATATTATGTTTGATATTTAAAAAGTCGGCGTGTCACGTTATAGGTGTATTCTCTACGCTACGTTGCGTCACGTCACGTCCGGCTGAGCGTAGAGTCGAAACTCGTCTGGTGGCTCGCGGGGTAAGCGCAAAAGGACGCTTCTACCAATACTACCCTTCTTACCGCACCATACCGAAAATCAACCCTGAAAGCCCGACGTCGCGACGCCTAGAGGCGCCGGCGTTTCCGAACATTTACGGAATTACACGAATTATAAGACGTAAGGGACGCAAGGCAACAGTCGCTTACAATTCTCTCTTTTTCTATCTCGAGGGGGTTGTTCAGGGTTGTTTCTCGATAGCACACCGTTTTCCGGATCACTTTATACATATATACATATATATATATATATTTATACATCCCCACCTATATACACACCCTCTGTACTTATACTTAAACTTATTCTCTCTACTTTTATCTTTTATCATCGTCAATTTTACTCGACCCTTGCAATTATCCCCTTTTGCATGTTCTTTTATTACTGTCTGCGCATATACATTAATTTTTTTTTTTGCTCTAATTTTTTTTTATTATTTCATTTTTTAATTTTTTTTACTTACAAATATATATTTATATGTATTGTATTTGTATTTTTTTTTAATAAAAAAGAAAACTTAAAACGAAACTAGTGAATCAAAGTGAAAAAAAAAAAATGAATTTTTTTTTTTAATGCTGTTACGTATATCGTATATGTATAAACTGCTTCATCCTGCCTCGTCGATTATCGAAAACAATATTTTGCCTCGATTTCCCGAAGGAATAACCCCCTGTGACTATATGGGGCACTACGGGAAAAACTAACGGGGCAAAGAGACGCTTGAGGTATTCATCGGTTGGGTTAACGGCAACGAGTTAACGAGAGAATTAATCCCGATGGATTACTCAGAGATCGTCTCGTTTATACATATATATATATAGATGTTTTTTTTTTTTCATTGATTTTTCAACATTGATATTATTAAAAAAAAAAAAAATCATATAAAACATAGTCAGTGCAATTGACATGATCAAATTTAAATATTTTTTTTATCTAAAAATTTAATATAAAAATTAAGTAAAAAATTATCACTTTAATTATTTTTTTTTAAAAATGTAATTTTCTACAATAAAATTTACTAAAATATTATAAATATGAAATGATAATTTTAATATTTATATTTGAATTTAACGACGATAAATTAGCACAGTATTAAATATTTCAGTAGTACAAGTCAAGCATTGTCAGACATCAGTTTATTCATTTTTTTTTTTTCAATTATTTTTTTTAAAACAACGTATATAATTAATAAAAAATATTAATAAAATTTATAAATTCAAAAAAGTTTATGTTTATTAATATATTTATTGATTATAATTCAAATATTTTATTTAAACTGTATATTTGAGTAAAGCTTAATAATTTTTTTCATTTTTTAAATTCAACTATGATAATAAATTGAGCAAATATTAAAAAAAATTTTCATATATATAATGATATTTTTTTTTCATTATGATAAAAAAAACCTTTTATACTAAAAATAGTATAATAAAAAAATTTATTTGCATTTTATTTTTATCAATTTTATAAAACCATTCCATTTAGTGGCGCCACTCTCAGGCTAAGCAATGCACTAAGGTGATTGCGATGCTACCATTTAGTGAGATGGAGACACCAAGCTGACTTTTGCTAAAGCCTGCTAAACTTTTCCCGGTGGTAACATTGACGCTCGTAAAAGCAAGAATTCATTGATATACATTATTTTTATATAAATTAAAAAAATGTATACCTATATATTTATTTGGATATAATATTCACAAATCGAATGTGTATAAAAATTTTGTATTATGCAAAGAGTTTAGAAAAAAAAAACAAAAATATATATATATATGATGAAATAAAAAAAAATATAATAATAAATATAGTGGGCATGCTATCGTGAAATAATAAGAAGTATAGCCACGTGGGAAATTTCAAGAGTGCTGCAAACTTCACAATTGCTTCGATTACATGACATTGCACGCAAATAAATATACATAACAAAAAAATTTAACAGTATTAAAAATATAAAAACATGAGAAATAGTTTTGGTCAATTTTATTGCGTATACGTATGCAAATATACATTATTTTTTTTTATCTATAAAAAATAAAAAATGAAATAAATAATTTGATATGAAAACCCTAAGGTATATAAATTTATTTAAATGTCAAAATAAGATATCTACTCTTTGGACATTAATAGTACAAATATTGATGTATAAAATGAATTCTGTTTTGTTAAATTTGAAATATAAAAATCCGATCACTTTACCTGCCTTTTAAAAAACATGTTTTAGTAGCTTACAAGTGAGCTTTGGCCCACGTTCAAACTCATAAATAATTCTTTTTGTAAGCTCATATAAAAAAAGCAAAAGAGACATAAAGAACAAAGTACTGTATAGCTTGACGAAATAAGGTGGTTGTTTTTCTTTTATTTATATATATTTCTGGCATAAAATATACAGTCAATATCAGCATACATCCAATCTCTAAAATATTTTATCAATATACAAAAGCTATAAAGCCATCATCCAAGCTTTACTCTATACCACTGCCAACATGCGGGAAATATCGCGATGATGAAATAATAAAAATGGCTTATAAAAAAATCTTATAAAAAAAATCTCTATAGTCGTCAGTTTAATAATGTGTTGAATTTATACTCTTATTTTAAATGTCATCCCATCAAGTCGTCAGGTATTTTTTTATATATAGATATTTTTTTTTTTTTGTTTTTTTGTTTTTTAATATTTTAATTTATTTTTTATATTCTCAATTTATTTTTCCAATTATAAAAAATTTAATAATGATGATGAGTTTGTTTGCAATAAACTTGAACTAGTTGTGTCTACGATAGTCTATTGTTAAATATCTATGAAGCTTTTCAAGAGAGCCTCGTAAACCCCATTTTCTCCTTTACGACAAAATCTTGCGCTTAGACGATTGAGTACAATCGTCCATATGCTACGTCGCACATATTCGTTTTCTCGCTAGATTTCAACATTATGAAATATCAAGATTTTCCAGCACGAATAGTTCAGTAATCTTTGTATAGTCGTAAGACTCTTTATTGAGTACAAAATCATATATATATATATATATATTTTTATTATTACGATTTTTTTCATAATATTTATACATTATTTTTTTAAATTTTATTTACATATACTGTATTTACAGTTGAAATTGAAAAAAATAAATAAAAAATAGATGAAAATAATAATGACATAAACAGAACGAATGAAGTACAGAAAAAAAAAAGACCAGCTAATATTTTATTCTCTTTTATATTCATATAAAAATGTGAATATTACTGTGTATCTAAAAATGTATACATATATACATATATATGTATATTTTTATTTGAAAAATTACAAACTGCTTTTTGTAGCGTCCAAGTCATACGAGATGGATTATCAAAAGCCAGAGGGCATTTAAAACATTGAGCGACATAGAAATGGCAAGAGGAAACTTTGTGTCAGCAAATGAAAGAACAGAAAATGACGCCAATGGCAATATTCTCGACATTTCTATGTTACATATAATTGTAGCTAATTAAGAGGTTCAACTCACTTGTTTTTATTTATTTTTTTTTTATAAATATTTTTATCTCTTTTTTTTTTTTTTTGCACTAAGTATGACATCATTTTATGCAGTCATAATTTCCATCAAAAAAATTAATATTATTTTTATTTTTTTATTTATGTGTACTACATTAAAATTGATAATTAATTTTACAAGTAAATTGTTCATTTTTTTTTTAATTTAAATATAAGTGAGTGATTTTGAAATCGACAAAAAAAAAATATCAAGATCAAAGCTGTGTTTTTTTTTTTTATTTATTAATTCTTGTAAAATATATAAATGAAAACTCTTTTTAATATTTTAATCATTAAATTTTTTCATTTCTATTTTATTTTTTCAGTCAATACAAGATTTAATGGATCGAGTCAATGACGTCAATCTAGAGTTTTCATCATGAATTGCAGTAAGGGTGAGTTTAGCTATTTTCAAATAAATTCTTTTTCAATTTTTAGATGACATAATTCTTTAGGATATATTTTTTAAAATTTCTTCTATCAAATTTTCGAGTTAAAATATATATGCTTCCTCGTATATCTATGAATCACCATTGATTCAAGCTCGATAAGTATAACATTTTTGAGGTCAATTTTTGACGTCAAACTGAGATTAAAGGTAGAAATTCAATATCAATATTTCCATCTGGACAATGAAAATTATTATTTATTATTTTCCAACTGTTATCACGCAATATTTAATAAATGATATATCTATAATTATATAAATATAAATGATTGATATAACTAACAAGTATCCAAAAAAAAAAAACAAAAGAAAATAAAAACTATGAGATTATATTTTTCCCTATTTTCAGTGTATACATATTTATATGTATTACAATAATAAAAAAATAAAAAAATAAATAAAAAAATAAACATGATAATGATAATATATTAAATATTACATGTAGGGTAATCAAGAATAATATGCTCAGAATTTACACATATATATATAACCATAGTTGAGTATATATATACATATTTGACCCCAGTGCGTTTTTGATGCTTGACCATATTCAAAAGGGGAGATGGGTGGAACTATATCAACCAATTTTCAACTTCCTACTGGCATGACTATATATAACTGAAGCACGCACATGCACCTCCACACATGATGTTATATATGTATATATATTGTGAAGGGTGGTTAAATAGAAAATGAAAGGTGATAGAGAGACAGAGGGTTAAAAGAGACAAGGGGGGTCAATAATTTACGAATTACTATCGGTTATTATGCCAGTGTGGTTACTCGTGTTCGTAGTTTGTGTAGTCAACCGTATGGTTTTCACGTTTGCTTTACCATCAGGTTACGTTAACGGGGTTCATTGGTAACGAGCCAACTACAAAAGCTCACTTTATTCCGCTGATTTTTAACCACGATCGATGAATTTTCTCGTCCTTTCGATCGTTCGATAACAATTATTTTATTATAATCATTATAATTTGTTTTATTATTCTCTCTGTTACTAAATATTTATGCTACCTCTGTTTTTTTGTTAATATTTTTTTTGTATTATTGCCAATGGCATTGCATCCATCAAAATATTTAATTTAAATGTTTATCATCAAACATTATATTATTTGCAACTATATATATTTCAAAAAATAATTCTGTATATATTTATATGAATTTTTTTTTCTTATTTTTTATAATAGAAATATATAAATGTGTATCATATCATGGCAAAGTACTGAATGACATCAGTCTACCCTAGAGCGTTCATAAATATGAAAAAAATAAAATTCAAAATATCATGATAAATATAAAATATAATTTGTCATGTAGTCGAGAATTTTTTTTTATTTTTTATATTTTCATGTAATTTTTTAATTAAATTATTATTTTTTATACATAACTTTTGGAATTTATTTTGAAAAAATAATTGAGAATTATTAGATGCTAGTAGCATTGATATATTATAATTATATAAAATTTAATATTTATAATATTTATAATTTTTAAATTAAAGTTAAGCTTGAATTAAAAGATTATTATTAAATCAAGACTCTTCTTTTTTTTTTTTCTTAAACTTTAACTCATTATGATTTCATTGTACAACAGAAAGAAAAAAAAAATGAAATAAATTTTAAGAAAAATAGAAAAAAAAAAAAAATAATAATAAAATTGAAGCAAGAAAAAGACAATGCTCAAGGCTGAACATTTTTTCCTTATCAAAAGACACCTTATTATATGAAAGAGCAAGTAGGGCATCTGTCGTGAAATTGAATTTATAAGATAAACAGCGACGACGTTATATACACCGGGTTATTACCTATTTTCCGAGTACGCGAAAGTCTAGAATATATATCTATGAAAAGAAAAGTCAGAAAAAAAACTATAGAAGCAGAATGGTGCGTAGTGAATATTTTTCTATTGCAGCGAATGAGTTTGAGTTTCATGTTCCGCAGTAGAAAACGTCCGGGGAACTCGTCCTTTCGTAAAATACCAACGAGTCTTTTACATTATAAATGTTATTAATCGCCCGAGGCCCATTTGCTTCGGTGATCTTCTACTATTTAACCGCCAAATTTTTTTTTTTTTCACAACTCCCAAGACTACCTTCATTTTACTGCGTATATATATATAGACTTTGATCATCCAAAAGTTTTTTTTTTTTTTTTTATTTTCATTTCAATTTTTAATGTTAAAAAAAAAAAATAAATAAACAAACTTGTTTTTATTTTTATATTAATTTATTTTCTTCTAAAATATTAATTTTTTAATAAATTATTTTTCTCAGATTTAATTATTAAATATTTAAAGGCTTTGTTAAATAAGTTAATTTTGCATATAATCAAAGAAGAAGAAAATTTAAATCAGTAATAAACAGAGAGTTTTTATATAATAATATTCTCTGTGCTTTTTAATCTTTATTTTTAATTTTTTTTTTTTTAAATTGAGCTTTTGCTACTGAAGTGCTCTAGTTTTTTTTTTTGTATTTCTTTTGTTTTGGTTACTGTTTATATTTTTCAAGAGTATATACGGGAAAGACATAATGAAAAATACGTTGAAAAACAGGAGGATTTGATACGAGACAAAAAATAGAGGGTGAGTCAAGCTAAAGTCTAAACCGGGTGATTCTTAGCTTGCGTTAGGCAATTTACTGCTATTCTGAATCCAAACGAAAATAATAATGATAAATAAAGAAATACAACAAACAAAAAATATATATATATGTATATGCAAGAGCTAAATAAGAGAATAAAAGTTGGTGAGCTTGGGTAGATGCCTTGTTAGTAGATGATGATGATGATGGTTCAACGCAGTAGGTCTATACCACCCAACTCTATTCATTTCATGTTTGCAGTTTTTTGAAAAAACAACGAATTTTCTTTGGGTTAGAAAAATAAAAAAAGTTTTTATATAAAATATATTTTATATGTACATACTCATAAAATGGTGGAAAAGCAATAATCATTTCAAGCTTCCAAACCAAGAAATAAGAAAGGCAAAGAACGGACAGTTTGTTAAGCTGTTGTGTTGCTCTATGGACCTAATTAAACTTCTACACCACTCTTCTTTCTACTTGTGCATTGCACATTTATTTTTTGTCTTATGTTCATCTTTTTAAATGCTTTTACTTTTTCCACTTGGCCCCTCTCTCTGTTTATTTTCTCTTTGTGACTATCAATCTTTTGTTTTTTACCGACCATGAAATTGTCGTTGTTGATAATTATCTTTACTGAAGGATTCTTATCATCGCAGTGAAATAAAAAAATAAAATAATAATATCAATGATAATACAGGCTAGTTCATGATATTTTTTAAAATTATTTTTAACTGTTTTAAAAATAATTCATTTAGAAAATTTAATTTAATTAAATTAATTTAATAATGTTTATTTTTAAAACACAATTCGAGAAATTTAAATTCATGTAAAATTTAATATTATTATTACTTTGAAATTTTTTTAATACCGATTATGATAATTTCAAAAAAAATAAAATAATAATAATAATATCAATGTTTACTGACTATTAATGTACATTGCATTGTTTTATAGTTGCCACAGTTAGATTTCATTGTTGTAATATAGTAGTGTATTATATATATAAACATTTTACATTTATAGGTATAGGTATATATATACAAAATTTAATATATAAAATTCACATTGGTTAGATTTCAAGTTGCTTGGTGTATACTAGGTGAATTAGCAAACAACAACTATGATGGTCATAGTAGTCTGTACTAGTACACTTGTACTATCTCACTCGCAATTTCACATAGATATAGACTATTTAGTTTATCTCTCTTGTTCTCTTGCTCTCTCATTTACTCTATTTTCGTATATAAACGTACAGACATTGTTGGTTACACACGAATGCCTGGGTACCCAGTGGTTACGGTAATGAAATTGCACGCCAGCCTCTACCTGATATTACTCCACTATACCAATAGAAATACCAGTTGTATCAACGCGCTTGGTTTAGAGACCAAAGCGAGTTATATTTCGACGAGAAGTTTACCCAGGAGCTATTCGCGACTCTGCCCATTAAGCGGTTATATCATGTGGATGAAAATGTATCAACGTATTCAGAAATAATTTTATAAATAGTTACAAACACATGTAAATTTGTTATTATTATTATTATATTTATGTCATTAAATTTACATGAAGATTATAAAATATAATTCAGGTCATAGCGTATACAGTAAGTCAGCATGAATTGGGATTTGCAATGAATTTAATTTACACAAGTATATACAAACACTTGCAAATTTCTTTTGACCTGTTGTAGAAAGTTATAGAATTAATATAATGAAAAAAAAAAAAAAAAAAAAACAACCGCATATAAAAGTTTAATTTTATTTTACTCAAATCATTTTGAAAAAAAAATTATATATAGATAAAAGTTACGAGTACGACAGTTTGGCGTAATAATACTCAAAAGACATTAAAACGCAAGACTAAATAAGAAAAACTTTAAAGACTAAAAAGTTAGTTCGGCCTGAGGAAAAATTATCAACTATAACGGGTACTTTTCAAAACAGTATCAAAGCAATTCTCATTTTTCTTCCTTTGAAAAGAACAGGTAAATGAGAATATATAGGTGAAGAGGTAACAAAAAGTAATTGCCTCAAGGCTCATCCGTTTTGTCGACAAGTGATTCTTCAAAAGCTTAAAATATATTTATTTTAAATTATCAAATATTTTAAAATTAATTAAATGAAATTATCATAACTTTAAATAAATTTATTTATTTATTTTTTTTTTTACAATACACATATTAAATTTGAAATAAATTAAAACTTCAAAAAATTTTATTGAAACTTAAATTACACTTATGTCAGTGGGTTAATGGGAAAAACCGAGACCCAATTTAGTAATGAGGTTAAACCATTTTATCTTCAATGCAAACAAATTCTCACTCAAGATGTTGTAAAGAAAATTTACATTTTATAAAATTAATTTATTATTATTTAGTTGTAGTTAATTTTAATTGTTGACAATAGAAAAATAAAAGATTCAATTAAATATTATAATTTTAAATATAAATATAAGGTACATTATTATTACGAGAGAAAAAAATAAATTTAAAAAATGATGATAACTAAGGACGTGCACAAAATTGCATACTATTGTGTAGGCTCGTGCCGAGCAATGGCTAGTACTATGATAATATCTCGGGCAATGCAGCACAAAATACCCAATTAGGCGTGAAAAAGTTAAAAAAAGATAAACAAAGAAAAGAGAATAAAAATATGACAATAATACAAAAAAAAAAAATGTATATATATATTGAGTTATAAAGAAAAGCACGGTTGGTGGTGGTAGTATATAGGAAAAATAAAAAATTGGAGGGTTAAAAAAAAAGTAGTGAGTGACAGGGAAAGTAAAGAAAGCAAGATAAAGGCTGTTGGAATTGGTTAAAGGTCCATTATGAGTTATATAGGGGTGATTTTGGCTGTGGTGACGATGGATGATAATAGCATGACGATGCAAGACCAGTGTGTGAACAGCTATCAGTGTATAGAAAGAAAAAAAAATATAAAAAAAAAAATGTAATACATAGTGGACAGTTAAATTTTGCTAAAAGGGATAGAAGGGAAATTTTTAAAAAGAGGGTGGTAATGTGAGTGGGCCAATACAAGAAAGTTTTGCGCAATGCGTCCATCGTGTTGCAGTAAATTTTATTCTTCTTGATCTCTCTGCGTATGTTTTTTATTTTATTTTTTATTTTTTTATTATAAAACATTGTGTATCACGTGGTGTTACATTTACCATGTGTTTTTTTTAATATTTTTTATTCTTCAACTCATACTCATAATTTTTACTATTTTTTCTACATCAAAACTATGAGTATACTTTAAATATTTATATCATTTTTTCCATTTGTTTTATTTATTTATTTATTTTTTTTTATTCGTTTTGACTAAAAATTCACTTGCCACTGAAAATACTAAATTGAGTTTAAAAGTAGACAAAGACAAGTGTTTGTATATATATTTTTTTTCTCTGAACGAATACAGAAAGTTTTTTCAACGATATTTTAGTTTTTCATTAAGCGAAATACATTAATTACATTGGTTAAATTTTCCACACTTTATATACATGAGTTTATATTCATTTATTTATTTAAAAAAAAAAAAAAAAAAAAACAATTTACATTTTTAAAATATATTTTTATTTTTTATTTTTTTTATATATTTTTTCATTATTTTACTTTTTTAATATTATTTCAAATGCTGATGATGGCTGTCTGTAAAATAATATTTATATTAAATAATTAAAAAAATATTGAAAAATTAAAAATATACCTATTTATTATATTTGAATTGAAATTTTATATTCAGTATTATTATTTGAGTTCAATATGCATTTTACAAAGTTTCGTTAGCAATGCAACACATGAAAAAAAAAAAAAAAAAAAAAAAAACCGCAAAAGAAAAAGATATGTAAATTGTACATAGTTGAAGTAGAATTGTTATGAAAAAAAATAAAATAAAGATAGAAAGTATAAGCAAGTTGAAAGGTACAACTTGTTTGTTATACGTGCAAATATGAGTGTTGTGTAAAAAACTATGAAAATATTCAAAAGCAGATTGTTTGTTGAAAAAAAATAAGGACGCTTTATGAAAATTGTGTGTCAACATTTTACTATTGTTGTTGTGTTATTATTATTATATTATTTTTCTCTCATCATATCTACTTTTTATATATTTTTTTTATTCTTTTCCAATACATATATGTAGATGGACAGACCCTTTTACCAGCAATACCTATTCATGCTTTAAAAAAAAAAAAAAAAAATTAGTAAAAAAATAACATTTTACTTTCAACATATTTTGTTTTTTTTTTTAATATTTTTTTATTATTTTCATATTTGTTATTGTTCAATAATATATTAGCAATCTTACCAACAATTCGATACTTCAATATTCGCATCCGTAAACACGTATACAACATTTACCCACAAACATCTTTTTCTCATATTTTTTTATTTTTTTATTTTTTTCCTATGACCTTATCTTTAAATTTTCAGTCCAGATATCAAAACCATGTATTATATATTTTTGCCACAGTTTTAAACGTATATCCTTTTTTTTTTTCTTTTTTTTTACATTGTATTTTTTTTTGCTTTGTCTCGTGATATTTATATGTATATATCAACTTCTTTTACACACCTGCACTTGCTACTTGCATTCCACGTTCCCATCGTATCATATCATCGTATCACTTTTGTATCTTTTATCTTTCGCTTGCTCATCCATAGCGTCCTTTTGGTATAGTTTATTTCGAAATAAAAAAATAAAAAATTCTTTAATAATTCAAAATTTACCCCTTGTATATCCGTGAAACATATTCTGTCTTGTCTTTTATTCTTCCAAGTTATATATATACCTATATATTTTTTTTTCTGATCTTTAAATTTCTAATAAACTTTTTTAAAGTTGAATTTTTATTTATTTATTTATTAATTTTTTTATATACTATCCGGTTTGTTTAAATTATAAGTAAATAACGTAAAAAAAAAAAAAAAAAAAGTAATAAGTAAATTATTAAGGTAAAAGTAAACAATATTACTGTTAAATATTTTTTTTTTCATTGAAGTTAAAATGTGTTGTAAAAAAATGAAGTCAAACGACAATACTGGTATTGTTGGCTTGCTAAAAATGTGAATACTCTGAAATTTAATAAGGAATGTTACTCTGGCACGCGTAATAAAGGCTCAACTTAAAAAAAAAAAAAATGTATATATATATAACTATGGAAATTGTGTGGTTCTTGGCAGTAGTATAGTAGTAACACACAACTGTATGGCATTTCTACTAGTAGAATAGCTCAGTGTATAGTCTGGCACAACTGAGCAAGATAGTATAGCGGTTGCATTCCCGTGGCATTAACCAACAGTAAACATATACACATAGCTTTACTTTGCTAGCTTTTGCTTCATAAATCTACCTTACTCGACGCACCAACTTTTGACCGCGAAAAACGTTGTTCATTTCTTTATGGTTTTTTTTATTTTTTTTTAATATTTTTTTGTTTGCTTGAAACAACAAAAATGCATTTGCTTGTTTAACTTTATTTTTTACGTATATTTTTATTATTATTAATTTTTTTTTTTTCATCTAGTTATTTATTCATTTGTTTTTTTTTTTTATTATTATTATTATTCTAATTATTTATTTTTTCAATTCATTTTTATTTTTTGTTTATTTTTCACAAAAATTTTTTAAGCTACTTTAATTATATACTTTATGCATATAATAATAAATTTATCGAAAATTTTATGCTTGTTTTGTATATTGTTCATCAATAAAAGTTCATTAGTTATTTATAGAAAATATTTTGTTTAAAAAAAAAAATATTATTCTTGATAATATATGAAGCATTTATCAGGTCTAAAAAGTTTTTGCTCTAATAGTTTCATGTATGAGTCAAGCTAATTTGCATTGTACTAGTGCTTTAGCTCGTTGAAAGCTGACCTGTTAATATCTAAACTTGTGAGATAAATAAAGAGAAAAATATATTAAAAAAGAAAAGAAAAGAAAGAGAACAAGAAAAGTCATTTTACCCTCTTGTATTAAGTTTTCTACTTCGCTGTTAAACCGTTAGTTTACGCGGCCACTTTATTAATTAACTGTTGAGGTCGTATAGGGCTGTTGGGGTAACTTTAAATAAATATATATATAGGGGTAAAAATACATGACTAGAATTTAGTTCTCTTTGTAAAAATTATTATTTTTATTTTTATTTTTAATTTATATTTTGATTGTTTTATGTTTTATTGTTTGTCTTTTAACACGGTTATTTTTTAACTTGGCAATTGTAAATGATAAAATGATAATTAAATATTAAATATATTTTAACTTTTAGTCGACATGAATAAAAATAAAATAAATTATTATCTTACCAACTTTAAATGTTATTTTTCATTTTTTTTTTAATTAATTAATTATTTAACTATATATATTATTAAAATATGAAAAAAAAAATCACTTTAAAACTCATTGTCTGGATGAAAATATTATTTTATCAAAGTACAATAGAGTTGTGAAATTAAAAAAAAAAAAAAAAAAAAAAATGTAATTAAGAACTAATTTGAAATTACAAGTGAAGCTTCTTGAGGTGTGAAAAGTCAAATAAAATGTTAAAAAATTTATAGAAAAAAGTACTTAACAGATTAGCATGTCAGAGAAACAACCAAATATATATACTTGTTCATCATCATCGTCGTCGTCATCTTGATCAGTAATTCTGTTTAATTCGCAAGGCATTAGTCGTTTTCAGAGTTAACCATTCATCTCTTCTGTTTTTATTACTTTCTCACTTACTCATTTACTCATTCATTCTGTGTTCAATGTATTTGTTTTGATACATAGTTCGCCACAGTGAGGATTTCCCTATTCACCCAAAATGAAATTCTCAGCCAAGTCAAGTTACATGTTTATAAATTTTCAATGTATGAGTTGACTTTTGAGTCAAGAAGAAAGCACACGCTTGAGTCTTATTGAGGGATGTGAAACATGCTATTTCTTTACACTTGGGAAATTAAGGGATATTTTAATTCTTCACAACAAATATGTACAAAAAACACTTGACAAATTCTTCATTATTGTATTTAACATTATATAATATTCATAGATTGAATTAATAATTTTATATATAATTATATGACAACTATTTTATTTTAATTAATAAATTTGTATATAATTGAGAAAATATTTTGAAAAGTTAAAATATTTTTATCATTTTATTCGACATTTTATTGTGGTATGTTGAAACACAACTATAAACATTTAAAATTTTCAGAAAGAATTTCAAAATATATGAGATAACTCTTGAGATTTTAAAGGATTTACAAATATTTTTATCTAAAAAGTTTCTCAGTTTGTGAATACTCAAGAAGTATTAATAATAAAATTTAAAAATCTTTGAATTATTTTTGTTAAATAAAAATGTATATTGTTTACATTTTTATCTCAACTAAGAAAAATAAAAAAATAACATGATGAAAATTTTCTATATTATTTTAATAATATAAAAGTCAACGTAACTGGAATTTAGTATATTTATTTTTTTAAATATTCAGCATATATGTATGCATTCAAAACATTGTATATCTCTGTGAGAAATTTTAAATAACTAATATAATAATAGTAACTTTTAGTTAAATAAACTTTACTCAATGCAAAGAATACATTTTCAGTTTTCTTATAAGTTGGTAATTATAAACCTTTAAATAATTAACTTTTCAAACTTTTGTAGATAAATATAATATATATATAAAGAGTCATTATTAATTTAAACAAAATAATATTCAAATAAAAATTATCCATAATTTTTTTTATAAATTAATAAATTATTTTTCATCGAAATTTTTTTCAACTCATCAAAAACATAGTCTATTTTTCATGCATATATATATATACAAAACTTTCAAGTCTTGAATTTAGTCACGAATAGGAGTCTCTACTTTGTTCCCATGGGTAGATCGAAATTTCTACTGGGAAAAGTAAGATTTATAGTGTCAAAAAGTAAACAAAGTGTGATAAGAAAAGTAGCTTGAGGGAAAAAAATAAAAATAAAAAAATGAAAAATAAAAAAAGTAAAACTGGTATAAGATAATATATGTATTGTATATACAATGTTTCGCATAACTTTCATGTTTGAGTGCACACACTGCGAATTGAGTGAGCTGACTATAATACATATATATATTTATACATAAGAAAAGTAACAAAGTCCTGCATGAGAGTAAAATGCCTTGAGCAATGTTTTGCTTATGGAAAACATAATGCATTCGAGATGCAGAGGCTATACATGCAAGAAAAGTGAAAAAGACGTAAAAAAATAGTAAAGGTATATATTATATAGTGGGCACGTTAGTGAGGTCACAAATGGTTCAAGGTGGTTGGATGGTTAGATGGTTAGATGGCTTTTGGGTTAGTTGGTTGGATGGTTTGTTGTTGGTATTACATGTATAAATATATATATGAAATGTTCTAAAAGATATAGATGAAAAAGGCTAGTCAGCTTAGGCTACTACTACACAACTTGCTAGCGGCTTTCTGAGCTTTTCTCTATGTATATCTGCCTATAGCAATTTTCCCAACGGGTTGGTACATTTGCAACTGCTTTTGCCATGGCTCAAAATATACATACATCTTACTCACTCTATTATTTACCCACAAAGCCCGTAGAGAGGTTAATTAATTAAATGTTTTTTTTTTTTTTCATCTATTTTCTTTTTGTTTTTATTATATTTTTTCAAACCTACTGAACCTCAAGCAGGTTGAGCTATGTTTTTCTTTTCTATTCCTTCCTTCCTTCAAGGTAAATTTATATTCTAATGTTGTATATATTAATATATATACATATAAACAGATTAAGCCTTGCGGCTTGTTTGTTTGTTATTCCACTGAATCTTGTTAATTGATAATCATTTATAAATAAATGCTATTGACCCGCGAGACAAATTTCAAACTATATATTTAATATTGCCAACAGAATTAACTTTACAATGCATATCTAATTAGTTTTCATATATATATATTTTCATGTAATTTACTTTTATTATTATACACATTATAATTAAAATGAATATAATTAAATCGTTTTTGTATACATGTATGTGTAAATATGTTTTATATATTATTATTATTATTTTAATAAAACAATAATATTAAATATTTATTATTGTTGTTTTTCATTTTCATTTTCTTGTTATTGTTATATTATTACAATTATATTATTTTATGGTTAATATTTGGTTGGTTGCACATTTCTTGATATGGGCTGTTTTCAAATAACATATATTTATGTTATTTATATACAAAACAATTTCCCAACGGCACATTTGTGTGACGCTATCCTGAACAAATAACAGAAAATATTCAAAAACTGAGCATAGAATTTCAACTTCTCTCATTGAGCAACACTGCAGGAGGTTTTCAATTCACCTCATGGAGTGATAGAGATAGAAAATATATACACATGATGTGGTAACATATGAGAAACAACATGGAAAAATAATCTCGTGATAACCAAAAATGTTTCCGAGTGTATGCACAAGTTGCTTGATTGTTTTGTAACTATACAATATATATTAAAAAAAGTAAAAAAAAAATAAAATAAAATTTTTTAAAAGTATAATAATAAAATAGAAAAAATTATTCTGGTGTGTTTGTTTAATTTTTTTTTTTTTGTTAAATAAATAGTTTCTAGATTTTTATCAAATTTTTTTTATTAATTTTTTTAATTGTTTTTTTTTTAAATTTTAATAAACTAATTTTGTAATAATAATCAAGTTAATTTTGTATAAATTAATTGATGAAATTTTTTATAAAATTATTGAAGCATTTAAAAATTTGAGGTAATATGGATATACATATGGATGAGTTGACTGATAATTTACAATCATCTACTTAGTTATGCATGACATAAAGTTTATTGGTATTTATTATTAAATATGTCACATTGTTCTTGTTCAATTACCTTCGTTATCATAAATAATATTTTGTTGACAATTTTAATGTCTCTGACGACATATTGTATATTTCAAAATAAAAAATAAAATAGTATGAATAATGTGAATGATATAAATTCAAAAAAACTAAATAAATAAAATATATACAAAGTATTTTATTATAAAGTCAAAAAAAAAAAGATAAATAATAATAATACAAAAGTTGAGTTTGTCTGTCGCAGAAAAATGTTGCAATAGATTGTAGTATTCCAACTGGTCGCATCCATTTGGAACTCACCCCGATTCTCGTTGACGCAGTAGCGGAAATGTGCTGTGAAATATTTAGCCAAGTCTTTCGATTTCTCCTCATTCCTCAACCACTCTTCTCTTTTATACATATATATTTACTATTATTTTATTTTATTTTTTTTATCTTTTACTATTTTATATAACTCTTACCCTTCTCAATTTCCTGGCGTACTACATCTACATCCGTTTCTTTGCATTATTAAATACACAACATGGCCTCTCGATATCCTGATTTTATGGGATATTCGTGAATCAAATAATTTCAACTTCAATGTGAAAGATGAATTTTTTTTATCTAATACAGCCAACTCACCATGATGTTTTATATATATTTTGCAAATTCATATATCTCAAATATATTTTTCATTTATTTACAGTTTTTTTCTTTTTTTCTTATCTTCCTGTTTTTTTTTTTTTTTTTGGCTTTTATTTTTTATTATTGATTATTTATTTTTTTTTTAAATTATTTTAGTATGGCTTTTATTACCTCTTAATGCATTTATTGGGTATGAGTATGTATTTTTTTGTTGTATCTATTACAAGTATAATATAAGTACCTTAATAATATTACATGCCAACGTGAGTAGAATAATAACTATATTAGATACGACATTATGTACTATTAGAAAAGTCATCGTAACTTTATACTCAATATAAAATTTATTCGTTTTATATATATTATAAAATGTTTAAAAGATATATCATATTATACATTATCAGCATAGCATAGCAATGTTAGTTAATTTACATCAACTATGATAATAATATAATATTATATACATTTCATAATCACCACATTGCATGATTGATTATATTCTTATCAAAGATAAAAAAAATTAAATTAATTAAATTTTTTTTTACATATATTGTGCTCTTACAGTAATAGGCTATTTGAATTATATCAGGGTGCGTGAGATGTCGGCACATATTTTGGCTATACTACTTGTACAATTTAATTTTCCACTCATTTAAATTCAATTAATTTTATGGTTACTATATATATGAAATATAAATTTAATTTATAGTTATTATTATTATTTAAATAATAATAATTTTATCATTTTTTTTTTTTTTATTTAGAATATTTTTAGTTTTAACCGTAGTATGAATTTTATATTTTTTTCACAATGTTGACCTTTTTCTCATAAAATATTCAATCCATCAAACATCATGAGGGTGTAGAAAAGAAAATGAAAAAAATATAAAAAAAAAACAGCAATTGGCCAACCACTAACATTTCATACAACATTTTAACCTCGTTATTTAACACTTGATGTCTTTATTTCCATGACCACCACTCTTGTTATTAACATTTTGACCTCAACCAGTAAAATTGGCTTTCATTTTTAAAGAATTTTAAAATTACAAAAATAAGATTTTTACGTGTTTTTTAAAAAAAAAAAAAAACATATAACATATACATACTTGAAATAAAATAAAATATATACTGACTTGACTATATGCAATAAATATAAAGGATATATATTATGCATTGAATTTATTTTATTTTTACAAAATGGACATATAACTTTACAATATTACGTCATTCAATTTATATTATTTCATTAAAAAAGATTTGAAATTTTTTATTATCCTTTTAAACTTGGTCATTGTTGTTAAAAATTTTTATTAATTTGATTTATTTATTTTGTTATTTTGTTTCTTTATTTTATGACATCGGTTGTGTTTGAAATTTTGTCACGTTTCTTCTAAAATTGGCAGAAGGTCGGTAAAAACATAGTAAACTAAGATCACATACGTGGCCGATTGTTATCATTTCTCAATGTTAATATAATAAACGTTATATCTGATAAGAAAATCACTACAACTGTATATTGAAATTTTTACCACAGGGCACACGCCAAATGCACACGTATACACCATGTGCTATAGAATCGTTCAAAATTCAACTGTTGAAAAGGGTATATTTTTTGTGAGTTTGAAAAAAAAAAATCTACAGTACATATAAGCGTTGATTTTGATGCTTTTTTATTTCTTTTTTTCTCTGAGAAAAATTTATATCAAAAACAAAATTGATACATCAAATATTAAATTCATTCGGTTGATGTCCATTCTTCAAGCACAGGTTAATAAAATAAATTTTTTTAGTAAAGTTATATATATTTTTCTACAATTGATATTTTAAATTTTTATTCAAATATCCAAGTGTATTTTGAGTACATTTAACGTAAAATTTATATTGAAAAAAAAATAGGAAAAAAAAAATTCAAACAACAATGGAAATGTATAATTAAAAAAAAAAAAAAAAAAAAAAGAAAGTAAAAAAAAATTTGACTGTATTGATATATAAAATGCTTTTAACTTAATTTTCACATATTGAATTATTGGAAAAATTTTTTCTTTTGTTTTTTAATCAAATGGGTATATTTGTTTGTTTGTTATTTTTTTCTTTCTCTTTGTTTAAACAGTCATTGAATTGCCTAAAAAATATAATAAGATAATTTTAGAAGCAAGTATTTCTAAAGTGAGTGTAAATATTTTTTTAATTTAATCAAAATTGATTTGAAAAAAATGTTATCATGAATTTTCTTTTTTACTATTTTGAATTTCATTTATTTTCATATTTATACATTTGATAAAAATAATAATGTTGATTATCTATTTTTATGTAGTAAAAAAATTGAAATATTTATGTGTTACCAAGTAACATTAATTTGGCAATATTACAAAGTTATATTTATTGTAGTAATATAATATTTTAAAAAAATAAAATTTCATTTTATTTCATACATGTAGCATGTCAAGTTTTTTTGATGAAACATTAATACTACTGTATAATAAAAAATATTCGCGTTAAGTTATATAAAAATGAACAAAAAAAAAAAAAAACCATTTATTTATAAACAATACCATTAAAAATGCATTTTTTTATTTTAAATAAATATTAATATTTATTTAAATTAATTCATTTTATATATTTTAATTATACTATTAAAATAAAAGCTTTTTTTATTCAAAAAAAAAACATAATTTTATTCAATAACTGTATGTAATATTTTTTTGATAATTTAAAAAAAAAAATTCAAATATAATTTGGCAATAATTCGAAAAATATAAATTATTAAAAATATTAAGACACAATATCTGGCTATCTTATGCAGTAATATAATTCTTACCAAATCGCTAAAATAAAATTAATCTTCCGAAACAAATAATAATAATAATTTAAGTGCATTATTCGACAATCAGAAATTATGGGTTTCAAAATGTTGCTTTAAAATTTATTAAATTTAATATAAAAAAAATACTGCCCTTGTCTTTTGGTAGTTTTTTTTTATTTTTTTCCAGTAAATGCATTCAGCCCTAATATATTTATCAAAAAAAAATTTATTACTTTTAAGGGAATAAAAAAGTAAAAAATATAAAATTTTATATTTCCTAAATTGTTCATTCAAAATATTTTTTATTTTTTTTTTATTATTATATTATATGTTTGTTAATTTAATAAAATACTAAAAAAACATTGTATAACAGGATTTGTCATATTCTATGACTTGGTTAATAAATTACAATATGTCACGCAAACAAATGTTACATTATAATTGAAATGAAATACTGATATGTGAGGTGTGGTTTACCTTTGGTCGTCTTATACTATATTTATTAAACATAGTATAAATAAAAAATACATAAATACATATATGCATATTTATTTATTTATTTTTTTTTTATAATTCTCTATCTTTGCATTGCTTTGTTTTAAATAAACAAATAAATAAATAAATATATTGCGTGGTTATGTAGCTCGAGGGAAAAGTGACAATGCGCCAACTAAACTTGGTTTTCGGCTCCAAAAACAGTAATATACATAATTAAACATACGTGACTTATCTGTTAAAAAAAACCTCGTGTTCAACACCATCCCTCTGTGTTTCTATTGGCGTGGTGTTTCTACCACAAAGCCTGGATCACAACGATATATATACATAAACAAAGCACGTGCTTCTCTGCAGATATTTTTTACATTTGTTTTATTTTTTTAAGTGATTTTTTTATGGCTGTGGTTTTTCTTTATTTTTCTTTTATTTTAATTTGTCTTTTAAATTAAAATTATTTACGATATTTATTTTAATTTAAAAAATTTTTCACCTTTTTTTTTTGTTTATTATTTTTGTTGTTTATTTATTTTTTATATACAAATTAACATGCAATATATATATATATATATAAATCCAAGCGTGCATTAAAAAAATATTTATCATCGTCATATATATAGTATAGTGGTGCACGGATGGTATGCATAATTTATTAAAAAAATAAAAATTCAAACAGTTATATATGTGATATAAACTCGCATGTCGCATGTCTCGAAATACAGAGAGTTCAAAAGTCCGAAAGTCATTCGACGCTACAATTTTTTCTCATTGTCGAGCTAATATATATAATATGTATTTGTATATGCATGTTTTATTTGAAAAAAAAAAAAAAAAAAAAAAAAAATCATATATACAATAATAAAAATGTACAAATAAAAATTTAAAAAAATAGTTTTGGTTGAACGTTTCATGAATTCAGGAAAAAAAAAAATTTGTTTATATCTCGACCAGTATATTTCAACATGACATGAGTTTATATGACAAATTATAACCGATGTTATGAATATGATATGCAAAATGTGGTCCATTTATTTACTAAATATATTTTTAACATTGATTATCAACTAGCATAAATATATCAAGAATTAATAAATAAATTTTTTTTAATATTATTTAATTATTTTTAATAAAATTTAATGCATAATTTATAAATATTCATATTAAATTTCATATAGATACTTTGGTTATTAATTATTTATTATTTTGATATTAATATTTATTGAATTTATATTTTATATTAATTATGATAACTAAAAAAATAAAAATTATTTAAAATTTAAAAAATATATATTCACAATATTCTCAAAAAAAAAAAAAAATTAATTTTTTTTTCGTCAAAGATAATTGTCACCCAGCAATGACGATGTCAGCTTTCATTCCCTTTTTCAAAATTCGTCATATAAATAAAAAAAATATAAATAAATTTTTTTTTTTTTTAAACGAGAAAATGTCACGCAAACGCGTGCAAACGTTTTACCTATGCAACATACGTGACTATACTACCAAATAAAAAGTTACCCAACTTTTGTAAAAAGCCCTTACACCCTTTGCTCTTCTACACCACAAAAGTCATAGAAATTGATATATCAATATGAGCGACATACGCCTACGATAAAGTTAACTGTCAATCACCTATATTATAAATGATTTTATAACTTCATATTATATTTTTTTTTTAAATTTCAATATTAATTTATATTTAAAGAAAAAATAAAATTGACTCAACAAATTCAATCGGTCAGAAGATAAATAATAATATCAATATCAAAAATAGTAAATTATATAAAAATAATAAAAAAATTATTTGTTTCAAATAATGATGTACAAGTTTTAATAGATATTTAATGTTTTTAATTTTATTGTTTAAACTTGATGTTATTATAGTCATTTCTTGTTTTTTAATTTTAATCATCACAAAGTGTATGAAAAAAAAATTTACAAACATGAAGATGATTTTCCACTCAAACTGTTTAAACATTACACATATAATATATACCTACATATATTTACTAATTTATATATTTATCAAACTGATTGTATGTGTACACATAATATACTCTTTCATACAATATGCTTTTCAGTACACGCAATAAAGCAATTTACAAAATTTTATGTATCTATGTATATAAAAATACTGTCTGTATTATTTATTTATTTATTTATTTATTTCTAAACTCAATATTATATTATGTTTGTATAGAGTGTTCAATAATTTTCATTCACAAAATTGTCAATATAGGACAACTCTAGATGTTGATATGTATATTGATGTTTGATATAATATATTAACCAAAGTATTTATTTTTCACATGACTGAATATTAGTTATTAAATGTACAACTAGGAATATTCAAAGGTTTCTCTGATGAAATGAACACAGTATATTCGATTTATGTAGCCAAAAAATATATAATAACTTTTTTAAATAAATATATCGACATTTTTTTTCATATATACATATTTCTCATTAAAATTTTCATGGTAGTACATATATTTAAAAAAATTCTTGTACACTTAATTAACGTGTAATCCTATAAGCCACTAATAGTCAACATTCTAAAAATATACATAAAAATAAAAAATAAAATAAATAAATAAAAGAAAAATATATAATGGTAAAGACTGTTGGTTAGGAAAAATGATAAAAAAAAAAAAATTAGTATTTACATACGAAAGCAAGTTATTTTTTATTTTTATTTTGTGGTTTTAAACTCAACGACTTGTCTAGATCCTTAATTTTGTAATACGAATATACTCCCTTTTTACTGGATATTTTGTTTTTTTCTTTGTTTTATTTTTATTTTTTTATTTAATTTAATTTTATACATACATAATAAACTTTCATGTAAATTAGCTCTATGTGTGCATATTAAAACTCATGCAGATATTTTATTTATATATGTTGAGTTTATATATATAAAGCTATGTTGAGTTTAGAGAAACCAAGCATAATACAGCCCCAGTCTAAGTACAGTCTGTAATTATGAAATAACCCCCAGACCCTCTTTACGCTTCTATTATCATAGCTCTTTACGCTTGGACAACGTAACCACGAGACATTTTTCCATTCTAGCGCGTTCGCGATGGTCATCAATGTAAGAAAAAAAAAAAAAAAAATTAAATATTATATATTTAAGGCCTAGAGTGCAACAGTTTTTTGCACTTTGCTTTTGTTATAATATGTATATTAATTTTTATCAATAATATACCCCACAAAAAAAAAAATAAATAAATAAAAATAAAAAGTAAATTTATAGATGACGTGGTATATTAAAATTAAAAATATATACCAGTCAATATGCTTTTAGTTTAAAACAAAAATATATAATAAATTTTAAAAAAATTAGAGAAAAAATATAAAAATTATTATTTAGAGACTTGGTTGGAAAAGACATGATAACGTTTGCACCCTCTCATCCAGTTTGTTTGCGTGTTTACCCGACTTTTGCACTAAAATATAGGTATACAACTGATCGCATCGCATTTACTCTCTCTTTGTGAACATCCTGTACAAACAAAAATATTTATATATTTATACGTAGGCGTTATATAAAGATCTAGAAATAAAAAGAGGGTCAAAGAAAATAAAAGTTAGATAAAAATAATAATAAAAAACTCAAAAATCTTATAATCAATATACATTTAGATTATGCTAGCACTTGTGTGGAATATAATTTATTGGTTTATCACTTGTTGATGTCCCTTAATATACAGTATATACAAATCAAAATGAAAAAAATATATTTAATAAATAAAAATTATAAAGGCATTTTAAATATATTATCCATGAATAAAATTAATGAATTAATTAAAACAGTACATGGCCAAGTTGTACTTGGATTATTTTAATAAATGACAAATGAATTTAATAAACTCAAAATATTATAAACACCATATTGAATATTCTGAAAATTTGTTTGTTGACTCTTTGTATATATATATTATGAGTCACTTTGTTAAGGGTGGCATATGGCAAAAAGATGTACTTTACTTTATTAAAATAATCAAGTTAATAAAAAAAAAATTAAAATAAAATAACAAAAATATTAATTATAGTTATATAAATAAAATATTATTTTTTATTATCATTATACATATTTAAATATGAAAAAGCAAATAAACTGTTATAATTGTTGCATATATTAAACTTGAACAAAATTGCTAGATAAAATGTTCACAAAGATCACAAAGTAGAGTGTGGTTTAGTTGAGCTGAATCAAATAAATATATAGATATATTATGTATATATGAATAGAAAGTTTGGTTGGTCGGTTGGTTGTCGCAGTAATACTTCATATATACAAGCTAACCATAACCACCATGAAAGCTTCGAGCTTTCATAGAGTCATGTGGATACAAACGCAAACTGATCCTATTTTATCTATATATCTATATATATATTTTACTATACGTATTAATATACCAATGTATATATATTTCAATAATTTTCATATAGATTTTTTTATGCTATTTATTTATGTTTATTTTTATTTTTTTTGGTTTTATCAGAAATAGTTCTGTGAATGTTTTAAAAATTTAATGTTGTTTTAAAAACCCATTTTCAACATATTGCAAATTATGATTATACATATTGAATATGAGTATACAGATAAACTCAATGTAATTCCCAGAAAAAAATCTAAATGATATATAAATGGTAAAATAATATTTTTATATTTAATAATTTTATTTTTTATATTATTTTTTAATTTTTAGTACTTGCCTGTTAGTCTGAGAATAAAATAATATAATGGAATTGAAAATATTCGTATAAATTTTTTCGACATCAACATTGATAAAAATTCATTGAATATTTGATGTTATATAATGAAAAAATATTTAATAATATAAAATTATTCATTTGAAATTTTTTTTTTTTTTTTATTATTTATTATTGACATAAAATAATGAGAAAAAAAATTTTTAAAAATTAATATTTTAATATGATCAATGATAAAATATAATGGAGATAGATTTAATATGAGAATTTTAATAAATACGTGGTACATATATAATAAAATGATAAAACAAAATAGCAAATCGGCAAGCTTGAATAATAAACATGTATATATATATATATATATATATTAGTGTGGAGAACCTCAGGGGTTTCAAGCAAGTCAAGAGTGGTTAGTCGTTGCACGCTCGGCAAGCCACGTGTATATTGGTACACTTAATATATATAAGCATATACGTAAATTTATTTATACGTATGTATATATAGAGTGTTTGTCTAGTTTGTCTTTAGTAAGAATAAGAGAGAGGTCAGCTTATTCACGCTATCTGAGTTATCACACACAAGAGAATTGACGATGGTGCTCGGCCTGAAAATCGCTTCACCGCCTTCAAATTTACCCATACTATTATTCAAGTCTATTTGGTTCTTGAACAACAACAGAGAGCCACTGTCGTTCTCTTCGGGGACCACTGAGAAAATTTATATAATCCTTGGTCACTAGGTAACCCATAAAAAAATAATGAAATATTTATATATATATATACTTGGTTGTTTATTGTCTGTCCAAAATATACTAAAAAGCTCTCGTTTCATTTCCTAAATGATTAATTCAAAGCCTTTGAAAAATTTGATAATTTTTTTTTTTTTTCATCAACTTGATTTTATTAAAGATCAACCAATATATGTATATATATATTTTCAAAGAAAAAATATGGCTTATCATATCAACTTTGACTACTACTTATAAATTTGATTAAAGCCTCAGATTTTTCAATTGACAAAGAATGTCAAAGAGCAGTATGACAATTGTGATTTTCTGAGATTATAATATAAAATTTTTTAATATACCTTTGATGAAAATATAAATTTTCAGTTGTTTGTGAAACTTTAAATTATATTTAATCATAGAAAAAAAAAAAAAAAAAAAAAATAAAGTTGAACATTGTATGTACAAAAAAAAAAAAAAATATATATATATATAAATTGAAATAAGCATTTTATTAAATTGTCGTAAAATATATATTGCTTGGACAGATGTTGTCTGTGTATTTGTGATTCGATTTCTGTCGAAGTGACAAGCGATTTTCCAAGTGACACAAGGCTGGCAGGACCAGGTTGTCTAGAGAGGTGTATTCGTCAAGCCTGAAACCCAATGTGTATATACGTGGTTTACCGATTCACCGCGTTACCACAAATGCCATCGGCAGGCTTTACCACACCGTAACCACTACTATTACAAGCATTGCCAATGCATTGGTCAAGAGAGACAAATACAAATAGACAAATATAGATAATGATGAGAGAAAAAGAGATAGATAAAAATGAACCAGGTGGGAAAACTGGACAGTTTTATCAGACAACCTATATATGACAAAGAGAATATCCGATCAAATAGTTGTTCTATCCTATATCCTATTTCTCGCTTCATCTGTCCGTGTTTTCATTGTCGTTCATTGTGGTTTATATATTATTGTTGTTATTGTTGTCGATGTCGTCAACGTCATCATCGTGCTTGTTGTTATTTGTATTTCAATTTCTCTTTCTACTTATATATAAATGTCAAATTTACCTATTATTTTTTATTTTTTAAAGCCAAAATAAAAATTCAACAAAAAAATAAAAAATTAATTACTCAATTATATAACACCCAGTTGGTACCATCTGTACAACTTTAATAGCTATAATCATTTTTTTTCACTTCTAACTGTGAAAAAAAAATAAAAAATAAAAAACTATTACGAGTACGCTTCTGTTGAATAAAATTTTTTTTTAATTTAAAATTATACACAGATTGGTAATAATTATAGTTCATTTAATTTGATAAAAAAAAAAAAAAAAACAAAAATATAGGTGATAATAATATATTTCTTTTTTATAAATGATTATTAAATTAAAAATGTTTAATGAGATGTGAAATGAGACGTGTTCAAGCTTAAAGCTTATATCAATTTACCAATGTATTTTATCAATAATAATAAATACAGTAGGTATATGTTCAAGTTCAAATATGTTCACTCAAACATAATAATTTACAATTCAGATAAACTAATAATCGTATATGTTGTATATAAATAAATATGTAAAAAATGTTATCGAAACGAAGCTTGTATATATAAATACATAAACACTCTACTTTTTTGTCTGTATACTGTTAGATTGCACTGTATCATCATATTTCAGCATAAAAAATAAAGTAAAAGAAAAAAACTACAACAAAAGTTCCCCTAAATAACTCTATATGTGCTATATCATGAACAATATATTTTATCAAAATATAAAATATATGTGTATTTATAATTTACATAAACATATATAGATATGTAAACATCGTAAAATAATTGCAAATAAGCAAAATAATAAAAAAAAAATAGATAAAAATTAAATTTAAAAAAATTATAATGTATTTTATATAAGTTATAGTATTGTCAATCTTGAGAGCTAAAAGACAAGTAACACAGGTGCACGTTTCAAGAGTTTACGACCACCCAACCCCAAGTTGCATTGAAAAAAAAAACTTGAGTACTCAGCTTTTTTTTTTTTTTTTTTTTTATAGAAAAAACAATTTTCCAAGTTTACACGAGAAAAACTTGTTGGAAACTGTATGTGGTAGATGTTAAATTTTTTTTATCACCATTATTATTATTATTTATTTTTTTTTCTTCAATTTTTATTTTATTTTTATTTATATTGGTTAAAGTGTACAGTACTATTCATTTTTATAGAAAATAAAAAAAAAACAATGATAAACAGTAATATACTTATGCATACGATAAATAAAAATTTATAGCATACATAATCAAACAATAATTTATATAAACAAAAGAAAATGCATACAATAATAAAAGACTGAAGATATATTTATTTTTAAAATAAAATTTTCGTTTAGCATTTGTCAGTTGCATTCTCTTGCCCATTGGATAAGGTAAAATGAAAAAGGTAAAAATGAAAAAAAATAAAATAAAAATAAATCTATCTATATAAACAAAGATCTAAAACAATTTTACGAATAATACTGTATAACTATAGTTATTTTAAAAAAAGATAGAAAAAAAAAATCCAAGGATCGGGTCCCATGTGTGTGTCACAGTTTTACAAGTCTATAAAAAATAAAGGAATTTCAGACTGAGTTAAATATTGCTACAACTACCTAGTGAATTTCAAGCATCGTATAACGTTAACACCAACTCGCGACTGTATTATTTGCGATCTGATTTTAGTTTATATAAATTTTATATCGTTCTGGTGTATATTACAGTTTTTTTTATTTTTTTTCGTTTCCTATATATCACTATTACATTTGATCAATATTTGATTTACAATGCAATTTTTGAATGCATATAATAAAAATAAAACTGTCAATCTGTATTTACTGTAGTGAAAAAATATAAAAAAATAAAATACTAATAATAAATATAATAATGAAACAACTTTGATGGTTTGCCCAATTGTTTCATTTAAAATAAAAAAAAAAAATCGATCGACACTCAAACATAAATATGTTTCAATGGATATCCATACTTTTGTCCAACTGACAATTGTATATTGAAAAAAATAAAAAATATATAGATATATCAAGACAAAATAGTGCAAAAAGATAACTGTTTCTTGAGTGTTTTGTAAAACCAAGCAACCAATAAAACAATGACAATTCAAAAAATATATACATATTGATTTATATAAGAAGAATTTATAATGGCAAACCATGTAAATTGTTCAAATATACACAATAGTATATATCTATTTGTGTATATATTTATTTATAGTACAAGACTGTATAGATTCAGTAAAGTGGATAGCACCACAGAGACTCTAGAGCAAACCAAGAGCCTAGTTGTATCGATGTTGCCTCTTGGGTTTGCGTGCCTTTATGTATCGAGTAGATATATTAACCAATGAGAAATTACAATCCATTCAAATTACACTTCGAACAACGTGGTTACGTAAGATCCTGTTGAACGTTTAACATCCCCAAGAGAATCTCAACAAATTCACCTCAACATGGACACTGTCCAGATGGGAATAACTTGTACTTTATCAATTTATATTAATTTATTTCTTGGCTTATTTATTATATTATTTATTTTATATATATTTGTTGATATTTATCTATCATCAGTTATTGATACAAATAATATTTATATAAATAATTATGTGTTTACTTACTACTGGTATCCTGCTTCGGTTGACTTCCCGGTGATGTTGCCCAGTTGACTTTCATTTCCTAAAACAAAATAATAATAATAAAATAAATAAATAAATAAATATATAGGCTTTTAGGATATACTCAAATCTCATGGTTTACGAGTTTGAAAGATTTTTAAAAATACACAAAGAAAATAATAAGGAAGCTTATCTCATCCGGTTTTGTACGCCCAATGCCTGGGATTTTATTGAACTATAGGATTGTAGATGGGATGTGTGTTCGATCGAAAATAAAAATGAAAAAAATAAAATAAAAAAAAAAAAAGTGCCTCAAGAATCAGAGACAGCAGCCGATCGAACCGATGTTAAGGCGCTTATAAAGGAACCTTATAGTCTTTCATCTAAATCTGCGAGTTCGTGACTTTCTGCATCAATATTTTTTTTATTTTTTTTTATTTATTTTTTTTTTAACATACAGACATACAAACACAACTACATATGTAACTATTTTTATTTTTTGTTACCTTTATCTTTGCTTCAATTTATCTGTAAATTGATCAAATAACTTTAACAAAACAAATAATAACAATAATAATAAATATAGGTGTATAAAGAATAAAGTGAAATATATATTTTTTTTTATAAAAGTTAAAAAGTAATAATTATTAGGACAGCATATGAGTATGATGTTGAAGATATACTGTACTACAGGGTACATCAGTTCAGGCCCGCAGCACGTCCGCAGCAATTTGCAACTTTTAATAGTTTACCAAGGCGGCCCAGTTGTCTGTGAGACTAACGGATGCACCAGAAAAAATATAACTTTTTATTTTCTAGTTTTTTAATAGTTAATTCTCACGCGCATACTTTTTTTTTTTTTTTGTTTCTACCTTGTCATAATTATATATTAAGGAGTCAAGTTTCGCTCTATGATTCCCAACCCTGACTACCTGGTATATACAGTTATACATTTATATTACGTTTTTTTTCTCTCTCTTTCTCTCATACACCAACACAAAAAACTATATCTTGTTAACACAATTTTTCTACTTTATTATTTTTTATTTTTTATTCTTTTACTTTTCTTCGGATATTTTGATAAAAAATAAATGAAAATATTATATTAAAAGAAAACAATTGTGATAAACGTGTCTTGCTTATATTCTAGATAGTTAATTTAGAATGTTTTTTTTTTTAATTTTTTTTTTCTCGTTATAGTTTTTTTTTTAGAAAAATAATAAATTTTACTTTTATAAAATGAGTAATATTTATTTTTATTTTTTTTTAACTAAATAATTTTGTAATAAATATAATTGTAAAACTTGAAATCATTTGACAACTAAAATTGCCATTGTCTAATCATTCGATCAATATAATATAAAATTTTTTCAACACAATTTTTCCAATAGATATAATTTATAAAAGTTATAAAAAAAAAAAAATCACGTACGTTACTGGGTAAAATTGAACACCGTAGATGTTAGATGAATTTTCAAAACTTGCACTATCACTATCACAGTGAAAATCTCAGTGTATAAACTATCGTTTGGTCAAACCAAATGATATTTATTGTCCTATTATCTATATTGATACTTGCTGGCTAGCAGGTAGTATCTCATATAAGTACGTTTAATGGCACAAGACCACATCAGTTTTAACTAAAATGACTGACCGAGAATATAGCTAGATTTTTTAAAATAAAATATTTATTCTGATACTGTTTTGATACTGCATCGTTTGCCATTTTCTAACATTATTCATTTTTTATTTTTCAATACAACACGATTTTATACTTTATTTTATGATATATATTTTCAATTATTATTAAATTTTTTAATTTTAAAATTATATCACTGATTAATAATTTATTTTTATCGATAAAATTTCTATTGGGTTATATATCATGCAAAATATATATATTTAATTAAAAAACCAAAATTTTTTAATAAATGAAAACTATATAGATTAAATATATATACATAACGTGAAATGAGTTATTACGTTGGAATATTTCGCTTGATTGGCAAAGTCAGTATAATAGGGTAATATTTTTTTTTTTTTTTTTAAAAACATCTTTAAGCAAAGCTAGATAGTGGTTTTTAGAGGCAATATGTACCCAAGCAAGACGTTCAATGAATTCACTATTATGTGATACAATATCCACAAAATATACGATCCAGATTGAGTCTGTTATTAAATGAAAAAAAAAAATTTTAATATAGTGATAAGGTTTCAGAAAAAAAAAAACAAAAGAAATCTGAGTACAACGAAGAAAATGTATTTTTCTTTTTTTTTCATCAATAATAAATTTTCATGTATATGAAATGTATATGCTTTGTTTTCTTTATTATTTTTTTATATAATTAAAAATTTTTGTCTATGTGATTCAAGAGAAATAAGAGGATAATTAAAATTAGATGGTAATATGTGTAAAATATTTTGATCATAGTTCAAAAGATATTGACAATGTTAAAAATAGTTGTGGGCAATTCTCAATGAGAGTAAAAAGCAATAAAGTAAAAAGGATATTCAGATGACAAGGAACTAAGGCGATGAAACGTGGTGACAAAATTGGTACTGTGTGTGAGACGAAAATTCCAAACGTACAAAAGCACGTACATGTATGTGCAACTAATCGACAATCTTGCCACGTGAAAGCTTTCTGCTTTTAGCAAGGTTATACTAAGCATCATCTCTTGTAGTTATATATGTATATATTGTATATCTATTGTGTCTCTGTTAGTCTTTATACTGACTCTCTTGAGGAATTTCTTCCCTTGAAGTGGCTGCATGTTCCGCGAAACATTTGAAACTCGTGACCCTTGGGGTCATAGTTGAGCTTTTATTCACTCGAACTCAAACTACCAACTTGAAAACTATGACAACAACATGACATGCCTTGAAACATGCAGTGTAATCATCATTAACGAAGCCATTTTTAATTATTTATTAATTTATTTGATGAGGCGTTTTGTGATAAGAAGCCTGACTTCTTCATTTTTGTACTTCTTAAATATCAAATGATTTGTAAAATTATTTTTTTGGCTATTTTTTTGCGTAAAAAACATGGTTTTCTTTTGTAATGTTATTTTGCCATTTTATTTTATTCTTTAATTTTATTTTTTACTATTTTGAAATATTCTTTACATATTTGGTTTTATCTTTTATTCCTGACAACTTTTACAACCTCTGACTGAAGAATCGACAAATTCTCCTTGTCGATATTCAAATTCCTCTATACGTTTGATATAACAATATTTTTATCTCATTCTTTCAACAACTTTGATCTTGCTCGAGAACAATTACATTCTTTTACTAGTGCTATTCTCGTTGGAATCCCTTTTTTCATGGTAAAGCGTTGACAGTTTTTCAATAAATTAAAAATTTTTTTTTTTTTTTATAACATCAAAATAGAAAGTATTTATTTTTATATTTATTTTGAATTAAATTTAACATATAAATAAAATTTTAGCTAAACGAATTATTATATATGTATACTGATATTTAAATGACTATCATGGAATGAAAATATGAAAATTGAATATAATAAATGACATGAGAAGTATAAAATTTTACCACGTATTTGATATGAATTTTTTTAATTTTACCAAGCCTATTAAACGCCTTTGACTATGAAAATCATTAAAGAAGCATTAATTTTTGTTGTTATTATTAGAAAATCGACGTCAATAGGGTGTAATTGAGCTGAAAGTTTTTGAGTAAACGAAAATGGAAAAAAAGAAATATTAGAAAAATTAAAAATAAACAAAAAAATATTGTTCGGAAACTGTTTGCATTATAACAGGATAATAGAACAGGTGAAACAGTATACGGACCGTTAAAAATCATTTCTTCATCAATAATAAAATAATTTTACTCTAATTTTTCTAAAAGTTTTTCGATAGATTTCAATGAGTTAAATACTTCTTCCATCATTATAAACGAATACCTCTTCCACAGTTCCATAACCCTAATCAAACTTAATATTTTTACGATTTTTTTTAGAAGCCTCATAATAAATTTTTCAGAAAATATTGACATCAGAAAAAAAAGAGAAACTGCATCGAATACCTCTTCCCCAGTTCTATAACCCTAATCAAACCTCATATTTTTAAGAATTTTTTTAAAAGCCTCATAATAAATTTTCCAGAAAATATTAGCTTTATAAAAAAAAGAGAAACTGCATCGAATACCTCTTCCCCAGTTCTATAACCCTAATCAAACCTCATATTTTTAAGATTTTTTTTAAAAGCCTCATAATGAATTTTTCAAAAAATATTGACATCAGAAAAAAAAGAGAAACTGCATCGAATATCTCTTCCCCAGTTCTATAACCCTAATCAAACCTCATATTTTTAAGATTTTTTTTAAAAGCCTCATAATAAATTTTCCAGAAAATATTAACTTTATAAAAAAAAGAGAAACTGCATCGAATACCTCTTTCCAAGTTCTATAACCCTGATCAAACCCCATATTTTTCTGATTTTTTTTTAAAGCCGGCATAAATTTTTTTTCAAAAAGTCCTGATCCTGGAAAAAAAAGAAAAGCAGCATCGAATACCTCTTTCCAAGTTCTATAACCCTGATCAAACCCCGTATTTTTCCGATTTTTTTTAAAAGCCGCATAAATTTTTTTTCAAAAAGTCCTGATCCTGGAAAAAAAAGAAAAGCAGCATCGAATACCTCTTTCCAAGTTCTATAACCCTGATCAAACCCCGTATTTTTCCGATTTTTTTTAAAAGCCGCATAAATTTTTTTTCAAAAAGTCCTGATCCTGGAAAAAAAAGAAAAGCAGCATCGAATACCTCTTTTCAAGTTCTATAACCCTGATCAAACCCCGTATTTTTCTGATTTTTTTTAAAAGCCGCATAAATTTATTTATAAAAAAATCCTGATCCTGGAAAAAAAAGAAAAGCAGCATCGAATACCTCTTTTCAAGTTCTATAACCCTGATCAAACCCCGTATTTTTCTGATTTTTTTTAAAGACAGCAGAATTTTTTTTTTCAAAAAGTCCTGATCCTGGAAAAAAAAGAAAAGCAGCATCGAATACCTCTTTTCAAGTTCTATAACCCTGATCAAACCCCGTATTTTTCTGATTTTTTTTAAAGACGACAGAATTTTTTTTATAAAAAAGTCCTGATCCTGGAAAAAAAAGAAAAGCAGCATCGAATACCTCTTTCCAAGTTCTATAACCCTGATCAAACCCCATATTTTTACGATTTTTTTTAAAGCCGCATAAATTTTTTTTTCAAAAAGTCCTGATCCTGGAAAAAAAAGAAAAGCAGCATCGAATACCTCTTTCCAAGTTCTATAACCCTGATCAAACCGTATTTTTCCGATTTTTTTTAAAAGCCGCATAAATTTTTTTTTGAAAAAGTCCTGATCCTGGAAAAAAAAGAAAAGCAGCATCGAATACCTCTTTCCAAGTTCTATAACCCTGATCAAACCCCATATTTTTCCGATTTTTTTTAAAAGCCGCATAAATTTTTTTTCAAAAAGTCCTGATCCTGGAAAAAAAAGAAAAGCAGCATCGAATACCTCTTCTCGAGTTCTATAACCCTGATCAAACCCTATATTTTTCTGATTTTTTTTAAAACCCGCATAAATTTTTTTTCAAAAAGTCCTGATCCTGGAAAAAAAAGAAAAGCAGCATCGAATACCTCTTTCAAGTTCTATAACCCTGATCAAACCCCGTATTTTTCTGATTTTTTTTAAAGACGACAGAATTTTTTTTATAAAAAGTCCTGATCCTGGAAAAAAAAGAAAAGCAGCATCGAATACCTCTTTCCAAGTTCTATAACCCTGATCAAACCCCGTATTTTTCCGATTTTTTTTAAAAGCCGCATAAATTTTTTTTCAAAAAGTCCTGATCCTGGAAAAAAAAGAAAAGCAGCATCGAATACCTCTTTCCAAGTTCTATAACCCTGATCAAACCCCGTATTTTTCCGATTTTTTTTAAAAGCCGCATAAATTTTTTTTCAAAAAGTCCTGATCCTGGAAAAAAAAGAAAAGCAGCATCGAATACCTCTTCCAAGTTCTATAACCCTGATCAAACCCCGTATTTTTCCGATTTTTTTTAAAAGCCGCATAAATTTTTTTTCAAAAAGTCCTGATCCTGGAAAAAAAAGAAAAGCAGCATCGAATACCTCTTTCCAAGTTCTATAACCCTGATCAAACCCCGTATTTTTCTGATTTTTTTTAAAGACAGCAGAATTTTTTTTTTCAAAAAGTCCTGATCCTGGAAAAAAAAGAAAAGCAGCATCGAATACCTCTTTTCAAGTTCTATAACCCTGATCAAACCCCGTATTTTTCTGATTTTTTTTAAAGACGACAGAATTTTTTTTATAAAAAAGTCCTGATCCTGGAAAAAAAAGAAAAGCAGCATCGAATACCTCTTTCCAAGTTCTATAACCCTGATCAAACCCCATATTTTTCCGATTTTTTTTAAAAGCCGCATAAATTTTTTTTCAAAAAGTCCTGATCCTGGAAAAAAAAGAAAAGCAGCATCGAATACCTCTTTCCAAGTTCTATAACCCTGATCAAACCCCGTATTTTTCCGATTTTTTTTAAAAGCCGCATAAATTTTTTTTCAAAAAGTCCTGATCCTGGAAAAAAAAGAAAAGCAGCATCGAATACCTCTTTCCGAGTTCTATAACCCTGATCAAACCCCGTATTTTTCCGATTTTTTTTAAAGACGACAGAAATTTTTTTTTAAAAAGTCCTGATCCTGGAAAAAAAAGAAAAGCAGCATCGAATACCTCTTTCCAAGTTCTATAACCCTGATCAAACCCCGTATTTTTCCGATTTTTTTTAAAAGCCGCATAAATTTTTTTTCAAAAAGTCCTGATCCTGGAAAAAAAAGAAAAGCAGCATCGAATACCTCTTTCCAAGTTCTATAACCCTGATCAAACCCCGTATTTTTCCGATTTTTTTTAAAAGCCGCATAAATTTTTTTTCAAAAAGTCCTGATCCTGGAAAAAAAAGAAAAGCAGCATCGAATACCTCTTTCCGAGTTCTATAACCCTGATCAAACCCCATATTTTTCCGATTTTTTTTAAAAGCCGCATAAATTTTTTTTTCAAAAAGTCCTGATCCTGGAAAAAAAAGAAAAGCAGCATCGAATACCTCTTCTCGAGTTCTATAACCCTGATCAAACCCTATATTTTTCTGATTTTTTTTAAAAGCCGCATAAATTTTTTTTCAAAAAGTCCTGATCCTGGAAAAAAAAGAAAAGCAGCATCGAATACCTCTTTAAGTTCTATAACCCTGATCAAACCCCGTATTTTTCTGATTTTTTTTAAAGACAGCAGAATTTTTTTTTTCAAAAAGTCCTGATCCTGGAAAAAAAAGAAAAGCAGCATCGAATACCTCTTTTCAAGTTCTATAACCCTGATCAAACCCCGTATTTTTCTGATTTTTTTTAAAGACAGCAGAATTTTTTTTTTCAAAAAGTCCTGATCCTGGAAAAAAAAGAAAAGCAGCATCGAATACCTCTTTCAAGTTCTATAACCCTGATCAAACCCCGTATTTTTCCGATTTTTTTTAAAGCCGCATAAATTTTTTTTCAAAAAGTCCTGATCCTGGAAAAAAAAGAAAAGCAGCATCGAATACCTCTTTCCGAGTTCTATAACCCTGATCAAACCCCGTATTTTTCCGATTTTTTTTAAAGCCGCAGAAATTTTTTTTTAAAAAGTCCTGATCCTGGAAAAAAAAGAAAAGCAGCATCGAATACCTCTTTCCGAGTTCTATAACCCTGATCAAACCCCGTATTTTTCCGATTTTTTTTAAAAGCCGCATAAATTTTTTTTCAAAAAGTCCTGATCCTGGAAAAAAAAGAAAAGCAGCATCGAATACCTCTTTCCAAGTTCTATAACCCTGATCAAACCCCGTATTTTTCCGATTTTTTTTAAAAGCCGCATAAATTTTTTTTCAAAAAGTCCTGATCCTGGAAAAAAAAGAAAAGCAGCATCGAATACCTCTTTCCAAGTTCTATAACCCTGATCAAACCCCGTATTTTTCCGATTTTTTTTAAAAGCCGCATAAATTTTTTTTCAAAAAGTCCTGATCCTGGAAAAAAAAGAAAAGCAGCATCGAATACCTCTTTCGAGTTCTATAACCCTGATCAAACCCCGTATTTTTCCGATTTTTTTTAAAAGCCGCATAAATTTTTTTTCAAAAAGTCCTGATCCTGGAAAAAAAAGAAAAGCAGCATCGAATACCTCTTTCGAGTTCTATAACCCTGATCAAACCCCGTATTTTTCTGATTTTTTTTAAAAGCCGCATAAATTTTTTTTCAAAAAGTCCTGATCCTGGAAAAAAAAGAAAAGCAGCATCGAATACCTCTTTTCAAGTTCTATAACCCTGATCAAACCCCGTATTTTTCTGATTTTTTTTAAAGACAGCAGAATTTTTTTTTTCAAAAAGTCCTGATCCTGGAAAAAAAAGAAAAGCAGCATCGAATACCTCTTTTCAAGTTCTATAACCCTGATCAAACCCCGTATTTTTCTGATTTTTTTTAAAGACAGCAGAATTTTTTTTTTCAAAAAGTCCTGATCCTGGAAAAAAAAGAAAAGCAGCATCGAATACCTCTTTTCAAGTTCTATAACCCTGATCAAACCCCGTATTTTTCTGATTTTTTTTAAAGACAGCAGAATTTTTTTTTTCAAAAAGTCCTGATCCTGGAAAAAAAAGAAAAGCAGCATCGAATACCTCTTTTCAAGTTCTATAACCCTGATCAAACCCCGTATTTTTCTGATTTTTTTTAAAGACAGCAGAATTTTTTTTTTCAAAAAGTCCTGATCCTGGAAAAAAAAGAAAAGCAGCATCGAATACCTCTTCTCGAGTTCTATAACCCTGATCAAACCCTATATTTTTCTGATTTTTTTTAAAACCCGCATAAATTTTTTTTTTAAAAAGTCCTGATCCTGGAAAAAAAAGAAAAGCAGCATCGAATACCTCTTTCAGTTCTATAACCCTGATCAAACCCCGTATTTTTCTGATTTTTTTTAAAGACAGCAGAATTTTTTTTTTCAAAAAGTCCTGATCCTGGAAAAAAAAGAAAAGCAGCATCGAATACCTCTTTTCAAGTTCTATAACCCTGATCAAACCCCGTATTTTTCTGATTTTTTTTAAAGACAGCAGAATTTTTTTTTTCAAAAAGTCCTGATCCTGGAAAAAAAAGAAAAGCAGCATCGAATACCTCTTTTCAAGTTCTATAACCCTGATCAAACCCCGTATTTTTCTGATTTTTTTTAAAGACAGCAGAATTTTTTTTTTCAAAAAGTCCTGATCCTGGAAAAAAAAGAAAAGCAGCATCGAATACCTCTTTCCAAGTTCTATAACCCTGATCAAACCCCGTATTTTTCCGATTTTTTTTAAAAGCCGCATAAATTTTTTTTCAAAAAGTCCTGATCCTGGAAAAAAAAGAAAAGCAGCATCGAATACCTCTTTCCGAGTTCTATAACCCTGATCAAACCCCGTATTTT
Organism: Lysiphlebus fabarum; assembly: GCA_011426435.1. Taxonomy (NCBI): domain Eukaryota; kingdom Metazoa; phylum Arthropoda; class Insecta; order Hymenoptera; family Braconidae; genus Lysiphlebus; species Lysiphlebus fabarum. The sequence continues at coordinate 325,238 of WSYQ01001073.1, forward strand.
TCCGATTTTTTTTAAAAGCCGCATAAATTTTTTTTCAAAAAGTCCTGATCCTGGAAAAAAAAGAAAAGCAGCATCGAATACCTCTTTCCAAGTTCTATAACCCTGATCAAACCCCATATTTTTCCGATTTTTTTTAAAAGCCGCATAAATTTTTTTCAAAAAGTCCTGATCCTGGAAAAAAAAGAAAAGCAGCATCGAATACCTCTTTCCAAGTTCTATAACCCTGATCAAACCCCATATTTTTCCGATTTTTTTTAAAAGCCGCATAAATTTTTTTTCAAAAAGTCCTGATCCTGGAAAAAAAAGAAAAGCAGCATCGAATACCTCTTCCGAGTTCTATAACCCTGATCAAACCCCGTATTTTTCCGATTTTTTTTAAAAGCCGCATAAATTTTTTTTCAAAAAGTCCTGATCCTGGAAAAAAAAGAAAAGCAGCATCGAATACCTCTTTCCAAGTTCTATAACCCTGATCAAACCCCATATTTTTCCGATTTTTTTTAAAAGCCGCATAAATTTTTTTTCAAAAAGTCCTGATCCTGGAAAAAAAAGAAAAGCAGCATCGAATACCTCTTTCCAAGTTCTATAACCCTGATCAAACCCCGTATTTTTCCGATTTTTTTTAAAAGCCGCATAAATTTTTTTTCAAAAAGTCCTGATCCTGGAAAAAAAAGAAAAGCAGCATCGAATACCTCTTTCCGAGTTCTATAACCCTGATCAAACCCCGTATTTTTCCGATTTTTTTTAAAAGCCGCATAAATTTTTTTTTAAAAAGTCCTGATCCTGGAAAAAAAAGAAAAGCAGCATCGAATACCTCTTTCCGAGTTCTATAACCCTGATCAAACCCCGTATTTTTCTGATTTTTTTTAAAAGCCGCATAAATTTTTTTAAAAAGTCCTGATCCTGGAAAAAAAAGAAAAGCAGCATCGAATACCTCTTTTCAAGTTCTATAACCCTGATCAAACCCCGTATTTTTCTGATTTTTTTTAAAAGCCGCATAAATTTATTTATAAAAAAATCCTGATCCTGGAAAAAAAAGAAAAGCAGCATCGAATACCTCTTTTCAAGTTCTATAACCCTGATCAAACCCCGTATTTTTCTGATTTTTTTTAAAGACAGCAGAATTTTTTTTTTCAAAAAGTCCTGATCCTGGAAAAAAAAGAAAAGCAGCATCGAATACCTCTTTTCAAGTTCTATAACCCTGATCAAACCCCGTATTTTTCTGATTTTTTTTAAAGACAGCAGAATTTTTTTTTTCAAAAAGTCCTGATCCTGGAAAAAAAAGAAAAGCAGCATCGAATACCTCTTTCCAAGTTCTATAACCCTGATCAAACCCCGTATTTTTCCGATTTTTTTTAAAAGCCGCATAAATTTTTTTTCAAAAAGTCCTGATCCTGGAAAAAAAAGAAAAGCAGCATCGAATACCTCTTTCCAAGTTCTATAACCCTGATCAAACCCCATATTTTTCCGATTTTTTTTAAAAGCCGCATAAATTTTTTTTCAAAAAGTCCTGATCCTGGAAAAAAAAGAAAAGCAGCATCGAATACCTCTTTCCAAGTTCTATAACCCTGATCAAACCCCGTATTTTTCCGATTTTTTTTAAAAGCCGCATAAATTTTTTTTCAAAAAGTCCTGATCCTGGAAAAAAAAGAAAAGCAGCATCGAATACCTCTTTCCAAGTTCTATAACCCTGATCAAACCCCGTATTTTTCCGATTTTTTTTAAAAGCCGCATAAATTTTTTTTCAAAAAGTCCTGATCCTGGAAAAAAAAGAAAAGCAGCATCGAATACCTCTTTCCAGTTCTATAACCCTGATCAAACCCCATATTTTTCCGATTTTTTTTAAAAGCCGCATAAATTTTTTTTCAAAAAGTCCTGATCCTGGAAAAAAAAGAAAAGCAGCATCGAATACCTCTTCTCGAGTTCTATAACCCTGATCAAACCTCATATTTTTAAGATTTTTTTTAAAAGCCGCATAAATTTTTTTTCGAAAAGTCCTGATCCTGGAAAAAAAAGAAAAGCAGCATCGAATACCTCTTCCCCAGTTCTATAACCCTAATCAAACCTGATATTTTTAAGATTTTTTTTAAAAGCCTTATAATAAATTTTCCAGAAAATATTGACTTTATAAAAAAAAGAGAAACTGCATCGAATACCTCTTTCCCAGTTCTATAACCCTAATCAAACCTGATATTTTTACGATTTTTTTTAAAAGCCTCATAATAAATTTTTCAGAAAATATTGACATCAGAAAAAAAAGAGAAACTGCATCGAATACCTCTTCCCCGGTTCTATAACCCTAATCAAACCTCATATTTTTAAGAATTTTTTTAAAAGCCGCATAAATATTTTTTCGAAAAGTCCTGATCCTGGAAAAAAAAGACAAGCAGCATCGAATACCTCTTCCCCAGTTCTATAACCCTCATCAAACCTGATATTTTTAAGATTTTTTTTAAAAGCCTTATAATAAATTTTCCAGAAAATATTGACTTTATAAAAAAAAGAGAAACTGCATCGAATACTTCTTCCCCAGTTCTATAACCCTAATCAAACCTGATATTTTTAAGATTTTTTTCAAAAGCCTTATAATAAATTTTCCAGAAAATATTGACTTTATAAAAAAAAGAGAAACTGCATCGAATACTTCTTCCCCAGTTCTATAACCCTAATCAAACCTGATATTTTTAAGATTTTTTTCAAAAGCCTTATAATAAATTTTTCAGAAAATATTGACATCAGAAAAAAAAGAGAAACTGCATCGAATACCTCTTCCCCAGTTCTATAACCCTAATCAAACCTCATATTTTTAAGATTTTTTTTAAAAGCCGCATAAATTTTTTTTCGAAAAGTCCTGATCCTGGAAAAAAAAGAAAAGCAGCATCGAATACCTTTTTCCCAGTTCTATAACTCTAATACAGTTCGATATTTTTTCGATTCTTTTGAAAGTCTAATAATAACTTCTTCAGAAAATATTAACCCCAGACAAAAAAGAGAAACTGCATTGAATACTTCTTTTTACCTCTTCCCCAGTTTTATAACCTTAATCGTCTTTTTCAGTTCTATAACCTTTAAAAAAATCTTATTATACATGGAAAAATAAAAAAATTTTTAGACATATCAAAGTATTTTTCCAAGTCAATTTTTATTCTTTTTATGTAGCTACATTTGTTTTTTCATTTATACATTGAATATTCTTTTTTTTCATGATTTGTTTTTTGGATATTTTTTGAATTTTCCAGTTGTAGAAAAAAATAAATATTTATATAGATTTAACAAACAAAGAAGATGAGGTGACGAATAAGTGATGATGGCACGTAAATAGAATCAATAAATATATATTTCGAATATACTAAGTATTGTGGTTCCAGTGAATGTGTATAAAGCAACGGGTGGTCGCATACTGATCATTTTTTTGAAACAGCTTCTCCAGAGTATATTATTTTTTATCAATGTTTCTTATGAAAAAATATGAAAAACAAAATATAATAAAACAAAAATAACATTATAAATATATTTTTTTGGTTATTTCAATTGGTCCATAGTAGAGGCTGCGCGTCCAAAGCACGTACCATATTGGCCACTATAGCAAAAGACAACCGATGCCCTCTGTATTTCTATTGGCAGGGGGGTGGAGCATTTCACAAGCTCTCGTAAAAGCTTTAACGTTTTCTCACTTTAACACATTGAGTTAGTCAGAATACAACTGTGATATTCTCTATTTTTATCTCATTCTATTCTTTATTTTGTCTTTTTATTTGTATATTCACTTGGTTCTATTCTATTCTGCCATCTACAGGAGACTCATACATCCATTTATTTTTATTTTGTTTTTTAAATCCTTTTTTCTTCCTTTTCTTTTGTCTTCCTTGCTTGACCCACATAGATTAAAACTATTTAGGTTACCAACACATTAAGAATTACTCTCTTTATATTTTTTTTCAACTCATGTTCAAATATTCTTTCATATATTTGTCTTTCTATACATAATCCAATTAAACTTTTCTCATCACAGTTTTGATAAATAATTATATTTATTTATTTTTTTAATTAATAATAAAACATTTCTTGTAATTTTTCTAATATTTTTCTTGTCATACTTACATTAAGTATATACTTTTTTAAAACTTGATAGAATTTAAAAAATAATTAAATTTTTTAAATTTATATTTTATATAAATATAATATAATATATAGGCTGACTGTCATGTCATTTTTCAATCGATTTCTAATCTGTGTTTGCAGTGACAGCTTGTTGACTTTTTTAAAAAAGTTAAAAAAAAAAGCCCATGCTTATGGCACTTTCATCACCTTGGAAACTGGTATTTCAAAACCAGTTAATAATATTCATTCTGAAGCTGGATGCCTCGTATCTCTCTCGTCCTAAATCCTTAACTCTGCGGGTAAATGACGTGGAAAAAGTTTCTTATACTTTTATTTTATTTTTTATTATTATTATTTTTTTGAAACTCTTTTTCTCTCTTGTTTCCTTGTGAATCTCAGTGTTCCGGTTAAAAAAAAATAGGAATAAATAAAGTTAAAAATGGTAAAAAAGTTAGCTAACTTGGTATGACTACTTTAAATTTCAGTACTACTTTAATATGTTCATGTGCTTCAAACTTCTTTACATTTATTTAATTTTGTTTTGTTTTTTTTTTTTTTTTTTTCTCCTAGATATATTAAATATCACATCTATACTCTAAACATTTGTGTTCAAGTATAGAATTAAACATAAATAAAGAAGATTTTTTTCCCTTTATTCATTTTGCTGTTTTCAATTGTTTTTTTTTTTTTTTTTTTCGCTTCATTTTTTTCAATTTTACTTGAAAAAATAAAAAAATTTATAACTCAAACTGTTCATTTCTTTTTTTAATAGTGGCAGATTGAGGGTGGCAGGAAGTAAAGGGTGAAGAAAAGAAACAAGCCGGAGGCTTCAATGCGATTCCGCACACCATTTAGAACATGGAACATTGCCAGATATTACGAGGAAATTTTTCGAGGTCCAGTCACGTAGCTCACACGCTATACACATCTTGTACAACTATAGTACAAAAAAAAAAAAAAAAAAAAAATGAAATAAAAAAATATAAAATAAAATAAATTAAGAGGGTGAGAGTCTGGCTTCACACGGCAAATATCACCCTGGCGTGTTCCGACAATCGTGGTTATGCTATCAAAAATTTATTTTAACGTGAGAAAGGGTGTTAATTGGTGTTTTACCACCATCACCATCACTACTGCCTTCTCTTTTATCATACAATATCACTGTTACGATACCAAGCCAAATTCTTAACATTTTGCTGACTCGTCGTAAAATAATCGTCTTTCTATATCTCAATATGAATTATTGCCTTACGAATATGAAGAAAAAAAAAAAATGTAAAAATAAAACAAAAAAAATAAAAAACTAACTGTGAATTTAATATCAAGGACAAATTATTGAAATAACATATAAAAGGTCAAAAGAAAAAGCTGATATAAATTGTTAAGTATTTTTTTTTATTTTTTTTTGAGATTTGCATTTTGGATGAAATAACTTGTAGGACTCTTATTACAATTTCACACAAGCTAAAACTGAAAAAATTAAAAAAAAATGACAGTTACTCACTGGTTCAGGATGAAATGGGTGACTGTAGTCTTGTACTATGCTAATCTCAACGTTATGTCGCGCATAAAACATAAAACTTACTCACTAATTTTTGTCTCCATCTATATTGCACTAACATTTTCTATATTTTTTTTTTTATTTTTATTTTTTTTTTTTACACTCAGTTCTTCATAATATATTTTACTCTATTTTACAGACCATCCTCTAAAATTTGTCTTTTTGTAATCTCATATTTTATTCACTGATATTATTATTTTTATATTTTGTCAATATTTAACATTTTAAATTTTAAATTAATTCATTTAAAATTTAACTGCATTATACTTTGAACTTTTTTCAAGTATATTTTAAAAGTTGAAAAAAAAAAAAAATATATATATTCGCGTGGTAAACTAAAATTATTGTGATTTGGTATGATAATCAAAAGTAATATAAAAACATACGGTAAATATACAGTAAAATAAGTTTTAAGAAATAAGAGAATGCAAAGACGAAGGCAATTCAAAACCGGAAATTTAAAAAGTTATACAAATAGTCATTTAATAGTGGAAAAGAATTTGCTATTGGTCTGACATAACAGTATATATATAGTAAGAGGTAAAATAAAAAATAAAGTTAAATAAAAAATACACGATGAAGGGATTTTAAATAATATATAAAAGGTAAATTTAAAACAGAAAAAAAAGTTTTATACTTTCCTTGTATGCTTGTATCCTAAAATCATATATAAATTTATATGTGAATGATATACTTTTGTAATACAAATATATATAGATACATTGTTCGGAAGTTTACTTGACTGAACAAGCCATATATCAGATGAGTGTTCAATCACGAGTGAAGAAACGATAGATTGATATCTGACAACTTGACCGTGCTTTTTTTATATATATATATTTATTTAGTTTATTTATTTATTTATTTTTTTTGAGCTATAAATTTTTGTTAGTTGTTACTGATCGGTAAACATCGATATAACTGAAAGCAAAAAAAAATTTATCTTGATGATTGATCTATGAATTTTCTGTAATCTCACATAGATCAATGACATATTTTTTATTTTTTTATATTTATTTGAATATTAATATTATATTTATTAAAAAATAATAATACTATTTTGCTAAAAAGTTTAAAAAAAAAAAAGGAAAATGTAAATTTGCAAATAAATTTATGTAAAATTGATATATAAATTATTTTCATTAGAAATAAAATCATAAATAAAATTATCGTAAATTATTAATTAATAAATACACAGCCAATTTTATAAATGCTTTTTCAATTAAATATAAAACCAATTTAAAAAATAGTGCCTATATTATCATGATTGTTTACAGCATTAGTTAAATAGAAATAAAAAAATAAACAAAATCGACATAAGAAAAGAAAATACTTTGATAGCTAAGGGAAAATGTACAACTCGTGGATGGTGTTTGCTTTTTGTATTTCTTTAGTTCCTTTGTCTAGCTTTTACTGTTTGCACGGTGTTGTTTTGTTATTATTATTTTTTTTTTTTATCTGTATAGTTACAACCGTCTTTTCGATTGCTTTATTTTATTTATTTATCTATTCTTTTTTTTTCTTACAATGAATTACCGAGCGATAAGCAGACGACTCAAGCGTTTTATTTTTACTGTTAAAACTATTTCCATTGCATTGAGAATGATATAGATAGGCCTCAGGCAATTCACCTAGGTCACCAAAGGTAATTGTCTAGATCGTTTAAATAATAATACACATATATAACAAAGATATATACATGACACATTTTGTTTTTTTTTCATTTATGCTTTCTTATTCTTCTTACAGTATATATATTTTTTTTCTGTTTTTCTATTTATTTTTTACGATTTTATTTATATATATATATTTTTTTTTCCTCTAAAGAATTTATTACTCAACCTTAACACGAAAAATTGTACATGTGGACAAAATAGTCTTAACTTGGTTATAAAACTTTGATATAGATCAAGTTTTTATTTTTTTAAATATCTGTATTTCTTCTTGAGTTTACGACAAAGTAGAAAAATTTTTCTCTTAGCTTTTTCTTTTCGAAGGATTTCACTCATTCATTGTAGGTATTTTATTGGTTTTTTATTATCCTTTTTTTTTTTTTTTTATATATAATACTCTTGGGTAATTTCAAAAGTTCAAATGTCTTGCAAAGACTTGCCTAGTTTTTTTTTTTTTTTTTCTATAAAGGATTTTTCTGCAAGAAAAAAACTAAAAAAAAAAAAAATGTATATATATTTATATCACCACGTTGAATAATATGAATTATTAAAATTTTGGTATGTGCAACTTGTAAATATTAAAACTAAAGTTATAATTTGAAATTTGTAAATGAATATATGTAGAAAATAATATGTAATAAAATAAAAAGGACAATTGTGCTTTTGGAAATTGTATCTCATTTTGGAATAAGTTTTTGAAGAGTTGAGGACAATGTCGTGATGTTACATTTACACAGCAAAATGAAACTACTAGACGTGCTTCGACGACAATGAGTCTTAACAATTTTCTTGCAATGCATCAACGTCTTCGTACTTTATATTCCTTGACTAAACTCCACCAAGGCCACGTTAAGCTCACCATCATTTCGTCAGACACCAAGCAAATTAAAATTTTTTTTTAACTATTTTTTATTTTTTTTCTATTTTCCATTATATATTTCTTTTAAATTTTTTTTTTTTTTTTTCATTTTTATTATATTTCATTATTACTATTTAAATGTCAACACATATATAAGTTTTTTTCATTTTAAAAGTATGAAAAAAAAAAGTTACTGGCAGTATACTTTAAAAAAAAATTTATGTAGATTTAAATTCGTTGACGAAATTGTATTTCAGATGCTAATTAAAACATCACAAAGCTCAAAACATGTATTAATTTAATACACACACGAATTTGCACTATATTTTTATAATTTTAGCTATTTTTCTTAGTTATTTTTCAAGTCACTAAATTAAGTATATAAATTCATATGTATATGTTTATATACATCAACATGTAAGTAAGACGAAATAGTTTTACTTGAATTTACAGGACAGTTAAGCATTTGTATATTTATATACATAATAACAAACACAACAGCCGAGTTTCAGAATGTTTCATTTTAATCTGAGTTTCTCCACTAGTTGTTCTGCCAAACAATCTTGTACATTGTATTTATTTTATTTTATTTTATTTTTTAAACATTTTCACCAACACATTAAGTAGTTTTCCAAGTGTAGATATAAACTTGAACTATATATATGTATATTGAATTTCATAGACAACCAAAAACTACTGGCCTTTTCCTCATTAAAGACTTACATGGACTCTGGTCTTGTTACTTATATTTAGACTATTTTGTTTCTGTTTTTATAGTTTTTTATATTATTTTTTTCATTTCATATATAATATAAAACACCATTCATTGTTGTATTATTATTTTTAAAGTATATATATATATATATTTTTTTTTTCTTTGCTATTATTTCAATGTTTAGTTGGTATAATAATGATAATAATAATAAAAAAAAAAAAAAATAAACATGTCGCCATTGTTAATTTAATATAATACATGTTTAAGGTTCATACTGAGATAACAAGAGATGACTACATGGTTTACTCGAGTGTATTATCCCTTTTTGGATGCTCAGTAAAGAGCTTGTTTTCCCAGTTGAATAGAAACAACGAAAATAACGAGTGGTAAAACTATATATGTGGCTATACGATAAGCAAGGCAAGGTACACTTCGTCAATAATTCCTTACAGAGTTAGTTGCACAGCTTCACTTTTCCTAAGGGACAAATATCCACTCGCACAGATTCACTACTGTTGTTCCCGACTCTATCATTACACTGTTATCTCGTGAATACCGTTGAAATTTATAATTATTTTTTACGAGTAACTACTAAAAAACAATACAAAATTTGACATTATATTTATAAAATAATATATATACAATTATACAAATATTTTAATTAAATTCTATTGGAAAATTTAAAATTTAAATTATAATTAATAATTTTTTTTTTTTTCGACATTTTTTTTTTTTTTTTGTTCAAAAGAGAAAAAACTACATGTTGTAAAAAATTTTAACCTATTTGACGAATAAAACTGTTGTTTTTAATTTTTTAAAATTTAATTGAAATTATTTATTTTCTGATCGTGACTGTGTAAAATTAATTGATATTATAATTAATATATATTATTATTTTTTTTTTTTTTCAAAATGTCATTTGATATTTAAAAATCAAAATGAATGCTCATCAACGCAGTGCAGTTCGTTAAGCTTGTATTTTATTTAACATACAGATAAATCAAAAGCTTCGTTTAGTCAAATATTTTCAATTCTTTTATCATGCTTCATACAATATACATCTATATATATATATATATATTAAAATATAAAATCCGCTTGGCGTTATATCGTTTTGGTTTGTTTTTTCAATGGATAATAATTATTCAACGTATGTGCATGTTTGAGCAAATAGATTTTCATGCTTCTCGCTGTTTTTAATTTTTTAATTTTTTTTTTTTTCCATTCCCATTATTATTATTATTTTTTTTATTTATTTATATAGATATTTATTTTTATTTTTAAAATTTTATGATGAAAAATTGTAGTATTTTGTAAATATTATCATGCAATTATTATTATTATTTTTTTTTTTATCTTTATAAAATATGTTGGCAATAGATATTCATAAACACGACATCCTGAGGGTTTTTTATCGAATAATTAACAATGATTAAAAAATTTAGGTTAATTGATAAACATACTAGCTACATAATATTATACGTGTGTAATCTGGGAAAAGTGTAACATCAGTCAAAGTACTGAATGAAAAATAAACTAAAAAAAAATTTGTAAATGCCTTTGAGAATATTAAAAAATATATATATATATTTATTCAGTGAGTATAATGTAATTATAAAAAATGAAAAATAAAAAATAAAAATTTGATAACTTTCAACAGTTGTGCGAACAAGATAAAAGCCACGATGCGTTATATAAATATAAATATATAAAATTCAGCAAGCTCATATACATAGTAGCTTTTTATTTTTTATTATAATTTTCATAATGCATAATTCACTGATTCTAACTGTATTTTTTTTTATCAAGCTTAATTTTGTTACTTAGTCTAATTTTTTATGTTGTTGATGTTGAGCTGATCTACAAAACAAAAGTTCAAAAGGTTATGTTATGTTACTGCAAGCTAGAATGAAAATTTTCTCGCACTATGAAAAAAATAAATAAATAAATAAATATAAATAATAAAATAAGAAACTTTAAGAGGATATAACTGTAAAAAGAAAGTAAAAATATATACTCACTACTAATAACGACAGAATTTTTTTTTATAATTGTTATTTATCATTTTAATCTATACTTTTTTTATTTTATATTGTTATTTTTTATTTCGTTTTTATTTTAATTTTTTTTTTTTTTTAGTTTTACATCAGTGTAACAGTGTTTACGTAAAACCAAATACATTAGCAATGTAATTAAGTATTAAAATGTATAAAAGAGCCAAAAAGAAAGAGACATTTTCTATTTCTCCTTTTATCATTTTATCTAATTCAGAGTGGATTCAGAATAAGCCATTGTGTCTAATGCGATGATGGTCGTCGTAGAAATAGAAGGACGTCGTCATTACTAATCGAAATTGGAGTACCAGAATAACAAGACAAAGATAATACCATATTAGACAATACTATAATATGTAGTTAAGCCTAAATTGTATATATTTACTTATTTTGATATCCTAGATTATAATAAAGTACTCAAACATAATTAAAAATAAAAAAAATAAAATATCATCAATTTATTAATAATACAATTAAGTAATTGAAAAAAAAAGTAAAAAAATGGTAAAGATAAAATTATATACACAATAATTTTAAGGGGTTTTTTTTTTTTTTTAATTAAGAGCGGTAATTTAGAGTTGAATTATTATCACGTCGTTTAAGATGTCAGTGCACGTAGCTAATGTGTCTATGAGTCTGGTCATTATATTGAAAATTAATAGTCAAGCTGCAAATGAAATGAGCCATGATGATAGAAACTACAAAAGACATTATATTATTTCTTTTTATATTTTTTAATGCTAATTAACAATCTTTACCATAATTAATTAATTATAAAATAGATACAAAATTTATTAATTATCTTTGACTCATTATATATAAAATAATTATTCATTTTTAAAAATTTTTTTTTTTATTGAATTTATAAGATTTTTATACTTATTATTTGCTCTTCGATTGTTTACCATAATGATTATATTTGTTTTTTATTTTCTACTTAAAAGTTTGAGTTAAAAAAAAAAAAATTTTTTTTTAATTAAAATTTACTTTAATATAAAGCAAACCAAAGTAAGAACGTGTAAAAATTGTATACTACTTTATTCTACTTTTTTTTTACTTTAAAAAAAAAAAAAAATGTAAACGAAATTAGGATAAAAAGAAAAAAGTTCAATGAGTAAGTGTTCTTGGCAAATCGAGCGAGGTCAATCAATGAAAAATCTTTGATTATACTTTACCGCATTGATTTGATTTATTTTTTTTTTGTTTGAATAGTATACCTTTATATACCTATATACTGATGTGTATATAAAGTATATCAAATACTTGATTCAACACAAAAGATGTATATATGTATTATGTTATGTATAATTTAGGTATATAGTTAGTATAAAGCTTGTTCAAGCCTCAGGCTAAATTGGCAAGTACATATATATATATAGTGACTAACTTCATCTTCTTAACCACTTACAAACGTCTTTAAACCCCTTGATGGTTGTCTACTGAATCTACTGTCTCTTTATTTAATATATACTGCGTGTATAATATATACCTATACTGGCCAGAGAGAATAGTAACTATTGGCTGGGTATATATATATATGTGCATGAAAAGGATAGGTCATTTAATATATATCAAAAACCCAAGAGACAATGCAGCTTGGTCCCGCAAGCGGTAACAAACTACCCCAAATATACTGTACTCTCTGCCAACCGGAAGTCTCAACCGGAAGCCAACAGATGAGCACACTAGCTGCGCGTGACTTAACTTCAATGATGTCAAATTGATTTTCTATTGAGAATTTTTACTGAAAATCTGATGTATTTTATTTTTCTTTTATTTATTTTTATTTTTTTCTTTATAATCTTTTCAATTCTTCATTCAATCCAGCTTCAATTTTACCATCAAGCATAAAAACTATTTATTTTTATTTTTTTTTTCAATATATATATATATATATTTTTAAATTAATTTATTTTATTTTTTTATTAAACTTATCAACAGTGCAGTAATAAAATAATTAAAAAAAAAAAATTATTATAAAAAAGTGGGCTATTAAAGAGAAAAATAATATGAAGAAATACAAAAAATAAATAAAAAAAATAAATGGTAGATGAAAAACCATACAGATGTGCAGCCACACAAATATATGTATTTTGTGATTTTCATTTTGCACAACTTGGCCACCCAACGAGAGTAACAGGCATCGTGGTTTCTGCGGCACCACGCGCAACTCCTATATCATCGTTTAAAATAATATTGCGCGTCCAGAAGGGCATTTGGTGCTCTCATATCCGTAGCGACAAATCACCCTCACTATATATATATATACATATACACAACCACCATACTGCGATACACTGTATATTATATACGAAACCAACGAGCTTGAATACAAGAGAAGGGCTAAAAATTTTTATATCAGATATATGTAAAAAAAAGAGAACACAAAAAATATATATATATATCTATTTTGTATAAAGCAAAACAAAATAGAGCGTATAAATAAAGTGTTACACATTAAGTATACTGATTGCATATTAACTTATTAAATTTATAAAATGTAATCGCTTGCAAAACCTTTACCAGACCACACACATTATTTTCGTTTCAATTCATTTTTGAAACATACATGCAATCATTATTTCTCCGCAAATTCACATGTTAACAGGTAAATTTAGTTTTCTACTCGATTGCTACCTCATAATTATACATACTTGTTAATTTGAATTTTTTTTAAATTACACCTACTGTTTTATGATTTTTATTAACTTTTTTAAATATTTTATATAACAAAAAAAAAATGTTTCTTTTTTAAAATTATTCTGGTTGTCGTTGAAAGAATGACTGATTAAAAATTCATTGAAGTATAACAATGTAATAAAAGACAGATTTAAATTCGTAGTACAACACAATAAACTTTTGAATATAAAATGAGTTAAAACAACGAATAAATAAATAAAAAAAAAAATGATAATAATAAATATACACATATACAAAGTTTTTTTTAAAAAAAGTATAAATGTGAATTACTGTCAACGAATTGAATGCAATATCCTTGTAGTGTAAAAAATCAGCTATATAATTTAAAATTCCAGTCTGAGACCTTAATTAAAGATCTGTCAGTTTGTTGTGGCTAAAAGATATCTTTCTTATAATTTTTTATTTTTTTTTTTTATTTTTTTTTATTATACATCTCATCCACTTTGGAACATTACACAATTTTTTTTAAAACTTTCTTTTGTTAAATTGAAGAAATTTTCTTGGATCGTTTAGTTGAGTGTAAAACTCATTAGAGATGCATAGAAATAAATGTAAATGAGAACAAACGTTCCAAATACAGAGAATCCATTTATTTATATAAATATATTTTGTTTTTATTTTTTTAATTTATATTATTGTAATTTTTTTTTAAAAATTGTTGTTGAGAGATTTTCATGAAAATATAATAAATAAAAAAAAAAATATCATATAAAATAATGGTGATAAAATGGTATGCCAAGTGAAAGAATTTAAAGTGAGCATATATAAATTTTCAGCAATGTATAAATATGTGTTGAAGTACAGGAGTACTTCATATCTTTAATACATGCAATGTCCTTTCAGTCACGTCATTTGTAAATTAATTCAACTTGGTAGATTGTTGGCTGCTGGATTTTACAATAAGTATATATAGTTATTGTGGTATAGTTGTTGTAAAAGTATAGTATAGTAGTAGTGGTAGTAGTCGTTGTCCTCATAAAGAAATAGGCCTGAATAATTAAGCAAATTTGCAATAGGTACACAGTTATATATACTTTACTAATTATAGAGATCCCCTTTGATTCACCAGTTTAGCATATCTGTTAATTAACGTATATCTATACTCAATTGTGTCTATCGTCTTTATTCCAATGTCTCTTTTTTCATTAAAAACTTTGTACTGCACTTTCTTAGATCAACGATACAAAACTTAATAAAACTCCTGTATCTCATGACTAATTTTGTAATTACATTATTCATAAAAAATATATATAAAAAAAAAAAGAAATATATACATATAAAAAATTATGAGACTGTCGTCGAGACGATGAATTAACTTATCACAAATATTCTCATTTATATCTCAAGTTGTATTTTTTTTATATTTTTTTTTTTTGTTTTTTTTTTTTTATTATAAAAGATATATATTGCTTGTGTTTTTTTTTTTTTTTTAAATATTCTACGCATATATGTAGATGCTAATCGTTGTGATAAAATACCTCTTACATATAATTAACTATTTTTATTTTTTTTTCTCTCTCTTATTTATTATGTCATAAATAAATTTATTCTCACTTTTTAGATAACAAGAAAATATAACTCTATTTATGTATGTATGAAGGCTTCATTTTTCAAAATATAATCATTAAATGTACTTAAATAAATGCAAAATTAAAAAAAAATAAATATATAATTTTAATATATTATTTATAATTTTTTAACCACATATTTAGCTTGAGAAAAATAAAAAAGTAGTATAAAATTAAAATAGTCAGACATGAGTAAAACTTTAAGAATAACTTTAAAAATAAATATAAAATAATATTATAATTATTATTAATTTATATATAAGCTGTTCATTCAATTATTTATTTATTTAAATAAACAAATAACGACTGATTAAATAATAAAAAAATATAATAAAAATAATAACGATAATGACACAGTGTTAAAGTTTATACAACTTAATAAAGTTACATCACAACTGAATGCTTGTATATATATGTATAATAATAATAATAACAATAATAAAAAGTAATTTATAATTAATAATAATAATAAAATAACAACAAATATAATAAAGATGAAAAGAGGTAAAACATGAAACTAAGGATGAGGTCACAAGGGGTAAGTCTTTTGGGAAATAAGAAAGGCAAGTTGCGTTACACTACCCTCAGTTTCATACTCAGTTTGATCTCACTAGGTTTTTTATTTATTTATTTTTTTTTTCTTTTTTTCTTTTAGTAAATAGCTACCAAAGGTTATTACTGTACATTCCAAGGCTTGATCTACCGACATATATAATATTCACCGTGTTAACCTCAACTGTAAACTTTGCATGAGCATAATAATATATGCGAATAATATATACACACAATACATTGTCATGTGCAAGTATTGCATATTTTTTTTTTAATTTTTTTTTCACGTTAAAAACATTGAACAATATGATGTAGCTCAAACTATAATAATTTTAAATACACGCAGTATGTTGCTATGCCATGAAAATATGATTCCATACATATACACATTATAATTATATTTTTTTGAAAAATAATAATATTAATAATAATAATTGTAATAATAATAAAATGATAATATTATTTTTTTTTTAAATAAAAATTTTAGATCATTTTAAAATGATAAGAATTTGTATACAGTATACCGTGTTGTTAATCTCACGTCAAGTACACAGTTTTGGCAACACATTCTGCACGAAAAGTATAACATATATTGTATATATATATACATATTTTGAGTCTAAATTTTTTTAACATGATTATTCTTTTGTAATTCAGTGTATACATATATGTACTGCATATATCGCAAATAAATAGCTACTGTAGTACCTAACTTTCACCACGCAACAATAAAAAATTAAAAAAAAATATTTTTATTTATTTTTTTCTTTTATAAATATAATAATAAAAATAATTCATGTTATATTATTGTGAAATTAATACATATACATGTACACGAAGGGGTGTGTCAACTTATAAATATCAGAAATATATATATTTTTTTTTTTCAATGTAAAAATATTAAATAAAGGATAATACAAATTAATTGTATTTTTTATTTAATTAAAAAATATTTTTAACTTAAAATTTAATAAAATAATTAAATTTAAAAAATATTTTCTAAATTAAATAATGGGAAAATTATAAAAAAAACTTTTTAAAAATGATTATTATTTATGAAATATTTATAGTAAATCAATTTTTATATTAAATTATATTTGTGATTATATGATTTTTTGAAATAAAAAATATTATTTTTATCATTGATAAATTGATATTTATATTTATTATTGATAATAAAAATTTATCAAGTATATATAAATTTGTAAATAAATAGACAAAGCATTAATTTAACACACGTACGAATTATTTATTTTTTTTCTATTCAATTTTAATAAACTGTGTATTATAGAACTTTTCAACAGAGTTACAAACAAAATCTGTATTTTCTACACGTACAAATATTACATACCCATCTGCCTCAACATTATCGTGTGATAAATTTGTGATTTATTTATTTTTTTATAACATCAGAGCTTTAGATTTTTATTTATTTATTTATTTATTTATTTATTTATCCAATAAATAAGTACATAAATACTCTGAGCTTTTACGTTATTGTTATTTACTATTGAAAATTATTATAATATAATATATGAGTACCAACTTAAAATAAACAGATGTCTTAAAATATTCGTTATAATTTAAATAAGCATAAACATAATTTTCATTGTAAAAATTAAATTTAAAAAAAAAATAGAAAAATAATATAATAAAATGAAATAAATCAAGTGTTTTTTAATTGTAATTTTGAGTTACTTAATTTTGACAGCAAATAATAATTTTCATGTTTATTTTTAAGACACTTGTTTGTTATATAAGATAACATCAATATATTGAATAATGATAAAATATTTGTGTATATAATAATTTATATAAATTAATGATCAAAAATAAAAGATACAAATTCAATATTTGCATGTTAATATACAATAATACTTTGAACATAAAACAAAAGACAAAAGGATTTCAATGAGGGTGAAAAGTCAAGTTAAGATGCAAAAGTAAACGAATTGGGGGATGAAGAAAGAAAAATCTGTGTGACCGTGCGCGTCCATTCTCTAGTGGCCCTTGGTAAAATTAATCGCATCATTATGAATTATTATGAATAATGGCATAGCCTGTCGCGAGTTTCTCGGTATATCTTGTTATTAATAGTAATGACTTGAGGGTTGAGAGAAAAAGGGTAAAAAAGCAAAAGAGGAAAAACATCAACAACATCAACGCAATCGAGGAAAAAGCGGTTGCCATTTTCCAAGGTAACTTTACAACACAAGTAGTGAATCATGTCGCGTGAAGCACGCACCTATATAATACTGCTTCAGTTCCTTGTTGACTTCAACTACACTATATAACTAGCCTTTTTGATGCCTATACTACTTCATCCCTTTGGTAATAATGTGCGTCGATATTTACGTATATTTACACGGCTTATGAGACATCCTATGACATGCTTTTTTTTTTTTTTTTTTTTTACGTTCGTGCTTGAGCAGTCAACTTTATAAAATAAGTACAAAGCCATATGGAGCTCATTACTTTCAACTCATATGTGAAAAAAAAAAAAAAAACGTATACATGTACAAAGAATAATATCTATACATTGAAGAATTTTTTTCATCAGATTTTTTGCTGCATTATTCATCATCATATACATATATTTTGCTCTTTTTTTATTTTTTTTTTTTTGTCGAATTATATAATTAGCTTTCTATACGAATTAAATCAAATTAAAATTGCTACCAATTGATTACTGACAATTTCATCAAAATGATCGTTAAATTGTCATTATTTTTAAACATTTTTATATTTACTAATTTTTATATGGACCGGGGGTTAAAGGTATAAACAGCTTTGCCGACTTTATCTATGAATTTCCAACATTACCAACGAGGGATGAAAACCCCCAGTTAGTATATATAGAAAATATTTTCATCTTTTTTCCCGGAAAATTCAATTCTAGCGCCATCCAACGTGATTTTATTGAATTTTAAAAGTAGTATATACTAACTGTCGGCGAATAAATTGAAGTATTATAGTATAAATTTTAAAATTCATGTTGGTATGTCAAAATAATGTGGTGGTGGTAGTGGTAGTAGTAACAGGTGGCTCAATAATGACTTACAAGTGGTGTGTGTTTATGTCGAGAGTTTTGAGTAACTCTTGATATACCTTATCCTATTTTTTCCTCACCCCTATAAACCTCATTCACCTATTTCTATCATCATCCTTTTCACCAAACACTCAAGGACTCTTCAAAAACTTTGTTTACTTTTTATTTTTTTTTCTAACAACTCAATAATAATGAGCCTATTTTTTCCACACAGTATCAAAAGCTTTCTTTTAAAAAAAAAAAAAACAAAAAAGAAATAATAATAACGACAACAATAATGATGATGATAATGAATAAAAAAAAATAAAGAAATATATTAACAATCAGCCCATAAAATTGTATGTCAAATTAAAACTTAAAGTTTGTAAAAAAAAAAAAATTTCTATTTTTTCTAGTCTGTATGAGTGGGGATCAATCGATACAGCCACGATACAACTAACGATGTCTCAAAACTCAAAAACAGACATGCGCATGTATTAATGTAAATTATTGTAAAATATATTTAAATTTTTTCATTGACTCTAACATATTTTTATAATGTAAATATTACAAACTAATTAATAACGTTTTCTTTTTTTTTTTTTACATCGCAAAATACATGCATGTATAATAATATATACATTAAATTCATTGGATAATAAATATATATAGATGAAAATAAATACATGATGACTAAAGATTATTTTTACATTACAAAGTTCTCTTCGGCGCATCTAGTAATAATATATACCGTTAATGCGTTTGATCTTCCAGATGAGTAAATGCACAAGTATATACAGTTTTATGCCTGAGAGAAACAATGGTGCACTATTTAACCCTTAGGATTTATTCGAACACATACTTGCTTGGTGGATAAATGCGCTTAAATCGTAAACACCGCTAATCCTGTTGGATCCCTAAAAGCTTACGCACACACAAATGTACAGCTACCATCACGGCACGAATGAATTTCGAAGTTTCAAAAGTATTTATTGAAAAATTTTAAATGATACAAGTATATATATACATATACTTTTTAATTTTTCTCAACAATTTTATAATTAAAATTATTATTTCATTTTTTATTTTTCAAATCGATACGGTTATTTTCACATATAAGTATGAATATTTAATTGAAGTAAATTACAGTATAATGTCAATCACAATCAGTTCAACTTAACTTATATATATATATGTATGTAAATTATAAATCTACCTAACTGAAATGCCACGTTATAATTAATTGATTGTAGAATTGATAGATTCATTTATAATCATCAATAACCAAGTCAGTTGTCTACGATATATATGTATTATCAAAATATTATCTCTTATGAATTATTTTGATTGATATAAATTATTGAATGCGATTGAGGATTTTCGTAATATAATATTATATATATGTATATATATTTGAATGTATCGATATTTATGCTCAATGTATATGTCTTGCTGGTTTTTTTTTCCTATTTTTCTATTTTTTTTATTTTTATTTTTATTTTTTGAATCCGAGTGTATATACATGTATATGGGTAAATCCGACTAATTTATTGCGCGGATGTGGGCTGAATGAAATAAAGAAAGAGTCATAGCACTCTGGCAGCAAGAGAGCACAGTAGAATTGCCGGAAAAGGGTGAAAGCATGAGGGGATAAAAGGGAAGATAGACAGATTAATGTGACCCTGTCAGTAGTCGAACAAAGCACTGCACAATAGATGTGCCCGTGCAATGGGTACGTCTACTTCACTTGAACGTTCTACAGAGATTGGATGATGTGATGGGTGCACCAATTCAAAAAAATAAATAAATAAATAAAAAAATCATCAAAAAAATTAAAACAAAAATATACCTATATTTTTATTTAATTTAAAATGAGATAAATAAAATTATAGGCAGTTAATTTTATCGATTATATATTTATTTATATTTTTTAGTTTTTTCAGTATATTATATATATATAAAATAGAGAATATTTAGTCAGACACGATATAGAAAGTATTTTCTAGTGTAAGAAAAAGTCCATTAAATCAAGTTAAAATCTGTTCAACGATGGTTTGCGACGCTTGAGAATAAAGAGGAGCTTATTATAAGCGACGGTAATTCCCGAATAAATAACCGTGTGCGGGCCGTGCAAAGATCGAGACTGCTTGAGCTTTAAGGGGTGTGCAAAAGCTACTCGCTCTCTTGAAAATATATATATCTCTCTTCAATTCGCGGCATTCTTGCGTTGACTCAGTGGAATGAGTGAAAACTCTTCTGGGTACTTGATTTATTTTTGTGCCGCAAAGATTCGGCTACCCGTACGTGCCCCGTACTTCAAATTACCGACTTATAAACTCTTCTCTCGACTCTTCTCACTCATACTTTTATTAATAATTTTTTTTTCATTTTTTTATATTTTTATTTTCTATTCTTACCCCAATGAATACTGCACTCTTTTTCATTCTCACTCTGTCAACTTATATCACCATTGTTCCTTACCTAAAATCACAAATCAAAATGTCATTAATAAATTATTTTTATTTTTTTATTTATTTATTTATAATTATATATTATTATTTTAAAGTTTATTATATATATTTATTGGGTAATAAATAACAATAATTATCATACAACATATTCTCTTTGTTTAAATTTTGATTAAAATTCATTAATTTTGTTATAAAGTCTATGAAATTTCATCATTTTCATGCAAATTTGTGGCAAACGTCCCTCTTCATTTTGAAATTCACTGAAGCGCGTCAGTCCAAAAGTGAACGCGCGGAAATGTTAGCAACAGTTGAAAGCAAGGATAAACTTTGGTCACGGAAATTAAAGTATCATTTTATAGGTTTTAATATACATATATAAAAACCATAGTATGATAACATTTAACTGTATATATGCTTCTAAAAAATAAATCAAAACTTGAAGATAAAAAATCAGCTATATTCACGTATACACTTTATTTATTCAACGTCATAGCATTAAAAGAAGGTTTACTCACAACGTATACTGGTTTAAAAAAATAAATAAATAAATAAATAACAGAAAATAAAAATAAGGCCCTAGCGGCTTTTTTTCTTTGCAATATATATATACTCAGTTTATATGTATACACTTTATAACACGTGCCAAAGTTCACGAGCTTATCGCATTCATGCAACATTACACGCCAACATTATTTACCGTGCTTTTTAGCTTTTCAATTTTTGGCTAGAATTTTTATTCTTGTTACAACCACATTTTTCTGATATAAACCTATATATATATATATATTTTCAGTATAATCAATTTTCTTCATAACCCTTCAAAAAAAAATATAGGTATAAATAATTTACATGTTTATTTTGAATCAATTGAAAAATCTCTACAATAATTGTAATAAAAATTACAGAAAAAAAAAAATAATAATAATAACAAATTTTTTAAAAATCAAATATGCAAATAAATTGGAAATTATACTATCCACAAAAAAAAAAAAAAAAAAAAAAGGGATAGAGAAAAATTAACAGAGTACAAACAACGATTGGTGAGAGTATATAGTATGGATATATGAAACAAAATGAAATTTATTGGGCTGATAGGAAAATCCCCTGGACCAATTGAGCGTTCGTGACCAAAAACAGTATTACCCCTCTTTTTTCAAATATTTTGTATGAGCACACACATTATTTGTATGTATATATATATATATAACATACAAAATGTATATAGCGATCGAGGTATATACTTGCTTCATTCCAATGTATAAAAGCATTGATTTTTAGAGTTCACAATGATCAAAGCTCAATCGTGGAATGCAATTTTATTTGCATATATTTTATTTATTTATTTATTTATTTCTGTTACTATACCTATAGTATATATTCAAATTTATATTGTGTTTTTCAATAGTAAAGAATTTGACTGACAAATCGACAGATATCATTTGTATTAAATCAACAAATTAAAAATGCCAAAATAATATAGTATAGTTTGCTTGCTGTTATCAACTGCAATAGCAATTTGTTAGTTTAATATTTTTTTTTTTATTAAATTAAAAAAATGAAATATAAAATTATTTGTATAATTATGTCATCAATTATTATTATCATTTTAAAAATAAATAAAAAATAACAATATTTTTAAATAATATATATATTTATATATTGTATTTGAAATAACGATAATTTACAGCAGATATGCAGTGGAATAATATATATATATAAAATATTTATTTATAATATATATATATATATATTTTATATACAGAAATGGCTCTCACACTGCTGTCGATACCATCTGTACCGCATATTCATAAATCGAATTTTCCATTTATAGCGTATACTACGACGACAACCAACTGCTATCTGGAACAGGCATGGAAATAAATAAAAAGACGAGAATACTCAATGCTGCATTCTCCCTTTTTTTTAAGTCTACCATATAGACGAATAGATAAATACTCATTGAACCAGTAAAACAGTATCTATATATATTTTTTACGCACATTAAAGTAGAAAATTTTTACTGATATTTTTGACAATTCTAATACAAAGAAAATTAAAAATACAAAAAAAAAAAAAAGTTTTATTTTGATTCAAAGGTTTTATCATTTTTTTTTTTTTTTTCATCTGATAGCAATAAAGAAAAAAAAAATAGATATTATATATTCCATTTATATTTATGGCATCAAATTTTACAGTGTTTTGAACATAATATTTATTTATATTTTCAAATCAACTTTAAATTTTCAATTGTGTCTAAAAGTAATCATAACAATAGTAATAATAATAGAAAATAAAAAAAAAACAAAAAAAAAAATGAATGAAAATGTTGCAATTTATACATTTCACTGATGATTGGAATAAAATACATGTTGTAGGGTCATTTTTGATTCGTGTTACATTTTGAAATTCCAAGTATGACAAAGTTGTGAACATAACCATTGTTCACAAGTTCATTTTACCATTGTGGATATTTTCAACTACTTTCTCTCATATATATTGCCGCAAATCTATATGCCAACAATTCACACGCACATAATATATTTGATCACTATCCAACTGATGCAGACAGGGCGTATAATGGTATTGTTCAGTGCTTTGAGTTTTAGTCTGTACATGAAAAATATTGCTTCAAAAATATATATATATTTATATATTTCAAAACTATACTATTCGTAGAGTAATGTAAAATATGAATATATATTTATGGAGAGTATATTATTAAGTATATATATTGAGATCGAAGATTATTCAACTTGTCGTCAGGCAATCCACAACGTCAATAACTGTACATTTAACTTAAGCTTTTATATATAGCCTTCAGCTAACATGTAACCCTTGGGAGTAAACTTTTACTCAAGAATCAAGTGTAAAGTCAAGATATATATTATATATTTTCAAGATGTATAATATATTTATTGATATATGAATATATACTTTTTTTATTTTCTTAAAAATAAATAAGATTTACTTTATTCAATTTATATTTATAATTAATTGAATAATATTTTAATTTTTAATTTTTTCTGTGAATATTAAAAAAAAACCATTGGCAAAACTTTTTACTATTTTTTAGATTAAAAATATAAACAACAATTTTTATATTTATTTTCTTGTGCAAACGCGTTGCTATACCATTATAACAGAGCTATTGTTTATAATTAATATTAAAAAGTTTTAAATTTTTTTAATAAAAAGTATATAGGTATATATATAGTCGATATTCAATGGCTTGTTGGTATTAAAAAAAAAAAAAAAAAATATGAAATAACTTTAGACTTGTCAAACATAACGATAGTAAATGCGACAAGGTTAGATAGAGAGAATAAAAGTTTATAATCCGTATATGGTGTACGATTACTCAGATGTGAAATGGTCGATTGGCTAAAAGTATGAAAAAATAAAATAAAAATAAAAAATTGTAAAAAAGGTATCAGACTAGCCGAGTCTTATCTTGAAAACACCAACCGTGAAAGAAACATCCCTCGTAAATATAAGAAGAGTGGGAGCTGATGCTTTGGTATATCCCATACTATGTACCCTTGGTATAAAAAGCCATCCTTTTTGATGGAGTGGCCTCTCAAGAGCCATACCGTATCGCGAACCGTTCACCACAGGACTACTGAGCGTATCAAGAAAAAATAAGAAAAGTCGAGTTGTATATGTGAGTTGTATATGTGTTTATGAGAGCAAAAAAAAATGAAAAAATAAAAATAAAATAGATATACAATATATATGGTAGATTAAGGGATGGTAGCAAAAAATAAAAAATAAATAAAAAAAAAAATGGAACCTCTTTGCGAACAAGAATGCGTGTTTAACGATCCTTGTTTTATGATATTTATATATATATCAATTTTTTTTCTTTTTTAAAATCTTAAAATTATAAACTATAAAATTTAAATTTAGATAAACATTGACCAGAATGAAATGACGAGGGTAATATATATTTATATGTAAATTTTAATGTTGTATATAGTTTAAACAAACGATGTCTATCTCTAAACCGAGTAGTGTCTTAATATAATGTTACTATTTTGATGTTAGTAGTTTTGTTACTCAGATTATTCTTGTTAAAGATAGAGAGAGATAGAGAGAGAGAGAGAGAGAGTAATAACAAACATTTTCTAAAACCTTAAGTTTAACATTATGAGATGTTTCTTTAGCATCAACTAATGTTTCTCGCTAGATAGAAAACTATGGTATCGTATGCGCTTACGAGTATATATAGATACAAACTTCTGCACGGATTCCAATCGTTCGTGCACGCTTGGTGTTTACGTCAAAGGAAATAGAACACTGTGTATACCCTCGGCATTCCAGCTCGATTGGTATAATATTGGAAGTTTGGGAATTCCTTTATCTTCTCCTACTCTTAACCCATTATATTTTTTATCTTTTTTTTTAGTTAGAAAATTCATTATACCTTGGCTTTATATAACAACGCCAAAATATTTTCTAGACTTTGTATTACTGACTGTACAAAAACAATCAAGTAAATATTTAACATTTAAGTTATGTTAAGTTTTATTTTACTTTTTTTAATTTAAATATCTATTTTCAAATTTTAATAAGTATGGGGTACTCGATTATTAAAGTATCAACTCGATCATTGTCATTTTTATTTTATAAAAATGATAAATGTATTTTTCAAATCCATCATCTTCAAATTCACAATGTTGTACATATACAATATAAATATATCAAATATGGTATCACGTCATCATGTGTTTACCAAAGTGAGGCATCTTTTTTTATGAATGTATATAAATAGATGTATTCATATACCCAAACTATACATATATATATTCTAGCCATGTGCAAAGTTTGAATAACTTGTGTTTACTCATGAATTCCTCTATGTAAATAGGCATGCCTGCATCCTTGAGTTGTTCAACTGTTATGCACAGCACATATTGTATACATAAAAGTTGCAAAATAGAGTTACTTAAAAACAACTTTAAAGAATTTCATTTTTTTTTTTTTTTTTTTTCATTGAGCTAGTGGTATGAAAAAACAAGTGGCATGCGTTTGTTTTTTTTTTTTCTTTTTTATTCATATTTTTTTC
Source organism: Lysiphlebus fabarum (assembly GCA_011426435.1). NCBI lineage: Eukaryota > Metazoa > Arthropoda > Insecta > Hymenoptera > Braconidae > Lysiphlebus > Lysiphlebus fabarum. The sequence continues at coordinate 351,582 of WSYQ01001073.1, forward strand.
CATCTTTTTGGTTAAGAAGAATGAACGATTTCATATCTTGACTAACATAAAACACTTTTATTTCTTCAACAGTCATTTTAAATTTTTTTCTCCAATACAAGGGTAAAAGTGGGGTAGATTTTAAGAAAGTTGAAATAAAAATATAAAAAGTATATTGTTCAAAGGTGAGACAGAAGTAACATTGAAACAAAGAAACGATGAAACACAACCACATGAGAAAAAAAAAAAAAAAAATGTGTGGATCGAGTCGACAGACAAAAAAAAAAATAAAAAAACATAAAAGAAAAAAAAAAAAAGAAACATTGGAGGTAAGCAGCATGGTTTTCTAATGTAAAAAACCTATGCTATTCTGCTTTCTAGTTGAGAATTCACAAGGGTCTCTCATACATATGGGAACAATTTACAAAAATTATTCGAGACCTTATGTATATACATATATACATAATGTACACAAAGGGGAGAGAAAAAAAAAAAAAAAGCTCTCTTTTATTTTTTATGTTTAAATGTATATTTTTCGACAAGCATATACTATTACAAAAAGATTTTCATGATTTTCGAAATAGACACGTATGTCGAAAAATACAAATGTTTAAATTTTTATTCAAGTAAAATTAGTTTGTCAAAATTTTGATATTTAAAAAAAAAAAAAATTGACAAAAATAAAATAAAATAAATTAGAAGAAAATAGGAGGGTTGTAGGAACGAGAATTGAATTTTTCGTGCTTAAAGGTCGATTAATTTAGCCGCGGAGAAGCGGTTCTACTAGCGTTGGAAGCACCCTGTCAGAATCAGTGATTGAAATATAGGGCGGAAAAGCCTCGAGCCATGAGTTGCCAAGTTGAACTCAGTACGCTTGGAAAAAGCCCCTGAGGGAGGAAGTGAGACGGTCGATTTAAATCAGCCCGCAGCACCCTTTGGGTGATCCCTGAATAATTCACTATCGAAATTGTGGCAAGGCACCCCCTATACCAGCTTGATACTTCAACATTTTGCTACAATCTCCATGTCAAAAAAAAAATTACTTGAAAAAAAAAAAAAAAATTTACACTACCATTTACAAATATTTTATCACAACAACAAATTACAATGTTATGTTTCATAGATAATTTATTCATGACAGTGATCCTGTATTTTAAAATAATAAAAAAAATAAAAAATTATTTATCGATCACTTGATTTGTAAAAATTATCTTGGTATACGTGGCGTGTTTAACAATCATTTTAAATACTATTTAATTGAAAGAGTTTTTTATTAAAAAAAATTTCAAAGTGTCAATAATAATTATTTAAAATTTTTATTTTTTTATGCAAATTAAATTACATTTTTTTAAATAATTATTGCAAGCTTTTGTTGGTTAAAATTTTAAAATAAAATTATATTATGTATGCAACACGTGCAAACGAAAAACTAAGATAATTTTTATATTTAAAATATATTAAATGATGGAGTTTTTTTTTCTTTTAATTTCTTTTTTTTTTTTTTTTTTTATTCAACATTAATTATTACTTGACGAGTATTGATTATTCAGCCATTAATAGAGAAATTAAATTTTCCATGAAAAGCACAGTGAAAATTTAAGTGTAGACATATGGTAAAATATAAACGAGGGTGGTGATGGTGTTGGTGGTGTTGGTAGTCGTGGTCACTCGTTTGTTTTCAAAGTTGTGGTAATTTAGTGTAGCCAACTGGCTGATTTTGTAAGTGACGTAACAATCACAGAACACAATCAAACTGAAAATTTACGTATAATACTTGAATCCACAAATCACTGATGGATTATAATATGAACTTTATCAAGGATTTGTCACTATTGTATTTTTGATTTTACACATACTTTGACATACATGTATATACATAAATATAATAACAACACAACGTTTACCATCCTCTTAAAAAATTGATTAATCACTGAATAAAAAATTTAATTAAAAGAAAAATTATTTATTAAAAAATATATAAAAAAAAAATCTTCTTTGTCATCTTTTTAAATTACGTCAATCTCAACAGCCCACCGAGTAAAACCATCCATCTAACATTTACGTGAAGTACTTGCCCACAAAATTTCATTAATATTACACTAATTAATATCGTTTCGTCGTTGATTAATAGTTAATGTAAAATCTTCTTGCCTTGTTTTTCACTACAGATAAAAAGTAGACAGAAAAATACGAATTAACCCTCAACAAATGAGAAAATGAAGCAATTTTACTCTATAAAATTGTCACAGAATAACATCATTTTTTGGGTATAGATATATATATATATCTACAAAGGGATTGAGTCAACAAAAGCACGAGATTACATCTAGTGAAATGGCAAATACTTATATGTATGTATAAATTAAAATGAAATGAGTGGATTTTCAATAGACACAGTTGAAAATTTAGAAAAAATTATATAAATATTCTCATAAATTTTTTTGATATTGTTATTTATTTTTGTGTTGGTTTGTATACAGTTTATAAAACCTTTAAATATATATATATTAAACGCGTCATCTAGTTTTATGCGTGGTATATAAAAATGGGCATAGAAAATATTGTGTATGCAGCCTGGTGCCAACATAAAATATGTATGCATATACAATATATAAACCCAGCGAGTCTAGTTTTCATATAAAACTTGCAATACATCTTACCAATATAAATCACATTGTAAATTTATACGATGCTATAAGCGGCTTTTTTTGGTGAAAGTATAACCAAAAATCGTTTCAGAATAATCTATAACTTTTGGCATAACAATTCTACTCAGGAAACGGAAAAATATTCACGTTCAATAATCTCAAGCGACCCCTTAAATTTTTATATATATATATGCTTATATGTGCTTATATGTGCTTATATGTGCTTATACGTATATATCTGGTAACTTATTTTTCAATTTGTGCAGGTTGGATCCACTTGTGACCTCGGGAAATTGGAAAGAGCCGATAAAGTGACTTTTTTTTTTAGTCGAATCAATCATGGGATATATTCTGGTTAGCTTACTATCTGCACAGATAAATATACATTTGTAAATATATTACTGACAACATATTGTATGTAAAATCAATAACATGTGATTTTTTTGATAAAAATATATTTAAAATTGTATATTATTATATGATACTTTATATTAATGAGATAAAGCACAACATTTTTTAACGTGAGTAAAAAAAAAAGGTATTTAATTAAATTCAAGTACTTTATTCATTTTTTTTTTTCTTTCTGTAAATATATTTTGTGTCAAAGAAATATTTTTTTTATTAATTTTCTATACACAGTTTTACCGTCTTGACAGATCATTCACCTTGTAATTTTGAGATAAACAAAAATAAAAAATGATGAAAAATATGAAATAAAAAAAAAAATAATAAGATAAAGTGAAAAAAATAAAGTAAAATTAAATGAAAAAATAAAAAAATTATATATAAAGTAACGCACATAAAATATAAAACCTGACACATCAAAGTAACGTTCTTAAGGGGAACAAATTTATCCTTCCACGTTGCAATTTAGTCCCGAATCATTTACTCGGCAGAACATTGCCACCAAAAATAAAAAAAAAATAAAAAATAAAAGACAAGCCAGAAGAAAAAAAACTGAATAAGTGACATCAAGCTCGGGTAGCTGAGAAGACGAAGCTTTCGAAAAATTGTATCACTAAATTTTCATGGCAACCACCATCATTTACGTAAACTCAACGAGGTTCATCTTTCTACTTGTACAAAGTCTGATATAATACAAATTCAATTGAATATATTATATAATTTAATTTATTTTAAATAATACAAATAAAAGAAATAATAAATAAATATATAATTTAATAATATATTCAGTTGATTTTATATTTATAATTGTACTTTTATTATGCTTTTTGAGCCATATTAATCTTTAAAACCAACATAGACAAAACCAGAGACTATAAGGGTCTCTTTTCAGAATTTTGTACGATACCTTTTTGACTTGATACCATTTTGAAATTCACGCATACGATTTTCACTAAAACGAAGTGTATAGAAACAAGGCTTTCCATATTCATGATGAAATACACATACTCAGTGAATATTTAATACCTCTTTCTCTTCTTCACAAATGTAACCCTTCATCTACATGACCATACACACCTGAATAATATATTGGTTTTATTATAACAATGATATTTAAAATTCACAAATATTTATCATAAATTTTAAAGATCACAATTTTGACTATATGACTAATGACAAATTCAGACATTGAGAAGTGTTTATATTTATTATTTATTTCAAAGTCTTAACCTTAACAAAAACTTTAATATATTCATGACAATTATTAAGACCATTTTGTATATCTTTAAATTTATAATATAAAATTTTATAAAAAAAACAATAAATATTTTTATGTCATTTTATTTTATACTACTATTACTGTATAATTTAAACAAAAAAAAAAAAAAAAAAAAGATTTCCCAAGTCGTATTTTATAAATAGTTATTTTTCAAATATAAAAAACATTGAGGAAATCAAATTTTTTTTTTTTTTTTTTGACGGATTCCGGAAATTGAACATCTCGTTTTCAGTATCATATCGTCTAAAATCGGCTTCGTTGAAATGGTACCCGTGGGGCTTAGCTTTTTCGCGTGACAACACTTTTTTCTCTGTGATACACTTTAAATCGCATCTACATTTTTCTTTTTATGCGTTTTTTTTTATTATTTTATTTTACCTTTTTCTATTTATCATATATTATATACATATATATATTTTTCGATAATTTTTTTTTTCTCGTTTCAAGGTTTGAGTTTCAATTCAAAGTGCCATTGAGCGTGATAAAAGAAAAAAAAAAAAAAAAAAAAAAATCCAATTTAATGTTACGGCTTATAGTCTGGTCATACTGAAGCCGGAGGCTGTTTTCCTGTAGTGCACTGGTAAATAACCACGACACGATGGGATTCGGAAATTTCATTTTTGATTCTCATCCGTTTGCAGTTAGTCTCATCGGAGTTTTTCTACAATGTCATATCGAATTATTTCATTGAACTTGGACTGGGAATAAGACAAAAAAAAATAAAATAAAAAATAAAATATAGGTATATCACAGATTCATCTAATTATTTTTCTACGTTTTTTTTTTTAACAATACCAGTTGAAAAAGAAAAAAAAAATCATCATTCTCTACAACGGTAATTTACAACTTTGTGATCACCATCCTACTGAATAATATTGCCCAAGGACTGAATAAACTTGTCTATTCTGTGACCTGTAAACTCACGTTGCAGCTAAAAATATATACATATATAGATTGCAAATGTCTCTTGGGGGTATGTACTGGTAATGTTTATAGATAATTTTATACATACTAGCTTGGAAAATTTCTCGCCTTTTAACTATAAATTTATTCACGACAATATTGTCAGTTTTTTTTTATATACAAAAAATTTCATGAGATTTTTTATAACGTATGAAGGATAAACGCTTAAAAAATATATTCATTTATTTATTTTTTGTATTTTAAATTTATTCATTTTTAATATTTAAAATTTTACTAGCAAGTGATGACTATCATTGTAATATAATTTAGTCTTTATATACATATTTTTAAATCTTTAATTTTTATTAAAATAAATTACATTAAATGTAATAATGTAAAAAACTTTATGTAAATTAAAATATTGTTATATATTTTTATTTGATATTTTACATATGATTATATTTTAAATATATTTATCATGTATGACAAGTGACAATGATAAAGTTTCTTAAACAACTTTTCATGTCTTTGAGTGTAATAATAGTGTCAAGTTTTAAATTAAGTAAACAGGTAAAAATTTTGTTAGCATATCATCCAAGACAAGAAAAAATTAAATAAAATTATTTTTTCTTTTGTTGTTGATTTTACTTTGGGCATTTATATTTGACTTAAAAAAAATAAAACTGACAAAATAAAAAAAATATATATAAATAATAAAAAAAAAAATGAAAAAATAGTGAAAGAAAAAAAAAATGACTGTATATATTTTGTTTGTATTACTTTAGTAAAAAAGAAAAAATTAAATGAAAATAAAAAAAAATATATATATATGGTAGGTTAAAAAAAGCCAGGCATTTATCTTGGCAAACCAACAAGCACAGTGAACCAAGAAACAACAGGACCAAAGAAATTTCGCTTGGATTGCTCTCTTAAAAAGTAAACTAACAATAATAAAAATAAATAAATTGCTAAATAAAGTATAATTTAAAAAAAAATAAAAGTATAATAAAAGTCGTAAAATAAAAGTAAAAAAAAAAAAAAAAATTGATGAAAAGTATTTTTTTGTTTCTTTTAAAAATAATAAATAAAAAAATAATATTATTCACTGTATATTTATCAATTACAGATATATATTATTATTCTCAGAGTTTTATTAATTAAAATGAAAAAAATAAATTAAAATTTTAATTGTTCAATTGGATATATATAATTTATTATTTGTAAAATAAATTAAGACTTTGACAATTGTAGTTGTCAATTGTTGATTAAATAAATTTTTCTATAAAATGACAGTTGAAGAGTTTTGTCTCTTGAGATAAAATGTTAACTTTGAAAAGTATTATAAAATGATATCGCCAAGTATATTTATATATAATATCTGTTGAAAACCCTTGAGGTATCTTCCGTCACTCAGTCAGAGTTACCTATCTGCACGATCAGGTCCACAGAGGCCAGCTTTTTACCCTTATGACTATTACTCTATATTTTTTTTATATTTTATTTATTTATTTATTTTTTTTTGTTTTTTCATATTATCGTATTATTAAAACTTGTGCTTACTAGAGTGGTCACTGACAACCAAATTGTAAAAAACTCTCTTGTAAATAAATCAAGTATTTACAAAAAAAAAAAAAAAAAAAGCATTAAAAATTCAAAAACAAAGAATAAAAAAAAACCATAAGGTAATACTTATTTGAAGATAAAAAAAAGAAAAGAATAAAAAATAAAGTGAGACATTATATATATTATTTTTTTTTTGTTTTTTCGTAGATAAAATGTTGTTGAGTGAGTCGACCCTTTTATTTCTAAACTGAGATGTTGGCAATTGCTATTCCAGCCACGATCATCTGTTTATTCCAAAACAAGCGTATCTTTGGCTGGCTGACTAGATGGCCCATGCTATTTCTTTTTCAGTTTCTTATATATATATTTTTTTTTATATTTATTTATTTTATTTTTTTATAAAATTGATCGTGTTAAAGTTACAAAAAGGGACTGCACGTATATAGTTATATCGACAGATGGACGCGTACGTTTAAATGTAACTTATTTTATTTTATTTTTTTCTGTACTTTGACACTCGACCAAGTGTATATCTTTTGCTCTTGAAAATTCCACGTATTTATATATATAATATGTACAACGTAGCATAGAATCTCTCATCCAATAGTTCTTGTCCTTTCTCAACAAGACAAACTCTGAATTTTAAATTCTTCAAATGATTGAGCCAAATGTTCAGACAAATAAAACATTTGTTCAATCGACATGTGACATTGTAATTCAGATAAAAATAAATAAATAAATACTTTTAAAAAAGAATGTTAAAATTATTTAGATAAATTATTATATTTTTATATATAAATTGGTAGTACAAATAATTGACTACCTAGCTTTCAATCAACTTTTAATTACCAGTACATATAAAATGACTGAATTCATTATGAAAAATAAATAATTTTAAGTGTTGTATACAAAATAACTGAATATTTTATACGTATCTGTCAATTATTGATATTGCAAAGTATAAATAAAATAATCAAATTTTATTTATATCCATATGAAAATTTATAATATACAGTATTCATGATGAATTTCAAAAATTTAACAGTACCATTCAACACATTAATATCAATTATCCAACTCGCTGTATGACTGGTCAATTATACAAAAATAAATTAAATATTTATATGCAAAAATTTTGTTATTTTTAAGATTGCAAATGGAACAAAAAAAGAAAAAAAATAATGTATACATTATAAAACAGTCAGTGAAATTTTTATTTGTTATTATTTTTTAATTCTAAAATCGATAATCAGAGAGTAAATGTTATTAATTAAAAATACGAAAAATAACATCAAATGAAAATAAAAGAATATAAAAACAAAAAAAAAAAGGAGTAATAACTAAACATGAGATGAAAAAATAAAAATAGAAATAATTTAGAATTAATAACATTCATGGCGTGCACCATATTGGATATTGTCTGGTCAAATTAGAGTTTTTAATTTCAGTAGATTGAGCCAGAGAATAATCGGGACATATATACAGCAATTGGTTGAATTCACAAAATTTTACTGGTTATATGTGCAAAGAGAGAAAATTTAAACTAGAAAATACACAAGTAAATAGTATGTTTTCATCGAATGTTGGATAGTTAAATCATGTAGGTATGTATACATGTGTGATTATATAATAAAATTTAAACAGATATATAGTGTTAAAAGAACAAGGGACAGTGATAGTTGTAGAATATATGCTGACTTATGCAGGCATACAAGTCGCGAATATAGTTGTTAAACAGTGAGAGTATATATACACCAGTCATACAAGAAGAAAAGGTATTGTAAAAATGAAATTAAAATTAAAAAAAAAAAAGGTTAAAATGAGAGTTTGCTAGGGTTGGTCTACTGGTCGCTTGGCAATGTACAGAGGGGGTCTTGACCACAAAGGCTGATGTGGTCTGCTCAATTTTCTCTACCAGACGCGTTTTCTCTCGACAATTATCCAACTTTTTTAAACTCAAAAAAAAAAAAAAAAAAAAAGGGTTATACACGCATTAAAATTGTTACCCTGTCAGCATACACAGCTGTCGTGTTAAAATAAATCCAAACTGTTAAATAAATCTAAAAAAAAAAAAAAAAATACCATATAAATTTGAAATGTATTTCAGGAAGGTAGGATAGTTGCAGAGTCTAGCAATTGCAGCTTTCAGTACACTTTTTAAGAATATCACTAATTTTACTGGTGAATTTATTTCGATGCATTGACTTGTACTATTTATATAAATTATAATTTTAGTATTTTTTAAAGGAACACTACAGAGAAGCAGTAGTTGTGTTTTGTAATTGAAGAGTTTAAATAAAAAATGAACAGTCATTATAGTATTGACTGAATGATTTGATACGCGCAAAAGTTGGCAAACTAATCGACAATTCTCTCTCTTCCATGATTGTTATATATATATATATAAATGAAGAAGTAGTTGCTTGAAGCAATGAATGGTTGATTGGCCTGGGGGCGAGATGCATGAATATTTGACAACCTGGTGGCATCGAATATTTTCTCTTTCTCTTTACTCGGGCTAGACTATGCTCTTGTACCAGTAACGCTTCGGTAACGGCCTAGATATGCAAATATATTCATTACATCGCTCCACTTCACTACCCCTTCTATAATCATGCTACTTTTGAAAACCCCATACCAAACCATATAAAACGTGGCAAAAACCACGTCGCATGGTCTATATCGTGAATATACATGTATTGTAAAATACATATCTCTAGCTGACCGTTGGTGCTTTACCAGCTTTATCTTTTGCATCTATTTATTCTCTAATGTACAAAAAAATTTTTTATTCAAATTACAAAACAAAATAATAATAATAATAGTAATAATAATAATAATATGTATATGAAAGTTTAAAAACAAATTAATTTTAGTAAAGTAAATTAAAATGAAATGTTAAATTAAAAAAATAAAATAAAAGATTAAAATTTTTTTATCATAAAAAATATACATTTACATTTAAAATATATATATATATATGTATTTTTTTTTTCATATATAGATAGTTATTTTATGAATATGAAACAAGGCCAATTGCCAATTTTAATGATAAAAATTTATTCAGCAAATTGATAACAAAGAAAGGTATAAAAAATTTATACGAGGGTAACTCAACGAAATAGCACTAATTAGCGGGCAAATTTAGCTAACAATTAGAGTCATTGAGTGAGAAAATAGAACGCGCGTATATTTCTACTATATAATGTCGTTTGTTTCTGTGATTCACTTTCTCATCCCTTCAATATATATCCTATATAATATAATCACGCAGCATACTTAACATTCCAATTTTCATTGGTTTCTGTCGAGTGAATTTTCGAGAATTGTAGAAATTATCTTTTGAATATAAATGTATATATATGTATATCAAATTCGCTTATATACAGTATTGTAAAACTATATAGAATATACTTGATTCTAGATACACACATGTATAAATGTGTATATATATATGGAATTTTAGATAGATAAAATATATGTATATGCACATGCGTTAGACGCTTGACTTCATTTGATGAAACTCGATCTCAACATATACCAAAATGTAACTTGAAATTGAAGACCCGTAAACCGCTTTTCCATTTATACACATATACATATACTACATTTGTACTACCTATACAGATATATTTATGCATAAATATATATATATATATATATATATATTCATATGCATTACACCTAGATGTGACATTGATTCCTAGATTCCGATTTAGATAAGCTGTAACCGACGTCGAGATAGTCATGTCTCCTGAATTTAAATCTAAAAAAGATTTTCACTTCTATTATTCGTCTATACCAAGTACATCCTACAATGTCAACCTTTTTTTATAATAATTTTCACTAAAACACATTTGTACAATACAATCAATATGTACTTTTATACATTAACCAAAAAAAAAAAAATAAAATAAAAAAAATCAATAATGATTCTATTCTTTATTCTATTGATCAATCATTTTTTATTTTTTTTCATTTTCTTTAGTAAAAATATATTTAATGTATCGTTATATTTAATCTTTAAAAATATTGTATAAATATAATTTTATATTCTCAATGGTTCTTTTATTTTTTCAATGTGCACTTTTGCTCGGAGCATCTCTAACCTTTGATCCCATTCGCTTTTTTTCGTTGGTTATTTTATAACATCTTTCGTAATTCAAAGGAAAAGACTTGCTTTGAACTCAGTCTGGGCTCAGCAAGAAATACACGACAGTCAAGAAAGCTTTCATAGGTCACTCACGAGCAAGTTTTAAGCAGTTTGGTTTAAACCAAAGTCAAAATAAACGTTTAACACCCGCAAGTTGGTAATGGTTGAAGAAAATATAGGTAGTCATTCAAGTAATATATATATATATAGAAGGAAGAAAATGTTTGAGAGTTGAGTGTGAATTGAGTCATCATGAGTCCAAAATATATATATATATATATTTAATATGACGGTGTGCAATAGGGCAAGAGAGCTGACCAAAGTTTAAGAGTAGCTTGTACAGACCTTTGCGTCAACTGTCTACCTTATATATATATCCGAAAATTTGAGAAACTAAGTTAAGCTTTTGGTACTGAATATATAGTATAAACCAGTTAACAACGAGTCTGCAATAGTTTTCGTTGAAATTCTCTTATCCATTTCTACTAAACGTTAATGAATATGTATATATAAAGCTGTACCTACTTTTATATATATATATATATATATAAATTATTGTCATTATCATTTTGACTGATCTCATAGTCAAATATATACAAATTTATCTTATTCGTTAATCAATTGTTCTACATATGTATTAGAACAACATCATTATTATCGTCAACAATTTACAAATGATAGCGACATCGCCGGCACACACGATATCTATATCAGTCAAAACCACCTATAGTTATTCTCTTAACATTTTGTTATTTCGTGCAAATTGTTTTCAAAAGTTTAATCGGTACATCCGTCGACAACGTGTACAAACCAACTGATTTTATTTTTATTTTTTATACATACAAAACATATGTAGGAAAAGTATAAAAACAAATGAGAAAAAAATAGATGAAAAAGCCCAGTTAAAATGAGACAAGAACAAACGAAGAGAAAAGTTGTTATTTGCTTTTTACATGATTGTGATAAGGCAACGATTTGTTTCCATCGTTTTGCTTATTTTATATTACTCTCTTTTTCTATCTCATTTATTCATTATTTTTTTTTTTAAATTCAATATACAGGTATAAAAGTGAATATATGTGTGAATGCCTACAAAATAATTCAACTTTGTATTAAACAAAAGAGAAATTTATATATAAAAAGATATAAAAATGTAAAAGGTTTGTGAGAGTAGTGTGAAAATTACCCCTCGTTGACCATCCACAGTTTTAAACTTTAATCCACCCTATATACGTTTATTTCTACCTTAACGCATCTACGTTCAGTTAATCTACCCTGACAATTACAGATTTTTTTAAATATATATAGGTATATAGTTTTTTTTTTTTTTTCCCCATAAAAATATAATAATAGTTAATTAGTAAATGAAGATAAAGTCTGATACAGTGTAAAAGGGTAAATATACAGTTGACATATCAAAATGATGGGGTGAAATATATATTGAACAAAATAATAATAAAATAAATATAGAAATAAGATATATAATTTGTATAATATGTTGTTAAAACAAAGATAGTCAAAGAAAGGTAGATTACTTGGTGGCAAATAATTTTGGCCCTTAACCCGTCGTGGTTCCACGCCCATTTCCTCAATCAAGGGGTCGGAATCGATGTGATGCGCAAAGGGAAGTGGCCAATTATCACTAACTACCTCCAAGTTGCTGTTCATACAATATATATATATTTCTCATTCACTTAAACATTTAAATTTATCTACAATTGATTAATTCATTTACTATTACTTTTTTCATTTATATTACTTATTTATTATTTTTAATTTTTCATTCAGCAATTGGTAAAAAGTTTTTGTTTCAGTGAGCTTGTATGTAAAATGAATCATCATCATCAGAAATGTTTTGATCAAGATATATATATATCCATTAATTGATGAATAAAATAAATAAATATCATAAAATAATTAAAAATAAAAAAAATTACAATTCATTTAGTGATAACAATATATTTTAACAAGCTTTGTATCTGGTGATGATGAATAACTTTGATAGCTCGACTGACAACGTTGAATTATTCATTTTTTTTTTTTTTTTGTCTGAACAAGTTAAGTTTGGTATAAGCAAAAAAAAAAAAAAAAGAAAGCAACAGCCAATTTTATTTTACACACGATATGTTGACTGTCCTCTCATCTATCGTATGTTTTTCTTTTCCAAATTTTTTTTATTTTTTTTAAATATTCTTTTTCGTTTCACTCAAACAACTCATACCTTTTTTTTTTATTTATTTATATTTGTTTTTTTTTACTCTGTATGCTCATGTGTCTGCAACACTTTTTCTATTTCATGACTAAAGAAAAATAAAAAAAAAAAAATTTATATCTTTTTATAGAAAAGCTTACTAAATTTTTTTCAACTATATAGTTTTTTTTTGGTTTGCACTCTCGAGAATAGTTGGAACACCTGCTATTTTGCGAATATATATAGTCTAAAATATAAAATTACATTTGCCTCGTTACTTATCTGCCATATCTGGCCAAGAAAACTCAGCTTTTTTACAATTTTTTTATTATATTTTATACTTTGTCATATTGTTTGTTTTTTTTATTCAGAAGAAAAAATAAAATAAAAAATCATTATTTATGATATAAAATTTATAACAAGATAATAATTAAAAATTTTTATGTGTTTATTTCTCATTAGTATTTTTTCTTTTTTCAGAAAAATCAAAAGTTCCCTAAAATCTTCATCTTAATTTGTCACCTTAGTAGATGGTATCCATTAACATGAAGAAGCAGCAAGTCAAGCTAGCAAGTCAAGTAGATGGATATCTCCCATTTCAAGTTGCAAAAGTAAAATGTAGAATGAACATAATATTATGTGTATATGTGTGTAAAGTTATACACATATAGTTGATGATGAAACAGTATAAAATGAGATAGAAAATACTTTGTATATATTTTATATATGTATGATGTATAAAATGAAATAAAAGATAGAGTTGAAAATAGGTAAGGTGGATTAAGTTAGCACAACCAACGCTACCACCAACGTACATGTCTTACTCTAAGCTTAACAGATGATTAATCTATTCGCACCCTCCACAAACAACATTGCCTCATTCTACTTATTTTACTTATGCTATATTCATCTACCTCAATACACTGTATAAACCACTTTTCTTATAATTATTGTTGGTACGGTTGCATATATAATTATTTCTCAAATTCAAAATTAATAATAATAATAATAATAATTGAAAAATTAATTTATTATAGCATATTTTTCACAGAGATTATAATGTGACTAAATTTAATGACAACTGAGATTTAAAGTGACAAGTACAAGTATATAACCTGAAGCAATTCATGAACAACGTTGACAATAGGCAAGAAAATATTTTCAAAATTTAGTGAGATAAGTGTGTAAAAAAAAAAAAAAAAAAAAAGTACAATGAGTTCTCTAAGAGAACAGATGAGAGTGCAAGAGAATTTTAGAAAAGGTGGCAAAGAGAGGGAGATATGGATATATAAAACGAAGAGGATTTCACTGAGGCACCAATGTCTTGGCTTGCAATTCGCGGGGGTCCTCCCGTCACCCAATCACGTCTTGGCCATGCTCGCCATATTTCGCGGGGCGGAGCTCTTTTATATAAGTTTTCCTTTTCTATCATCTGACTCTTATTTCACTTGCATTTACCATACAGTATTTTATTTTTCACATGAAAATAAGTTCAACAGTCCAGTCTCTAATTTAACTTTAAAATTTCTTGTATGACTGACCATTTTCATATATCTTTATATAATACTACATCAATATGCATCAAGTTAATTTCATTTTTTGCAAGCAAATGGTTTTGATTTAATCAGATATGAAAATTTAATCAACACTAACAAAAACATTATTAAAATAGATTAAGATTTTCAATTTTGATATGGTTCATAATGGAATCAATGAAAATTATATTATTCTTATTCTTAATTAATATTATTATTATTGTGTTTAATTAAATTTATAATTATATTTATTTTATTTACATATAAATTTACTTGTTTATTAAATTTGTAAAAAAAATTATATGACGACTGATTTAACAAGCAAATTTTGTTTAAAATTATTTTCTACCAAAACTTTGTTTTATAAATATATGTATATTTCAAATTTATATTGTTTAATCAATCATTTGTTTTGTATATTATTGTTATGATATTTTGTATTCTAAATACAATTTATTATTATTTAACTTTATTTTATACCAACGTCAAACTCATAAAAATACTTGATGAGTTTATATATATTTTGTATTATAATTTTTAAATAAAATAGAGTGCTTAAACGTTTAGGTTATAAATGTGAGTTAACCATAAAGTAGATTGTTATAATATCCACATCACCTTGTGCGTCGCAGTTTGATGCAAGTAATTTTTCATTTTGTTTATATATATATATATTTGGTATGTTGTCAGTTTTACCATCATGTTCACTTTAATATCACAATTCAAGTTTATTGCAACAAAAAAGATCTTGATAGAAATTTATAGATACATATATATATATAAATAAAATTTATATATCAACATTGAAACTGCAACATGGTCATTTGAGCACTTTACACTCAACCCAATCTCTAATGCATTTTTCATTGATATAAAAATAGAAAAAAAATTATATAGTTGAAAAAACAAAACAAAAAAAAAAAACCAAAAATAAAAAGATAATCCATTAAATATTATTATATGATTTGAAAAAAATAGGACATTATTTGAGAAATAAAATTTACAAGAGTCAGATGGAAAAACATAAAAGCATTATCTTGAGAGTATCACCAGATGCAGCTCAAATATATAAGAGGATAAAAACGAAACATTTACGGTATAGAAGGTCTGTTTCATTGCTTCGTTGAGCGTGTGTCGTATAATATTGCTAAAAGCGTTGTGGATAGAAAAAACAATACCCAAAAAAAAAAAAAGCTAAAGGCTCATTGTCGTTTATGTTAAAAACTGACAGTGACAAATAGCCAAACTTGGTTATCATCAAAATTTCTTGTTACTTGTCAGTCATTTGACCTCGTAAAACAAAATGAAAATTCATTCAACAAATTGTTATTTATTTATTATTTTTAATTAAAAGCAATTTTAACACTAAAATTTGTTTTGACTTAATTTTAACAATAATTAATAATTATTATTGAACTTTGTATTGAAAGTCATGACAACGATAAAGTTAACACAGTGGATAATATTGTCCTAGACAATTGAAAGAGACAAAGTGAATAGGTATAGGATAAACCCAATTCGTAACATTTACGTTGGCAAAAGCATGTATTGGATGAGTGGTTAGTGAACGAGACGATGGTATATGTATATGTATATATATAAGCTTGAATTTTATAGTTAGTTTCTCTTGTGTATATGTATATTTTCTCTCCTGTTGGGATACCAAAAGCTTCCGGCGACAGTGTGCTTGCAGGGGAAAATGAATCAAGCTGAGCAAACATTCAACTTGGAGATACGGTGTCGCCTCTCTCCAGGCAGTTAAGGTTACCGACTGAGCGAACACCAGTAAAAAAAAAAAAGAAAAGATGAACAGAGAAAAAAAAGCTTTTATTGTTTCGCATGTACGAAGCGTGCTTCTGAATTTTTTTATAAGTATACTGAACTCAATTTTTCATCTCATTTCTCTATACATATTATATATTCACAATAATAATGTTTATTTTTTTTAAATTAAAAAAAATATTTGACTTTATATTTTTTAACATTATTACTATATAATATTATTATTTTTGTTTAATGTAAACGCATACAATGCTAATATATACACATACATAAAAAATAAAGACTTTTTTTAAAACAAAGATTTTGTTACAAGAAAGATAGAAAGTCCAAAGTAGATGATGCTGAGCAGGTTGGACAGTCGTCAGACTTGAGTGTATAAGGGTGAATGCTTATATATAAAATGAAACAAAAAAAAAAAAAAAAAAAGGGTACTTTGCCTACATCAAGAAGATAAGGTTATAGAGAAGAGAAAAAGCATAGCAAACCATCCCAAGGGATATCAGCCAAAAGTGGACTCCCTTCTATATATATATATTTTTTTTTTTTTGACTTGATTTCTCTCTCAGTGTCCTTCATCGTCATTGTCGTTGGTGTATGTTCAGTGTCTCTTGCACTACTATGATTTTTCAATGCTATGTTACTTTTGTCAATTGTCTCAACCCACTATTTTTAACCTCCCTCTTCTACCTACACCCCTATATAACTGTTCTAGACCAGACTTGAATATCTTAAACGGAAAGGGACTTTTTAAGCAAAATAAAAAAAAAAAAAAAAAAAAAACTTTATCGCTCTTTATAACAACGAACGACGCCAGTCGACCAACGGGGAATCCTCTTGTCGGATTCAATGCCAAAATCTTCAACCGCACAATAAATTTAAGCACCACTATACTTTTTATACTACTAAATACAATATATACATAAACAACAAAATAAAAATAAATATAACTAGTGTATTTATATATATATATATACATTTTCACTTTATGTATTTATGAAAAGTTGTAAAAAAATATCTTTTAAAATAAAAAAAATACATTATTATAGAATGTTTTTTTTTTTTATCATTATTTTTATTTATGAAACTGATTAATTTAGTGCTACTTGTATACACTTGATTGGCTTTGATTGTTAAAAATAAAAACAGTATGAAATCACAAGTTGTAAAATTTCACGTGAACATTTTCAATTGAGTTCTCATGTGCAAACAAGCGATCACGGTATATATGAGTTAGTCGTTGATAGGGAAGAAATGAAAAACGATGATAAAAAAAAATTGTAAAATGCCACGAGCTCGGTTCTTGATCTCATTGATATTCATTCGGTGTATTTCTAGTACGCGATTGGCTAACTACTCTCCCCTTACCACCACTTTTACCTCCTTTTTTTATTTTACTCATTGTCTTTGTTAGTATAACTCTCTATATACATATATCCATAGCTATGTCATGTATTGTGACCCACCACCCTATTTCCTGGTTTTACTCAGGATAATGCATCGATTCGTTTCTAGCTCGAGCCCTTAACTACCGTCAAACTACCCTTGCTGATAGGCACTCCCCTTTCCTCATCCTCACAACCGTCACTTTGCGTTTACTTTTCTTGATTAGGCTCTGAATATAAAAAAAAACATATTTTTTTTTTTTTTCATTTTTTCTTTGTATTTCATCGATGTTAACTATCGAAACATGACGAGAGATTGAAATGAAATAAAATAAAAAAAAAATTCATATTCTTCACAACTGTTCAGTGAACTGAATAAACAGAAAGTAAAAAAAAAAAATAATTTATACTAAGAATTATTTTATTGAATCATGATTGTAATTAAATTTGATTAATTACAAGTTCAATATTATTTTTTGTAAAATGTCAAATGATATAACATTATGTATAAATAAAAAATAATAAATATATATCAAAAAATATATATCTTTGTAATATAAATAAAAATAAAAAAAAAAAAAAAAATATAACAGACTTATTTTTCCCTCTTGAATTCTTTATTATTTTCTATCTTATTTTCACCTTTCTTATTTCATTTTATGACACACAGGGCAATTTAACGTTTTTATTTTTTTTTTTTTTTACTTTTCTCTTGTTCAAGTAAATAAATAAAATAAATAAAAAAAAAAAAAAAAACAACATCTATTGTACAAATTTACTTTTTGTTAAAAAAAAAAAAAAAAAACCAAGTTAAAGTATTTGAAAATATAGTAAGCATCATCAATCGAGTGTGTACTTTTCAGACATTTAGTGTGAACAAAATAATTGCAAAAAGACGAAACTGTGATAAATCAAAAGTCATGTGGCTGTCGATAAATCTTTGAGTGGCGGAAGTTTCAAAGCAACTATGGTAGAGTTAATGAGCCTTAGCCTTTACATCACTTGAAGTACTACATACGGTATATTGGTCTTCAACTCAAAGCCACATCCTTGGCCCCAGTAGTAGCTAATGGACTAGAATACTCTTCAACTTTAATATGTATTTATATATACCCACATAAATACACACACACATACACAAAGTAATGTAAGTATATGCAAAATCCACTTTCCAAATACTATCAGTAAGTTATCTCAATATACAGTATACATGAAAAGTTGGAAAAATAAATGAAAAAAATTTCATATTTTTGCATATAGCTGTTTGATGAGAGAGACGCCCCTTTTTGTGCTCATACATAGCTCACACAAATACATCATACATATGATGCCTGACAAGTGCGAAAAAGGAAGAGAATTTCATTTTATTTTATTCAAAAAATAAAATAAATAAATAACAGCGTTGTGCATCACCACCATCAACGAAACGAGGGGACGAAGAACGAGCTGTGCCTTCATAAATAGTTCAGTGCCAGACGTTTCGCGAAAATTTTACAGGGCAATTTTCACTTGGTACTCGACCAGTATTATGTATGATGTGTATATAAAGAGGGGTAGTAGGCAGACAAGCCAGATGAAATCTCCGAGGTGAGAAGATGGAGCAATAGGGATGGTTTACTTTCTCTGACACTTATGAATACATATATATATTTAATATTTCATATATAAACCAATAGAATACTACATGTACTCAAGGGTCGATCTCAACCTTTTTTCCATATAATATTTTATTTTTTAACTTAAATATATATATTCAACCCCAAAATAATAACACATGTATACATCATTTTTGTGGTACATGTATAATTAATCTGACATAAATATAAAAAATAAAAAATATAAAATTTTATATAGAAATATCTACAGAAAATTTTTTTACATAGTTTAAATTATTATCGATATATAAAATTAAAATAAATTTAAATTAAATAAAAATTTAATAAAATAAAATAGAGCAATATACAGCTTAAAAAAGAAAAAAAAAATTATAAAAGATAGAAGATATTGCGAATGAGATTCGTAAGAGAATTCGCGGCTCGACGAGCTGGATGAGCGGGCGTCTGTGAAAGGGGTGTGCAGTAGACGTAGTTTATTCAAACGAGGCAAGGAAAAAAGCTATTGAAATAAGTAGGGTCGAGTGGATGGCGTTGGATGGGCTCGTACAGGTTAAAAAGAGAAGAAAAAAAATTGGATGAAACGTTTGAAAGAAAAAAAAAAATAATAAATAAATAGAATACAAGTAGGACCAAAGTTTTCTTTCTTTATTATGATTATTATTATTATTTTACTTTTTTTTTTTTTCCACCCCATTGGCCAAACACTACTTCTACTATAAACTCTTTATTTTCTTTCTATTTTTTTTTTTTTTTTCGCTCTTCATGATTTAACTCTATACAATTTTTTTTTTTTTAAACGGGGCAAATTCGATGTCAGACCAAAAAAGAGGGATATAAAGATTTGAATTTAGTTTTTTTTTTTTTTTCATTTATTTTTATTCAAAGAAAAAGTGCAATTTGTCGAAAAGACCAGGTTTTATATAGATAAACAGCCAACGCTTTTTGAATAGAAGCGTGCAAGTTTGTAAAGCGATACAACGATGAGTGGGGAAAACCCCCTGTTTTATATGCTTACTATAAAGTAATACTATCGAATACTTGATTTACTAAAAGAGGTCAAAAGTTTTTTTTTATACTTGTTGGTTATCTTCTTTTTTTTTAAGATAAAAATAAAAATAAAATTTCTACGTCTGTATAAATCCATTTGTAATCCAAAAGACTTATGTTCATTATTCTTATTGTACGCTCGATTTATGTCCATCAATTGTTTTATGTCAATTGGTATTATTGGTCTAAATCAAGTGAACTGGAAATTTAAGGTTCGTATGTGGTTTTTATAGATGACTGATTACAAAAAAAAAAAAAATAATAATTTTTTTGCAATATTAAAAATAAATAAATAATAATGAAAAAATGATGTAAAAAAGAAGGGAAAAAAGGAAAATAAATGTGAAATGAGTAATTAAGAAATCAGTTAATTTTAGGGTCATATTTTACGTCATTCTTTCAACACCCTTTTCACCACTGGCGAATAGTGAGAGTTTGTAAATGGAAGAAAAGTAAAGACGAAAAATGGCATGAGAAAAGGATTAAAAAGTAAGTGATTTACGTAACAAGGGGAGGTTTAAACATCGAACATATGTTGGGCGTATTAAAATACTGTGACAGCCAGCTTAATGAAAAATAATTAATTTAACTTTTCCATGACTAGACAACAATAACTTTTTATTATTATTTTTTTAATTAAAAAAATTAAATAACCACAAATTATTTCGTTCAGTAATATTTCTTTTAGATTGAAGAGATTTTGATTTAAAAATTATATAAGATAAAATATAATATTTAATTTATTAATATTATTGTAGTTATTTTTTAGTTTTTTATTTGTGTTATTTTATATTTGTTCAAGTAATTATAATAATTTTCTAGATAATTTAAAGTTATTTACAAGAATATAAACATTGTTTATCAACAGTAAATTCTTTGTTATTTTTTCAAGCGTATTAAATATTCTTGTTAAAAATCAACCTTGCATAAGAGCCGATATTTAGTCGTGCAAGTAATATATAAATTTTACGGAGCTAAAATAGGCGCAAACGTCTTTTCTGTAAACTATTTAAAAGCCCAATTCACAGTTTCCATAACAATTAAAATGAAGAGTTTTCTGACAAACCGCATGATAGAAAATTATCAAAAAAAAAAAAAAATTACTAAACATTATTTTTACCTTACTCAACAATATGGGAGAATAAAAATCTTCATTTTTCATTTTACCTGAAACAAAAAATAAACATAAAGATTATTATCAAGTCAAATATATATAATTATTAAATAATATATTTAAAAGTTTATCATTAACCCAATCAAAAACAAATTTTTTTTTTTTTTTTCTTTAAAAGAATAAAAAACTTTATAATTTCATCATAATTGTTATTTATTAATAACGATAATTATATTAGTAAACATTTAATGTACGAGGAAAAAAATAAAATAAATTATCAAGTTTATGACAAGAGATATATATATATTACAAAACTATATTTATATAAAACTGTAAATAAGTATGTGTGTTCAAGTCGTTTGATGGAAGAACGATTCAATGTTGGTGCACGTTTCATTACCTCTGTTAGAGTTAGTAGTTAACTCGCAGTTTAAACAATTTTTAAGTTTAAAAGTTTGTCTCGTCTTTTGCGGCCTTCATGCCACCTGGCCTAATATCATGTTGGCAAAAGAAGACACTGGTACCGAAGCAACTTTGTAATATGTCATTAAACGGATAGTTAAAGTTTTTAAATCGATATAAAAGAGCCAACTTAACTTGCCCAGACGTTCAAATTAAGTCAATGAGTTTTTATTTTTTATTTTTTTTAAATTAAAAAAGAAAAAAATAATACTATAACAATAACATTAACAAAAAAAAAAAAATATATATCTATTTTAAAATTATTATTTCTACTGTCATTCTAGTTTTTATTTTTTCTATTTTTTTTTTTACATCGATTACTTTTGCTGTATATATGGCAAAAGTGAGGTAATATAAAAATAGAAAATGTGAAAATAGAAAATCCAATTGTGCGGTTGAGAAAAATGAGAAAAAGTGCAGACAATAGATTTTTTTTATTATTTTCTATGATAAAATAGCTAGTTATTATATATGCCAAGCACGTAAACACATTGGAAAAAATTCTATTGTGACCAACGAGTGGACAGATTGAAAAATATTTGTCCTCTGTCACTCGTCAAGCTATTTATAAATTTTTCCATCAAGATATACAATATATCGTAAATATTATTGCACAACAATTTTGATGCTATTTGTTGAATTTTTATATAAAAAAAAATTTACAGTTGGCTGCATAAAACATGGATAATTTTACAAGCCTCCTTGAAATTTTTTTTTTTTTTTTATCATTTTTTAGATCTCTTATATCCCTTTTCCCAATTACTTAGCTACCTTTAGTGGCATATTGTAATGTGCCAAAAAGTTGGCGAATAAATCGAAGAAGCGTTGAGAGTAAAATTAGATAACAATCCCCTCTGGCTAACAGTGTTTGGTTCAACTTGCTTTTGCCTTTAAAAAAGAGGTTTTTTCAAACTTTTAAGGACCATCCTCTTATATTCTATATTACGTATTTTTTATTTTTTTTTTTTTCTATTTCTCTCTCATCGAAACTCACTCTTCTTATTTTTGGCACCCTCTTTGATATTCGATGTACATTTCCTCTATTTTTCCCCTTTAAACTTTTAACCCCTAATCTACAACTACTAGTTCAGGACTGACGCCAACCTTCTTCTTGTCGAATTTTTTTTTTTTTTTTTTTTTTTCCAATTCACCTCTCGCTTTCGCGCCTTTTTCATACTCAAACACCCCGAATAAGCAACTTTTATCATTACACATAAAACCAGATGGCTCACTCATCTTTTTCACTCAATTTCATGAATTGACTTTTATTTATTTCAAATTTTTAAAAAATTCAATAATAAATAAATTTAAGTATTTTTATAATGTTGATGAATTTATAAATTATTAAATTGTTTATTGAAAAATAAATAATTTAATATATTTATAATGTCATGACATAATTTTGTAATATTATTAAAAGCTCAGCTTTATTAATTGATTAAAAAATTTAAAAAATATATGTACCTATACATGTATTAAAAATAATAATTATTTTGAGTTTAAATAAATTATTAACACTATTTATTTTGCTTTACTAAGCATAGCTTTTGTATTTGATGAGTTAGCCAAAAGCTTATAAATGATAAATAATCTATAAAATACATGTATGTATATTACTGGTGATATATAAAATATTTATGTGTATATGGAAATTTTGTATGACATAAAATCCGTGCTTTTGGGTAGACACAAATATATTTATATAGCTTTGGTAGAGCTTTATCAATTGATTCTCTCTACCAATTGCAATAGCTGTGAGAGAGAAATAAAGAGAGTGATGTTCATCCATTAGTGATCAGATTTTGAATAAATCATTTGATAAAACAGGACTCAATGTGTTCGTCGTCCGGGTGTGGTATATGTGGTAGATTTTATAAAAGGGTAACAATGCATACAAGCACTGCTTGAGTATTAAACCACGAGAGACACCATACCAACAAATTGACATACAACAAATTTTACTAAAATTTAACCAATGTACCTTTTATAAATTTATTCAAAGTTCATTGTGTAATATATTTATATATACATATAAGCAATGTTGGGGTTTATATACGAAATAAAAAATAAAAATAAAAAGAACCCTAAATAATTTAATCAACCGACATCTTTCTTGATATTCGACCCACTTGTTCTTGATTAAATGCTCATCAATACTTGATCAGAGACCCAGTGTCAAAGATCAACTATATTAACAATTTATTTTTATATATATAAAACTTGTATCTTACAGTTTCCCCTTTTATACAACAAGCAGTTATCCATTCGATAACATTATATATAATTGCAAAACGTCAAGTCAAATTATACAGTCTGTGTGACTTTGTGTATAAACTTATAGTACCGCCTTGTGAAACGGAAACATGAAAGAATGATGATAACAAAGAAAGTCAAAATATATATATATATTTATAAAACTGAGAAGAGAAAAAAAAAAAAAAATGACAGTAAGGCTGTAAAATGAGATCGCAAGATAAAGAGGGTAAAAGTCGGGTGCCAGAAAAAGAAAAGATATCTTTTTTTTTTCTTCAGAGTGGCACACGTTTGAGAGAATCAGAGATGTAAAAAAAAATAGTAAGATAAAAAAAAAAAATAATAATAATAAAAAGCAGTGAAAGAAGAGACGAATGGTACACGAAAGAACTCCGCGAAATTCCAAATTTAATTAAGAGTAAAAAAAAAGTGAGACTCCTATACTGAATAAAACGCGAAATGTTGAACATATTACATTGAGAACTGAACTGGCTTTTTACATATACATTTGTATTTATATATATATATTTTTCATTGCACTTTTATAATCTTTTTATATATTTTATCAAAGCATGTCCTATTACTACAAATTAAATTCTCGCTCAGCACCAATATGTGACGCGGCATTCAGACAATAAAAAAATAAATAAAATATCATATAAACAGTTGAATGGAAATAAATAAATAATGAAAAAAAATTAAGCTTGAATGAACAAGAAAAAAAAAAAAAAAAAAAAAAAGTATTACTCATCTCTTTGTTTATATATTAATATATTTTTATTTTCATTTTTTGATGAACAAGAAAACAAATAAAATATAAAATGAGAGTAAATAAATAAATGAAATGAAAATTTATCGTCATAAAATTTTTTTTATTATTCTATCAAATACAAACCCTTTGAAATAAATATAGCTTGATAAAATATAAATACATAGCTTGAATATATTCTATATTTATATATAAATTTCTATATACACCGTTAGATGTTTGTGCATTATTTTGTCCAATATATAAATTACCGCCCCTTTCTAGTTTAACATAATGAGGAAAATTGTGAACGTGTCCTTTCTTTGAAAGCACTTCACCTGGAAATGTCCCAATAATCGTCCCCTTTGAAACTACAAAATTTTTATCTTGACGTGCAAATCGAGGCGGGTTCCGATAATTCTAATTGAATATCAAGCGAAATGTAATTACGGTTGGAATTCATGCTCCGTCGAAGCAAATAATTCGCTTCGAACACTGTAAACGCGGATGGTACGCGCAAAGGGTGAGGATGTATATATACAGAAGAGTTTGTAGAGGCAAAAGAGAGGCCACACGTTGACGTGGTTTTATTCAATATGTATTTGTCTGTCTACATATATAAATTTATATATCAATGTGCGTAAATGTCGATATAGGTATATATAAAATAATATATAACACCGATGAGAGACAGGCGTCAACATTGGACAATGACCAAATGAAAACGTTGATGATCCAACGGATAACATGTCACAAATCTATCATATCACACAATTCATATTGTATTACAAATATCGTGTTGTATATATTGCTCAACCTTCACCTGTCTTTTGTTCGACAACTAATTCAATTAAAGCATTTTATAATTTGTTAAACAAATTTTCAATACTAAAAATTTTTTGTTATAGATAAAACAATTCAATGTATATAATCAAAAAATAATTACATATATTGATAGAGAATATGTTTTAATTTATATTTGCTTTGTAAAAATAATTGATTATTAATTTTGTTTATTTTATAACTTTTATTATTTTAAAATTATTTTCAATTAAAAAAAAATATTACCATGTAATTGATATTTGATTGATGTGTTTTTAATTTTTTTTTTAAACTTTAATTAATGATTAAAATTATTAAATTTATTTAAAAGCTTTTTTTATATTTTTATTTTTTTTTTTAATTGTATGTTTTGAAAAACTGTATTCATGTCTGACTAATGCTTGAGATGTTCTACTTAATTTTATTAAATTCAATAAAAAGTCTCGACTTGAAAATTATCAAGAAGCTATTCATTCGTCACATTTTGATGATTGAAATGATGTATACCATAATGAGGACTTTAATCTAGTTTTATATATATATACATATTTTTAATAAAATTTTCAAAATAAAATTTAATGAAAATTTAAAGATTAAAAAAAAAAAAAAAAAAAATTTATTTTCTAAACATTTTATGTCTATTTATATATATTAAACTGGAGATTATTATTATTTTTTTTTTTTAATATATTTTAATTTTTGCGACTATTTAAGAAAATTGACAACATTAAATATACACATTTTGATGAAAGTACATAAGTATCGTAAAAATAAAGCGATGATTGTGGCTTAAAAAATTCGAGTAATAATTTTTTAAACTAGGGAAACGCCCTCTGAAGCATCTTATTTATTTTTTTCTTTTTTCTAAACTAATTTTTCTTAATACATTTATTCCGTTGAAACGCGCAAGTTTTTTTTTTTACTGTGAAAATTACAACAGGGCGTCATGAATCGTTTGTGATCCTCTTATTTAGGGGCAAACGTAAAGCGGTAAATCGAGACAACAAAAAAGACATTTTCCATGAAATAAAAATAAAAGCAAAAATGAAAAAAACTTAAAATAAAAAAAATAATATTATTAACAGAAAAAAAGTTAAAAGAGAATAAAATAATATAGCAAAGAATCGCAAGAAAAAAATTCAGTTATATTACATGATTTGAAAAAATAAAGAAATCAAGACATAAAAAAAAATGAAAATAGGGATGAGGTTGAGCTTTAAATAAAAGCACTATGATAAAGGGATATTGTTAAACAGGGGCATGTGTGTATGAGAAGTTAAATGGACGGATAAGCTTGAGCATGAAAAACTTTTGAAAGAGGCAAACGTATAACTGTTCAACTGATCTACCTAAACTACATATAAGTTTACTTCAAGTATACTTGATGAGATATGTTCAAGTGCCTCTGAGGCAATACATTTATATGAATTTTGAAAGAATAAAAACTTTAACTTAATTTTAAAAAAAGAAAAATCTATTTTATTTTAGTTAATTTTAATATTTTTTCGGTAAAGAATTTACCGATACTATTATAAAGAGGTCTTCACCCAAAACTTGATATGCCAAGACTGAGCCCAGTCTTGTTTTAGTCTTGTCAGGGTCGAATAAAATTTCAAAATCAATAGAAACCAATTATCTATTGATTAGAAACAACGTCTTCCATTGTTGTTAAGTCAATTCAATCATAATTCGATGAAATTATAACTGAAAAGAATTTATTTTAACCGAAATGCCTGATTTCAGCAAAAAAGACCTCAAGTTGGAGGTGAACGTTGGCGTCAAAGTCCAATAAAATTTTAAAATTATTAGAAATAATTTATTTTATGCTTTAAAACAACGTCTTCCATTGTTGTTAACTCAATTCAATCATGATCCGATAAAATTTTGACTTAGAAAAATTTATTTTAACCAAAATGGCCTATTTTCACAAAGATGACTCTAAGTCAGAGGTAAAAGCTATCATCAAAGTCCAATAAAATTTTAA
Organism: Lysiphlebus fabarum; assembly: GCA_011426435.1. Lineage (NCBI taxonomy): Eukaryota > Metazoa > Arthropoda > Insecta > Hymenoptera > Braconidae > Lysiphlebus > Lysiphlebus fabarum. Next base: position 379,448 of record WSYQ01001073.1, read on the forward strand.
AATTAATAGAAATAATTTGTTTTATGATCTGAAACAACGTCTTACATTGTTGTTAACTCAATTCAATCATAATCTTATAAAATTATAACCGAGAAAAATTTATATTAACTAAAATGCCTTATTTTCAAAAAGATGAACCTGAGTTGGGGTTAAAAGTCTGCGTCAAAGTCCAATAAAATTTCAAAATGTATAGAAATAAATTCTCTATTGATTGGAAACAACGTCTTTCATTGTTGTTTACTTGATTCAATCATAAACTTATAAAACCATAACCAAGAAAAATTTATATCAACAGAAATGCCTTATTTTTACTAAGATGACCCTAAGTCGGAGGTAAAAGCTAACGTCAAAGTCCGATAAAATTTGAAAATTAATAGAAAATATTTATTTCATGATTGGAAACAACGTCTTACATTGTTGTTTACTTGATTCAATCATGAACTTATAAAACCATAACCGAGAAAAATTTATATCAACAGAAATGCCTTATTTTTACTAAGATGACCCTAAGTCGGAGGTTAAAGCTAACGTCAAAGTCCAATAAAATTTTAAAATTAACAGAAATAATTTGTTTTATGATCTGAAACAACGTCTTTCATTGTTGTTAACTTAATTCAATCATAACCTGATAAAATTTTTACTTAGAAAAATTTATTTCAACTAAAATGCCTTATTTTTACTAAGATGACCCTAAGTCGGAGGTAAAAGCTAACGTCAAAGTCCGATAAAATTTGAAAATTAATAGAAAATATTTATTTCATGATTGGAAACAACGTCTTACATTGTTGTTTACTCAATTCAATCATAATCTTATGAAATTATAACCGAGAAAATTTTATATCAACAGAAATGCCTTATTTTTACTAAGATGACCCTAAGTCGGAGCCAAAAGCTAACTTCAAAGTGCAATAAAATTTTAAAATTAGTAGAAATAATTGATTTAATGGTTGGAAACAACGTCTTACATTGTTGTTAACTCAATTCAATCATAATCTTCGGAAATTATAACCGAGAAAAATTTATATCAACAGAAATGCCCTATTTTCACCAAGATGACTCTAAGTCGGAGCCAAAAGCTAACTTCAAAGTGCAATAAAATTTTAAAATTAGTAGAAATAATTGATTTAATGGTTGGATACAACGTCTTACATTGTTGTTAACTCAATTCAATCATAATCTTATGAAATTATAACCGAGAAAATTTTATATCAACAGAAATGCCTTATTTTTACTAAGATGACCCTAAGTCGGAGGTTAAAGCTAACGTCAAAGTCCAATAAAATTTTAAAATTAGTAGAAATAATTGATTTAATGATTGGAAACAACGTCTTACATTGTTGTTTACTTGATTCAATCATGAACTTATAAAAACCATAACCGAGAAAAATTTATATCAACAGAAATGCCTTATTTTTACTAAGATGACCCTAAGTCGGAGGTTAAAGCTAACGTCAAAGTCCAATAAAATTTTAAAATTAATAGAAATAATTTGTTTTATGATCTGAAACAACGTCTTTCATTGTTGTTAACTTAATTCAATCATAATCTGATAAAATTTTTACTTAGAAAAATTTATTTCAACTAAAATGCCTTATTTTCAAAAAGATGACTCTGAGTTGGGGTTAAAAGTCTGCGTCAAAGTCCAATAAAATTTCAAAATGTATAGAAATAAATTCTCTATTGATTGGAAACAACGTCTTTCATTGTTGTTAACTCAATTCAATCATAATCCGATGAAATTATAAGTCAGAAAAATCTTTTTCGACCAAAACGCGTTATTTTCACAAAACTGACTCTGGCTTGGATGTCGACATTTGCGTCAAAGTCCAACAAAATCTGGAAATGATTAAAAATAATTTATGCGATGCTTAGAAACAACGTCTTTCATCATTGTTTACACGATTTAATCATAAAACCATTATATTTTAACTTAGAAAAATTATTATAGACCAAAATACCCTATTTCTACTAAACTGACTCTGGCATGTAGGGTTTTACTCAAGACTAAATATGCCAAGACTGAGCCCAGTCTTGTCTTGGTCTTGTCTTGGTACAAAATGTGCTAATTTTGTCTTAGTCTTGTCTTGGTATGGAGTGAAGCTCTAATTATTAGAAATGATATATAATTTTTATTTATATTATTAAATTATTTAATTTGATCATCAACATGATTTTTCAATTATAATCAATCTATAAAAATTAAATAAAATTTCAAAGTTACTTTGATCAATCATTGTTTATATTTTTAGTGTTGATAAAAAGTAAAAAGATTAATTGTATTTTTTTTTTATTTATTTATTTATTTTTTTCACGCTAATGGTTATGAACTTTAATAAAATTAAATCCACATACTGTATACTCTAATCACAAAAAAATTAAATAAAAATTTTACTTGGCAAACAAATAAAAAAGTTGAAACATAGAATTTTTTTTTTTCAACTGTAATATTCCTTAATTAATTGAAATTTTTTTCAAATAAATAAGTTTATTTTACAAATTATATTAAAGTAATAATATTTAACCCAATATTTTATGTAATTTAACTTAAATTTTAGTTGAATATTTAAATGATAATGTTACTTTTGATTAGACAAAACACACCTGTCAAATTGTACTTGTATTTTATATTTAATATTTTTTTCATCATTATATTTACCATAAAATTCGTATTCTTTCAATTTAATGCAAATAGTTTAAAAGAAACTTCATTGTCAACAAGTTTATTCAACTTATAAAAATAAAATAAAAATAAAACGTATGGTAAATGTTGAAAAGGGTCTGACGAATACAACAGACCAGGTCGAAACAGCTGAATGAAAAAATGTACGGATGAGTAAGGACAATGATTTACGTGAGTAGCAAAAATAAAAAAAATAAAATAAAAAAAGGAAAATGAAGGATTGCTTAGGGAAAACCGCTCAGTATTTGAAAGAGTCGTTTTCAACGGGATGTCACGTAACGCTAAGGTAAGCTACATACTAACGTCAAACGGAAATTTTCAACGAGCCATGTTATTTCTTTTTCTGAGCACCGCAATTCATCCTTCTTTGCTGGTTACATTTTTTATATATTTATTTATTTATTTTTATTTTTATTTTATTCATATATATATAATTTTTTTCTTTATATATATATTTATTCTTTTATTCACGATTCTCTCTATTCGGGTAAAAAGCTTGCTCAAAGAATCCAACACGGTATTTTTTATTTTTTTTTTTTGAAACATCGACCATAAGTACTTTCAATCTACTTCACTCTCAATGCTTACTTTTATATATATATATATGTATGTAATATATTTTTTTTTTATATAGATCTCTGTATTATTCAATTCAATCATGGTTTTTCCTTTCAATATATATTTAACTTTATATATTTATTTATTTTTTTTCGTTCATTTTCTTTAAGTTTACTTTGCAGTGTATATAGTTTATCTAGCTTCTCTATGTTTTCTTATTTATTTATTATGTATATGTATATAAAATAAAAAATATTTGTACATTTATATATATATATTATTATATGACATTGGTAAGACATTTTGCTAAGTAAAAAAAAAAATAAAAATAAAAAAAATTTGTGGTATAAGATCTACTGCGAATCGTTGGTGTGTTGGATATCAACGGGACCTGACAGACTACTGATCTCAAATGGTCCATTATATTCGTGGTCATAATAAAAACACGATATCGTCTCTTTCAAAACATCAGGGACAAAAGTGATTCATAAATAAATTTATGATAGCTTCACCACCAAGTCAAAAATACACACATATATATACATCAATCTATGCATTCTTGCGTTGCAACAGCCACATCATAGAACATACATCGCTTCAATACATTCAACCATCAGTGTCAGTCAAACTTTCCTTCATGTCTCTCACATATCTCACAAACCTCACATATAGAGTGTCACTTTGATGTATTATTTAATAATTAAATAATACACGATTGATTAAGCACAAAAAAATAAAAAATAAAAAAAATAAATACAGACATATCTAAATCTGTAGACTGTACAAAAAATATTCAGTTAACTTGAATGATAAAATAAAAAGAATAATGAAAAAAATAAATAAATAAATAAAATGATAAATGTCGTGTAGAATATGTCAGTTAAATGTATATGCATGAGTCATGTATTAACGATGCAAAAGCTTATGCCGCCTCTGGCATAAAAGCACCAAAGAAAATTTCAGTATGAAAATTCTAGCAGGCATATTGCATTGATGCCCATTGCGTATGTTTTTTTTTAAAATATTTTTTATGTTTATATATATATAAAAAAAATATATACATATATAGCTGTATATGCAAGTACACTAGGGGATTCAGTATATCCAGATATGTTTCAAAGGAATATCCTCGATATCATATAAATACATTTACCAAACTCTGAATCATATAAATATATGTGAATATATATGTAGCAAGGGATTGATACCCTTGTCAGTTAAATTCTTTGTTTCGATAAACATAAACTTGGTGTATATATCATTTTTATTTTTTTCAAAAAAATTTTATATTTTATCATAACTAGATATTTGATATGTGATATCGATAACATGGACTATCATTTAATTTTTAAAAATTTATTTATTAATTATAATTTTACTTGACACCTTGTGTAAAATATAAAAAACTTTCAATTGATAGTAATAGTAAATAGTGTATATACAAAAGTTTATAAAAATAAAAAATAAAAAAAAATAGTTTTAAAAGACAAAAAAAAAAAACAATGAAATAAACGGGGTAAAGTGGAATTGTACTTTTGTAGTGGTTTTTGTGGGATGCAACAAAGATTCTGATTGTTGCTTCATACAAATAGTAAAACGACCAAAAAAAATAAAATGTCCATCGTGTATATAAAAACGCAATGAGACTTTTGTTTTTGTGGTTTCAAGTTATTCTCAAGGGACATATTAACCGTTCTATCTTTTAGCATACGAATTCAAGGACCAACAGATATCAAAGCAACAAAATAAGAAAATAATAATAATAGAAAAATTTTAAAAAATAAGAAAATATATAAAACAAAAGAATTTTATATTGTTTAAGTGAAAGATAGTGCATTATTTTTTCAAAATAACATAGCTTGGAGTAAAAAATAAAACAAGAAATATTGTGAACAGTAGACAAAGACTACTCAATGGAAAAATTTATTATATAATAATAATGAAAAATAAAAAATAAAATTGTTGAGTGAGCAAGTTGAAAAAAAATAAAAAATAAAAAATATAAAAGTTGAATATACCAAACTCTATACCATCTAGTTTACAATACAGGATTAAGACTACCGCTTGGGCGTATAACCCTCCTATACTGTGGACGACCGTCTGCACTACCAACTTAAAGCTCTTGATAAGCTTCTGCATTCTATCTTTTTTATATTTTATTTTATTATTTTTTTTTTTCTTTCAATCTTGTCTTTTCTTTATCATAATGAAATATATATTATAATCATTGTATACAGTATTTAAAAGTATATGCGTATACCTTGTTTCATGTAATTTATAAGTTTTTATGATTTTAATCCCAATAATGTTACTAAAATATATATGCATTTATAAATTAATGGCCAATGAAAAAATTTAATAGTTGGCATGTTCAAAAGAAATAGTGAGCACATTTACAGGATACAAAATGGATGTAATGTTATGGTACGTTGACCGATACGGACCATGTGATTTTCCAACAAGTCTACACAGTGCCCTTCTACGCTACATTAAATTCACTCTTACCACTGTATTTTTTTTTTTTTTTTTTGTTTAAAAAAATTATATCAAAATAATAATAATTCATTGTTTATTGTCACATTTGTTTGAATTTTAATTTATTTAATTTTTTTACTATGTTTGATTTGTAATGAGTTTAATAATAATTATCACAAGATATAAACTTTAATTTAAAATTATTATTATCTTTGTTTATGTATATAATATTTTTGTTTCATATAAGCAAAATCATAACGCAACTTTAAGGTGAGGTAGGAGAAAAGCTCAACTCCCCATGGAGATATCACAAGCTTGGCAATATCAGCAAAGATTGTTACACTTGGCCAAGGGGATAATTTCACTATGAAAAATATTCCAAGTCACGTTTTTATATTATACTATACCAAGATTTTTAAATGGAAAATAATAATAATAATAATAAAAATATAAAAATAATAGACAATAAAATATTTTATATTAAAAAAGAAAAAAAATTATTTGAAATAATAACAAAAAAAAAAAAGTTGACAATGAATTTTTTTTGTGCAAATATATATACGAATGATGAGTAGCACTATCGGCCTAAGAAAATAAATTGAATAAACGGAATGGCCAAAAGACCTTGTTTTTATAGTGACTTAACCAACTGGCAATATAGTTGGGCTTTTGAGATATATACAGCCGGAGGTTATGGAGGACACTCAAAGGTCTTGTAGTACTTGACGTCATCTAGACATCAATACATACATTCAGACACACATGTGAGCTGTACTATTATAAACGTATTTCCCAGCGTGAAAATAGCACTTGAATTTTTTTTTTATTTTATTTTTTATATATATACATATACTTTTACTTTTTCGATAAAATTGCTGCTTTATCTTGTTCAGCATCAAGTTGCCATTCAATTCAAATATATATATCATCACATATTTTTTATCTCGACATGAAATTTTTCATTTCAATTATCTAAAATTGTTTATAATATAATAAATAAATAAATAAAATATTCAATTGAGATAATTGACTGAATGTATATAGAATGAGATAATAATACAAATGTAATTTTACTAAATTAATTATGAATATAATATATCTACGACAATGATAATTTCATACAAATATGTCTAGATGTCATTCATATGTCATTTTGAATTTTTCGCAAATATATATGTAGTAAACATTGAATCACTTAAACATGTTGAATATTATCTTTAAAAATAGCGTGTAACCTATATATGTTATGTGTCTACAAACAAATTGTTAAATTATTTCAGTGTGCATCATGCATAATAAAATTATACAAATTTTAATAATTATTGTATACATGAATATCAATATTAATGTTTTGTATCAAGTACATGTATAAATCTCTTGGTTTATATTGCTATTTGAAAACTATGTATATACAAATGACCTACTTTATATCATATTTATTATAAAATATACTTGCGTACAAGACACGCACTCTCTTTATTATTATTTAATTTTATTTATCAGTCTAACATCGAATTTTCTTAATCATTTTTTATCCTTATCGTTCAAGGTACAGCAAGGTACGTAACATCGTTGGTATCGTCATTTTATAAATATATATATAACACGAGTGACGTGATTATCGTTATTATCCCTTTGAAATACATGCGCAAAAATAACGTCCAGTAAATGCACGCGATATATATTTATTTTATTTTTATTTTTTCAAATGAGTATTTTGTATGAATATATATATATGTTTATTTATGTTTTGAGAATAAGTATATAGTTATAAATAGTATGATGATTTTTTTTTTTTTATTTTTAATTATTATTTTTATTATTTTTTTTAAGGCTTGGTAGATGAAAGAGAAAGGATAAATATATTTTCCAAAAAAAAAAAAAAAAAAGAAAAGAAAAATATATATTCATGCGGACCAGAAACAAACGAAGAACAAGAAGATGAAGAGGGTGAGTAGTCGCCCGAGGTGAGAAAGGGTAAAATTGAGACAAAGGCTAGGCTGAGAACAATGGCTTGTAATCTCAAGCCCTTGGAAATAACCCTGTATGTATATTCTACATTGCCACGATTCGTGTGCTTATTTCTCTTGTAATGCTTGGAGCTTTTACGGTGGTCTTGTCCCTCGGCTTTTCATTTTTATTTATTTTATTTTTCTCTATATATGATATCTTTTTTCTTTATTACACTTTTGATTTTTTTTTTCTTTTTTTGTTGTAATAATAATTTAAATTTATATTTCAAGCTTCTTAAATTAATATATTTATAGAATACGACTCAAAAAAAAAAAAACAATTTAACTATATATTAAGTACTTGAATCAAATGAAAATGAAGTTGAAAAATACGAAAAAATGGAAATAAAAATTTAAAAAAAAAAAAAATGAAAATGAGTACGTAAGTTTATGCAGCTGACACGCTAAAGGCAAAAAAAAAAAAAAAAAGACAGAGGATTAAAAAATAATTTACATTTGAAAAAAAAAGGGAGAAAGTCCACACTTTTTCAGTATACATTTTGTATCATCTTGAAGTTGTCGTTGTCGTTGTCGTTGTCGTTGACGCAATATAGTTATACAATCTTTCTCACTTTTATATATATATATAAGTATATAGTTTTTTTTATTTTTTTTTTTTTACTTTTTCAAAAACTCTCATCTGCCTGAACGAACAAGTTCTACGGATTACCATCTCACTACGCTTCTCGTTAATATTTATTAGACGCCTCGTATCGTGGTGACTTGGTTGAGAAAAGATACTGTACATACAATACTTTTTTAGTTTGATATTGTATATAATTTAACATTAAAGTATATAGTAAAAGCTCGACGAAAGAACGACTGTTCTCTCGAAAACTTTCACCCTCTAATTTTTGCACAAGGTCTTGAACGGAAGCGCGCTTCACTCGGCAGTCTGTGACTTATATAAAAAAATTAAAAAAAATAAAATAAAAATTTCAAAGTATACAAAAATTAAAGTAACCTAGACAAAAGTTTTTCTTTTTCATTACAATCATTTGTATACATAGTTATACCAACTTTATAAATATATATATATATATAAAGTCAATGAATTGTTAAATAACTTTTATTTTTTTATTTTGCACCAAAAAAAAAATAAAAATACTTGTTAAATACTTTTATATATATATAAAAGTTTTATATTTACTTTAAATTTGTTTCCTTATATATATATTCATATATGAAAAATATATGTGGTCAATTGAAGAGCAATTTATTGGTTAAATTATAATTCATAAATATATGTGATGACATATATACGAGAAGCTAGATGAACAAGCATCATCATCATTATCAAACTGATGAATACATATATATGGATAAAATGAAAGGCATGACAGAATATACATCTCAGTTAGCGGTTGATACCATGGTATATGATTATCCTGTTGAAGCTTGTATGCCAACAAAGCCCGTACGTTTTAGTTAAGCAATAAACGATAGTTGCTACTATATCCTAGTATATACTCTTGTACAAGGTACTACAATTTCTCTTTTTCTCTCTCTTTCAATATACCTATACTCGCAAACATCCCTACAATCCATGTCTGTATTAATTACTGTACTCATTAAGATATCCAGTAATTCGTGACAGGTATAACAGGGACAACATACAGTGACAGAACTGTCGGAATGGACAAGAGAGCTTCAATGATGAGTATACACAACCAAACATCTAGTATCATACACATTGACACCGCAAAAGCACCACTATTAATTTACCAACAGCGTAATTTTCATTAATTAATTTATAGACTGTCAAGTTAGATAGGCAGGTGAACGAGTTTCATGCGGTATTATTAAATAAAAAAATAAATAAATTTATTTATTTATTTAGTTAAAAAAAAAATAAAATAAAATGATAGTGACAGATAAATGGAAAATAGTGAAAATTAAATAAATAGATATGTAGTAATTGGGAATACAGGATATTGTGATAGAATGAGAGAATATGTGACAGAGAAATTTGTCTCTCATTTTGTGTGCATATATATATATATACAGATATAGAGCAATAGATGATGCAACTGGATTTTGTACTGCATGAATACGCCAACAGTTATTTGTGAATTAATTAATTTCAATATATATATATGTATATGTGATGAGAGCTCAATCCTAATAACTTGAAATTAATATAAACTTTATCACACTGTATGTATAATTAGTTGATATATATTTTTCAAGTGATTATTACATTATTTTATTATTATTGATTTTAATTATTTATTAATATTTTTTGTTTTTTTTTTTTTCTAAAATTAACACAAAATGGTATTTGCTAATTGATTATTTGTTTGATGATTTTACAAGTATATATAATTGAAACCAATTATTTTACAATTATATATGTCATGTCTGTTTTATTAAATTATTTTTTAAAATTTATTTTTTTATTTTTAAAACAATTAATATAATTGATTTTATATTTATCATATAAATTTATAATTATCATATTTATTATTTTTTTTTTTTTGAAACTTAGCCAACTAATTGCAATTTACTTTTGTAATTTGAAATATTATTTATAGTATAAAGAAATTTTTAAAAAAGTAATTTTGAACTTTTGAATTGTTGCTGTATATTTATTTAAAACTTCAATAAGCTACTTGATGCATTAAGTAATTTTTTTTTTCAAAAAGTTGAAATTCTTTTATATTTTTTAATCATAGTATTTTTTCATTTTCATTTTTAAGTTTTGCATTAAAAATTTACAAGTTGTGTAAATAAAAAAAAAAAAAGTATATATTAATTAAAATTTAAATTAATAATACATATAAATATTTTTTGTTGAATAAAAAATTAGACAAGTATATATAAATATTTGCATTAATATTTATAACCAAGTATTATGTTTATATATAGATAATAATAATTTTGGTTTTATTGATACGAGACACATCTGGTTGAACTGAGACTAAAGTCTATAATCCTGTATGTTTGCTGATGGGGATGGTTGACGACTACACCGCTCGATTACATTCGTTAGTAACGGAACGAAAGATACGAGAGTAACGGTCGAACATCGTGGCAAATATCTATATCTACTTTGTCTCTTTTCGTGTCCAAAATTTTAGATGAAAGATCAATAGTTAAATATATATATATCACACACGCAGTGAACACAATTGAGGGTGCTTTAAGCATCAACAAACGAAGAGTGTATAGAGGGGTTGTTCGCACAAAAACAATACAGGGTGAATATATGAAATGAGAAACAGAGGGAACTCACATATAAAAACATGAGTGAGATGTAAAAAAATGAAAAAAAATGAGTATCAAGTTACCCCCGCGCGTACACCAGATTAAAAACCACGACAAGAAATAAACTTTGACAGAGGAAAACTCTCATTTGCAAGCCATTTCAACGTTATTTTTTGTCTGTAAATTATTTTTATTTTTTTTTTTTCCTTTTTCTTCCATCATACCTCATTATTGTTTTTATATTTTTTTATTATTATTATTATTTTTTTTTTTTCTTTAATATTACTTTGTATAGAATATTTTTCTTTAAACAAAATATATTTATATTTATTTTTTTTTAACATATATTTACATAGAAAATTATATACTTTGTTATATATATACTTGATTTTTTTTTATTATTCAGTTTTTACTAGATATTTTTTGTCTCACATTTGACGAGCAACATCGAAAGGACAAAAAGGTACCAGAGTATAAAATTTATACAATCTTATATAACTATACACAAAATGACCCTTGTGATGCTCGACTTGACTCGGAAATTCTTGGCTCATCTTCTTGGCGTCTTTTACATATTAAAAATGGTAAATAAACTTCAAGTTTATCTCGCAACCACAAAAAAAAAATAAATAAATAAATAAATAAATAAATAAATAAAAATAAAAATAAAAATAAACCGAGTATATATACATAACATAATTTTTTTTTAGTATTTTATCTATTTTATACAATTGTTGATGACAATTTTTATATTTTCAATTTAATTTTGAATATTTTAATTTACTTATTTATTCATCTATGTTAAAATCATATATTTATATATATATTTTTATTATATATTTAATTTTATTATTCAAAGAAAAGTATTGTCGTCGCCAAATGCATATTAAAGAAATATAATAAAAATAAATAAAAAAATATCTTAAAAAAATTTGTATTTATGTATAATAATTTTGGTAGTAGCCACATTGGTGGCCAAGTTTCACAAAATTGAAATGCAAATTGTAAATTTTAGATGCAAATATTTTGTTGCATGGAATAACGCAAACCATTGAGTAGAGAGAAAGAAAAAAAAAGGGATGATGTATAAAATAAAGTAAAATGTACAAGGCCTTTTTGATGCTTTTGTGGTGTGTATATTGGTATATATCAATGCATAATGATGAAAAGCCAGTACAAATTATTGATTTAAATTATTTTAGAGTGAAATATACACAAACGGAACTCAAAAGAAATAGACTCAACCGTAACGAAGAACTAGTAAATTGCTGTATGATGAGCAAAAGCAAATAAAAAAATAAAAAAATTGATTGCAATTCGGCGCCAACTTTTCTCTCTCTGATATATTTTTTACTTAATCATATATCTCATTTTATCATGGTATACGAAAAAATGCATTATACTAGATAAAACTAATGCGTTTCGTGCATAACGAGCTGATTTACCCTTGTGGCCAGTATCATGGTGTAATGTTTTCTTTTCAAATTTTTATTTTTATTTTATTTTACTCTATTTTTTTTTCCTACTTCTATGTTATTTTGTTTTTTTATTTTTTTATCCCATTATGTCGTTTCCTTTTTGTGCTTAATGTCACTTTTTTCATACTCTCTCTTATGGTATATATATATATATTTGAGTAAAAGGGAAATGGCGAAATTGCCTTGGCCATCCGGCACGTCACGTTGGTCGCTGATGTACACACAAAATATACTTATTTTTTCTATTTTTATTATTATTATTTTCTATAAATTATTTCATAAAACACGTGTTGTATAATATTGAAAATTTAATGGGAAATTTCAATTAATCAAAAATGATGATAGTATCAAGTCACTTTTAATATATATTTTTAATTTATGATAATTTTAAAAGACAAAATAATTGTAAATAAGTTGAAAAAAGAGATGAAAACTAAAAGCTCAGTCGATGGTCAAAAGCATTATCCACCGTGGTGGATGTAAAAAAAAAAAAAGACCAAGAGGTGGAGATAAAATTGTTGAGGGAAATAGAGATTGAGGTGGCTTTAGGGTGATGTGGGTGTACACACTGTGGGATGCTCAGCAATGCCACCCTTTACAATACTAAATGTAAATGTCCGACATTTGTTACTCTACATGTATGGTATATGCTATTTTTTTGTTTGTATTTACTGAGGCCCTATGGGACATAGAAGGCAACACTGGTCTCACCAATGCTCTTTTATTTTTCATTTTATACGCAATTTTTTTTTTATTTACTTTTTCTTTATTTAGTTTTATTTTATATGTATTTATACTTTTTTTTTAAAAAAATCTGTTTTTTTTTTTTTTTTTTTCATTCTAACAGCTCGACGATGCTCGTTTGTAAAATTTTATGAACGCGTTCTATCCATTACTCCGTGAATGTCATTGTTTTTTTTATTATTTTATTTTTTTGTTTATTTTCATTATTAAATCTCATTTTAATTACATTGTCACGTTTTAGTACTTGAAGAAAAAAATAAATAAAAATAATAATCATCTACATTTTTTTTTTTTTTATAGCTTGCTATAATTTTTCTTTGTCTTGTTTTTTTATCATTCATTCATCGTTTTTTATTCATTCATTCATTCATTCATTCTACAACTTCAATGATGCATAATATATACGATAGATATAACAGCAGTTTGGACAGTCATAAGTTAACACATTATATAGACAAACTCAAGCATTTGAAAATAAAATATCAATGTTCAAATAATTTTTAAATCATTTTAGTCATAAATAAAATTATAAATTTTTGCATTTTCATGGCTTATTCAGTCGATATCACTTGAAAAATCATTGTATGGAAGACTGCTATTTTCTTTCAATGAAAAATTTTACGTACACTTGTATAAAATATAAAATATACATATATATATAGAGGTCTATGCACTCTTTTGATATTTCAACGTTGCAACCAAAGTAGAGCACCGTAATAAAATCAGCTTCTGTTCTTTGATCTTTCCCGCCTTTACTACCCCTCATTTTCTTTGTACCACCTATTACTTAATACCCCTCAAGGTCTTTATCGTGAAATACACCTCTCGCTTTTCATTACATATTTATCTTATACAATATTTACTCTGCTATTTTCTCAGCCGAGATATACCGACAAGACTAGCGGCTGTCTCATGATTTGATTAATTTTTTTATATATATAGTATTTTTTTTATTTTATCTCATTATTAATATTTTTTTTTCTTTTTCTATTTTAATCATCGTCTACTTGTTGAAAAATAAAATAAATATAGTATACATATATATATCGAGTATATTATAAACTTGACAATTTTATTTACTCAAATTAATGAGAAAAATAATATTAAGAAAAAAAAATTTGACAATGATATACTGTTTAGTTGAAAGAAATAAAAAATATATTTAATAATATTAAAAACTTGAATATTCATTTGAATATAATATACAAAATATAATCACAATAATAATAATAATAATAATAATAATAATAATAATAATATAAGTATATAAAACTAGTGTTAATTAAAGAAACTTAAGAAAAGTTTCGTTAAGAAAAATCTTACTTAAAAGCTATTTCACTTTTAAAAAAAATTCAAGTAACTAAATGAATCAATTAACTTTATTGTATATAATAAATGATGATATAATTTTATAAACTTTTTTTTAATATAAAAGAAATGATTTTTACCTTGTTGGGTGTTGTTGCCTGTTGCGGTTGTTGTTGTTGTTGTTGTTGTTGCTGATTTTGTTGTTGTGATTGTTGAGATTGTTGTTGTGATTGGGATTGTTGTTGTTGTGGTTGTTGTTGTTGTGATTGTTGTTGAGTTGTTTGTGATTGAGGTGAACAATTGGCACTTGTATGATTATTTGTTGTTGTACCAATTCCAATTCCCTGATGGTTTGGATGATTCAATTGGCTTAATTGAGTAATTTGTGATGTTTGTTGTTGTATTGGATTTGGCAATGTACCACCAAGTTGATGATGTGTTTGATGAATTGGATGTTGTGTTGGTAATGTTGTGGGATACGTAGGTACTATTGGAAGGAATAGCATCGGACTGCCGAGAATGTGTGAATTACCTCCACCTGCTGCACTCGATTCTTCCCTACACCTTTATAATTGAATTATTACTATTATTATTATTATTTTAAAAATAATCATAAAAATAATAATAATAATAATAATAATAATAATATCAAGATAATATTTATTAAATATATATAAATGTAATTACCGACACTCTTGAGTCAAACTTTGATGTTGTGGATGAGCGTAAGGAGCAGTACGAACCGAGGTGGTTGATGCCACCCTCGCAACTCTTACTGATAAACCAGCTCGTTGACTTGTTAACTGTACTGATGGTGTTGATTGATTATTATGTGGACAACAACAAGCACGACAACCCTGATTTGGTTGAACCAATTGATGTGGTAGGGGGCCCCTGGGTCCCGTGGATGAGGAGCACGGGTAGACCCCAACGAGGCAACCCACCACAGCAGCCCCGGGGCCCGATGCGCTCCGAGCCAAGGTGCTCGATGATGATTGAGCCAATGGGGCCGAGGCCACACCAATATTTTCTTCTCTAATACAATTGCTGTACCACTCTGATTTTTCTTCCACTTGACAATTTAATATACGATGACAAATTTTTTCACAATCACCTTTATAATTATGATGATTTTTATGATGATGATACACTTTGAGTTTTTGTATTTTATTTATTTATTTATTTTGTTTTATCCACTTGCACAAAATAAACTGTTGTTATTAATGACAACTAGTTACAAAGGTAATACCGGCAACTGATCCGGCCGGCACGGACTGTGATATTTCTACTGCCGCATAACACTTTACACGCCACGTGTTGAAATATATTTAATGGAAAGGAAACCCTTATATTTTTTGCTATTTATTTTTTACTTCAACACAACTTTTTTATTTTTTTATCAACACAAAGTTTGCTTATTACGAAAATATTATTATTATTATTATTATTATTATTTTACTGTGCCAGAAATATTTTCAGACAAAAAATGAAAATAAAAATATAATACTTTTAAAATACCAATCACCAATCAACAAGTATAATATTACAATTGGCTATTAACCGGCTTTACTATTATTATTATTATTATTATTATTTATATATTGTTATTTAAATTATTATTATTATTATTATTATTATTATTATTTACGCGTCTTTGGCAAATTTTATTATCACTTTTATGTGTCACTATTTTTATTGTTATTTTATACTCAATATAACACTCGTGATTAATGATCAAAAAAAATTGTTTTCCAATTGAATATATAATTTATATTATTTTCAATTTAAAATTAAAAAAAAATATAATATATATTTCAATCAATATATCAATGTATTTCTGTGAAATTGTAAATAAATACAATACGAAGTTATTTTGTAAATTTTTGTTATAATTTTTTTTTTTTTTTTTTTCTTTGGCTCGGATGTGTTAAGATTTGAAGTAAAGGATTTTGATTAGAGGGTAAATTGATTGACAAATAACAATAGTAGTATGTGATGATTGATCAATGGCAATAACTGTGTATATGGGTGGTATATTCTCCTTGCACAACAATGCTTTTGACTGAGACAAGATTATGCAGACCAATACAATAAATTACAATACAATACAATAGGGAAAGGGGAAGTTATGTTAACCCGTAATGTCGGAAGGTCGCTCACCGACTGACTAGTACTTCCGTTTTTACTGTTGTGCGATTTAGAGTGGGGAACCTTGCTTCGTTGAATTGTGTTGTGTATATAAAATTTATATGGTGGTGGCGGCTCGGCTCGGCTCAACTCGTCTCGTTGGTACGGTTGATCGTTGTGCGTTGCGCGCGGGAAAATGAAGGGTATTTAGCAAAAAGCTTGCAAACCAAAACAAATACACTTTTTGAAAAAAAACTATATCACATACTGTCAAGTTTGATAATATACAGTATGTCTCACGTGGTGTTGGTGGTGTTGGTGGTGTTGGTGGTGGTGATGATGATGATGATGATGATGATAGTGGTAATAGTGGTGATGCCTGTAGTGTCAGTGAGCTTTCAAGATACGTTATAATATATAATTTTTCTTTCTTTTTGTTATCACAAATAACAGTAATAACAAGACAAAATGAAAAAATGTTTCAAACTATTTTATAAAAAAGTTTGAAACAAGTGATATAACCAGTGATATATCAGCCGCACTTGATTTGTATATATATATTTTATTTTTGTATAAAAAAAAAAAAAATAATAATTAATTAATACATCACATGAAATATTCACTTAATTTTTTTTTTACAATTACTAAAACTGAACAACATTGTAGTAAAATATATTGAGATAAACCGTGATGACGACTTGAGGGTTGGCTAGTGAATATGGACCAGGGTGAATATCTGTGCAGCAACAACGCGACGCCGGTTTGAGCATCAAGACAAGAACAGTGTCACTGTATGTATTGCAATGTATCGCGTGTTGGCAATTTTATATTGCAATAGTATAGGTTAACGTAAAAGTGGTAGAGGTAGATCGAGGCACATAGAAAAGCAATGGAAGTTGTCGTGGTAGTGGCGGTATAAAGGCGGTTGTAACAGGGGTAAAATGAAGAAGGGATGAACCATTCGTTTTTTAGTTGGGGTAACCGACAAGAAGGGTAAATTTCAACGGTACAAAAGACAAAGATAAAATATATATATTTCATATACACATATATAAATATATATATATACAAAGAGAAGAAAGCAAAAGCCCTGGATCAGTGTAAAGTAGAAAAGAGAACTATAGTTGTATCGGTAGACATTTGATAGTATATACAGATATATGTACCTGCTTGACATTCCACCAAAGTACAAGTTTATTTTATTTTATTTTTCTGGAATTTTGTCAATTTATAAAATTGTACTATTTTTTTTTTTTTTTACTATCATTAAAATAGTTATAATTTGCGCTTGCGCTTTTTTTCATTACACGATATATATAATATCCCTTTATATTATTTTTATATATAATATTTTTCTTTTCTTTCCATTTTTTATTCTATACAAACTACATTTGTGTTTATACCTACATGACAGCCTATATAAAAAAAAAATAAATAAAAATAAACAAAAAACTACAGCAAAATGTGCAATTCTTTGCTGCATTACTTTTGCACTGCTTTCAACTGAGCACCAGAATTGTATGTATCACAACGACAAAGAAATATATACGGAATGTAAGAATTTATTTTTTTATTATTATTAATTTTTTTTCCTCATAAAATCTGTGCAATGAAATTATTCGTGTGGCTGAACGAAATTTTTAACTTGGTATAGTAGTAATATAAAATACCTACATATTTATAAATGTTAAATATATAGTCGAGGTTAAATATTTTTAAATAAAAAACTGGCTTAAACTCTTTTATATATTTTATAAGAAGAAAAAAAAAAAAAAATGTATGTATGTATGTATATGGTGAAAATGGGCGGGTGGGTGGTGGGTGGTTAGGTGGCACGTGTACATACAATTTCATGAGTGTTAATTAAAAATTTCTCGCGGTCTCTCAGCTCTAGAAGAGGGTGTTCGATGAACGTTGAAAATTACGAGGCTGAACCGATAATTGAATCACCGATGGTCTTTCATCGAATTCATATACTATATGTACGTATTATACACTATACATAACAGATATACATTTGTACATATTATGTATATTATTATATACTATTTGTACATAAACCTGTATGCAGTATAATTTATATATATAAGTATATATAAATTTTGATGCTCTAACGCTTTTCAAGCTCACATATACCCTTTCTTCAAATATACAGATACACATAAAGTTTATTATGCTTAGAAATAAATTTGCATTTACATGTAGCTTGTGTTTTCTCAGCTAATGACTGACGTTGAAGTTGTTAGTTAAGAGACGTCGTGTAAAATAATATATTCTAAATACATACACACAAGTAAACACATATTATACAATGTTAACTTTAAATAATCATTTTTTCACACCCATAAAAATTAATAAACAAAATAAAATTACATATAACCATTTAAATATCTACTTATTGTATACATATATATATATATATAAGTATAACAACATATAAAAATAAATATATATATACGCGTATATTTGAAATAGTGAGAATGGCTTTAACTGCAAAATGGTCTTAGTGCAGGGCAATAGAGGATAAGCAAAGTCATTGTGTGTGTATATATAGTTTTGCATCAGAAGTTACATGGCTTTCTGGTTTTGATGGCTTGTGGACGATGCACATACACACACATACAATTTGAGAGAAAATGAAAAAAAGACTAATATAAAAGTGAGATAAACATAGAAACTCTATGATGGTATATATATATTTATAATGACCCTATATGTATGCAAATGGGTGCATATCGTACGAACCTATCCTACTCGTACGTGACAGAGGGCTCAAATAACGACAGAGCAAAAGCATACCAATACACCCTATATATGCGTATAAATGTATCGTTGATATATATTCATCATCATCATCATCATAGGTTAAATAGCGCACGCGTTATTCTGTTTAATCATCAAAACTCACATAATAATAATCAACATTGCAATATCAATATTTTGATGCAAAACATTATATAAATATTGCGATCAATTATATTATTTTTTATTTTATATTATTATTATTCTGAATTTTATTTTTTTTTTCATTATTATTAATTTTTTCAAACAATAATGACAATAGAATTTAAATATATATATATATATATGATTTTAATTTAGCTATATATTTATATTGATACTCTATAGGTATATATTGATGCTATACTGTTGAAAATCGAATGTATATAAGGCTCGTGATACAACTACAAATGCATAAATTACAACGATAAACATGTTATTTATAGGAAAAAGGACATAAATTGACTATGCTAATTTCTGCTGATCAATGGTAAAACCACTGTGCAACTAGCCGCGGGGGCTTACCACGCGATCACCATCAGTAAAATTCAAAATGCGAGCAATAATTTGGTCTTTGTCTAATGCACATTACGTGCGTATAACAACTATGATTATATATATTAATAATAACAATTGTATTATATTTTTATATTTATATATGATGCAATGAATTTAATTTAATATAATTTATATATAATTTTGAATATAATTAAAAATATAAAAATAAATCAATAAAGTTAGTTTATTATTTATCTTGGTGTAAAGTTAAATTGAAAACCTTGGGATATGAAGAAAATAAAATGATATTATAGTGTCTTAAGGCGTAGATATTCGTCCAGGGAAGCTCAATTTCAATTTCAAGCCCCAAGGGTGTCGTTGCCCAACGAATATAATTATACAAAATAATTCTGATGCAAAACTGTGGATACTATTTTACATCTTTCTCTGTTTTTTACTAACAATCTTTATATATTTTGACTTTGTCGTTGTCGTCATCGTCGTCGTCTTTTGAGACTTTGTTGGCCATACAGTTTCAAGTTGTAGATAGATGTTAGCTGAAAGCTCAACTTAAGGGAAAAAGGAAAGAACGAATGAAAACGTTATGCTTGGCTTACGCGCGATACCCAGTGGAAAGATAGCGCGCGAGTGCTTAATGGCTTGAAATTGCCGGAGTCGCGAAATGCTTCGAATGAGAATCAAGTATAAGAACAACTAACGAGACTCAAACAGTCATGTCACGATCACTTTCATGTGCCTTGTAATTATATAAATATAGAAAAAATGTAAAACTAAACTAATGTTACAATTAATTGTCAACTAAAATTTTTCATGTTTTTTTTTTTTTTTAATAATAATTAAACCTTTTATCTTCGTCTTATCTTATTATCAATTTTGTTTTTTTTTTTTTTTTTTTTTTCATTTCCAATCTTTTATTTTTTATCTTTTTTTTTTTATTTTACATTCTCATTTTCATCTCTAAACTTGAACACTCTCTACTGCTTGCAATTCCTTTCATTATTCGGTTATTAGCCATCAGAGACCCACCAAATTACTACAACTTAAATAATTTATTTTAATGCAATTGCGTGGTATAACTGTAGATAACGATTACCTTCTTCATTTGAATTTATTTTCAATTTCATATTGCCATCATCATCAAATGACACAAAGATAGACTCTATTGCGCAATAAAATAATATTAACATAATAATTTCTACGTAATAAAAAAAATATTTGATTAGTTGAAACAATTACAGATTGAAAATGAATTTAAAAAAAAAAAAAAAAAAAAAAAAACAACAATCTACACGTGTTTAATTATATTTAAATTCACAATATACATTATAATATATATATATATATATATATATAATAGCAAAAACAACAATAGAATATACAATATATATAAATTAACTTCATGAATTTAATGAAATTGCTATGTATATGAACGAGACGTTGTGTATCATGAATCGTACTTTCATGTTGGTTGTTATTTTTTTTGTTGTTGTTGCAATTATATAAAAGATAGAGAAAAATATATACAATATAATAAATGAAAAATAAAGATAGAATATTATATTTAGTAGATTGTAATCATTGTAACAAACGCACGTACAAGAAAACGATGGTATACATAAATATTAATTGAACAAAATGACATGTAAATATCTTTAGTTAGATGAAGCTGATATATGTATATCCATATTGTATATTGTATAAAAGCTAAAGAGGGAAACAAGATGTGAGATACAAAGATGATTATTCAGTGACACCACGTGCATTCTAAATGGACAATTATTCCATCAGTTATATATACATATATAACGCAATAATAATTGTAATATAACACGTTATTCTAAAATGACAAATCAACTATATATTTTGATATTTGTCAAGAGATATCACACTTGTAATATCTAATATTGTCATATCAGTTGAATATTAATTTACAATTAAATGAAAATAACATTTACATGTAAACATACTTTGTAATTATATAAACTACATATATATGTATGTATGTATAGATTAATTAAAAATCAATTGTATAGTCTAAATGGTTTATTTGTTGATACAATTATAGATGAACAAAAAAAAATAATAGCGAGGGTATGTCTGCAAGCTTGATTGGTTGTTCACGTTATCCAACAAATATTTAGTAACAACATCAGTCTATACAGTTTAAGCAAACGTTCATTGAATTCAAAATACAAAATTCAACACAAATCAAAATAAACATTTTGTTACAATTATATTTTAGTAAAACAACAACAACAACAACAACAACAACAACAACAAGCGCTACTGTTACGTAAAATAAATTCAGAAAATCATTATGTTTGTTATGATAATATTTGAAATATTCAAACATTTTCAAGAATATTGACATAGATTAATAATTAATAAGTTAAGTAATAATGAGACAGCCAAGAGTCCTCTGACCTCTTGCAAAACAATATAAAAATCAGCCCTTTTTTTTTTTTTTTTGTATTTTTACATTTTTGTTTTTAATCTTTCTTTTTTTCTTTTGAATATCATCAAGTGCTGCTAAGACGAGAAAAGGGTGACTTTCATTTAAAATTCTTCCGGTGGTGAAAAACAATTGTCGATCGTTAGCCCAAGACGCGTACCGAAGCAAAAGCTGAACAAGAACATAAAATACTGAATGGAAAAAAAAAAAAAAAAAATGCTGTTGCAATTAAAATGCAGATAAGGTAAAATTTTTGGACATGGAAAAGTCCGGGCATTCGTGCACAGGCGAATGAACAGACGATCGACTAAAATATACTCTGCATAAAGAATGAGGAATATTTAAACTCTGTAAGCCAAGTTTCTTTCAAGATATAAAAAAATGAAATAGATTTTTTTTTTTTTTTTTTCTCCTAAATAATATCAATAATAAAAAAAGAAAAAAATTTCCATTTACAATATATTTAGTTTTCAATATTTTTAATTATTTAGGTATATATTTGATTGAATAAAAATTAATTAGAACAAAAATTATTGATTATTTTTATAATGAACAAGGTAAATATATATCATTTTTTTCATATCTAAAATAAAGTGTTGAAGAGCAATGACAACATGAATTTGAATGAGAAAGTAAGATGTGCTTTGAAATTTGAAACTACAAAGGCATGCCGCTGGGCTAATTTGTCTGAATGAACGAACGATGAACTATATAGGGGTGCAGAATGATGCTTTGCTGTTCGACTGTGATGCTCGTTCTGTTAGCAACTCCAATGATAAAGACACACTATCGAATAACACAGGTATAGTGAAAGCATCATGAGAATATTAGTACGAAAAAAAGATAAAGAAAGATAGCGAAGGAAAGACAGGTTGTACTCGTAGACAGGTATAGGAACGGGTTAAAAAGCTGCAGGGAATTTCCGCCTAATTTTGGATAAACACCCTTTCATTATTTCCGGCAAAATCTTTTATCTTTTGTCCTTGTACACTCAAGTCATCATTCACGCTTGGCGATTTTTACTTTAATGTTTTTTTTAATGTATTTAATATGATAGAAGTTCATTCATAAAATTATAAAAGAATGTGACTATCCCATATAAAAACTGAGTAAAATAGTAAAAAATTAAAATAATAATAATAAAAGAGAGTTATGTAGTTTTCATACTTATGATCTAAAAATTGAAAAGATTTATCGAAAATGATAAATAATAGCTTTTTTAACGCTGTACAAGGTCGAAAAAACATCGAAGGATAATTTTTTACAATTTTTGATATTTATTCAAAGTCAATTAATATGGATTTCGAAAATTTCACTGTCTCCTTCTCAATGTTTGTTTTTTGATGCTCTACAAGATAGAAGAAAAAATATATCGAAGAATAATTTTCTTTAATTTTTTAAAATAATTACAAGTAAGATTATATGAATTTAAAGTGTTTCCAGCATCTCAAAGTCATAAAATAATCGTCGGAAAATTTCTAAAAAATCACTGAATGTTTGTTTTTTGATGCTCTACAAGATAGTGAAAAGAAATTTTAAAAAATAATTTTTTATAATTTTTTAAATTAATTACAAGATAGATTATATGAATTTTGAGGATTTTCACTTCCTCAAACTCAAGAACTAAACGAGAGAAAATTTCTAAAAATTCATAGAATGTTTGTTTTTTGATGCTCTACAAGATAGTGAAAAAAAAACACGATAAAGATCTTTTTTTAAAAAAACGCTATTTCTGGAAAAATGTCCTAACTTGGGGCAACTGGAAGTAGTCGCTTTTAATTTGACGACTTCAGGTAGTTTCTATTGGTGTAGAAATAGTCAGAGCATATTGTGAAAGTATTTAAATGATGTTTCTATCCCGTTTTAAAATATAAAAAAAAAAAAAAAAAATCCAAAGTCAAAGCCTCTAGAATTTCTATAACAAGACAAGTCAATTTATATGGATTTAAAAGATTTTCACTGTCTCAAAGTCATAAAATAATCATCGGAAAATTTCTAAAAAATCACTGAATGTTTGTTTTTTGATGCTCTACAAGATAGTGAAAAGAAATTTTAAAAAATAATTTTTTATAATTTTTTAAATTAATTACAAGTTAGATTATATGAATTTTGAAGATTTTCACTTCCTCAAACTCAAGAACTAAACGTGAGAAAATTTCTAAAAATTCATAGAATGTTTGTTTTTTGATGCTCTACAAGATAGTGAAAAAAAATATCGAAGAATAATTTTTTTTCGAAAAACGCTATTTCTGAAAAAATAGCCTAACTTTGGCCAACTGGACGTGGCCGTTTTTAATTTTACGACTTCAGGTAGTTCCTATTGGTGTAGAAATGGTCAGAGCATATTGTGAAAGTATTTAAATGATGTTTCTATCCCGTTTTGAAATATAAAGAAAAAAAAAAAAAATCCAAAGTCAAAGCCTCTAGAATTTTTATAACAATGACAAGTCAATTTGTATGAATTTGAGGTGTTTGCACTAACTCAAATTCTCGATCTAGAGTTTAAAAAATTTCCAAAAATTTAGAGAATGTTTTTTTTTTGATGCTCTACAAGATAGAAAAAAAAAAATCACGTTAAAGATCACTTTAAAAATTTTTATAACACTGACAAGTCCATTTACTTGAATTTTGGTCAATGTGGTCTTTCATACTCGTAAACTGAATTGAGGAAAAATCTCAAAAAATTCATAAATCATTCTTTTTTGATGCTCTACAAGATAGAAAAAAAAAAACACGATAAAGATCTTTTTTTAAAAAAACGCTATTTCTGGAAAAATGTACTAACTTGGGGCAACTGGAAGTAGTCGTTTTTAATTTTACGACTTCAGATAGTTCCTATTGGTGTAGAAATGGTCGGAGCATATTGTGAAAGTATTTAAATGATGTTTCTATCCTGTTTTGAAATATAAAAAAAAAAAAAAAAAATCCAAAGTCAAAGCCTCTAGAATTTCTATAACAAGACAAGTCAATTTATATGGATTTAAAAGATTTTCACTGTCTCAAAGTCATAAAATAATCATCGGAAAATTTCTAAAAAATCACTGAATGTTTGTTTTTTGATGCTCTACAAGATAGTGAAAAGAAATTTTAAAAAATAATTTTTTATAATTTTTTAAATTAATTACAAGATAGATTATATGAATTTTGAGGATTTTCACTTCCTCAAACTCAAGAACTAAACGAGAGAAAATTTCTAAAAATTCATAGAATGTTTGTTTTTTGATGCTCTACAAGATAGTGAAAAAAAAACACGATAAAGATCTTTTTTTAAAAAAACGCTATTTCTGGAAAAATGTCCTAACTTGGGGCAACTGGAAGTAGTCGTTTTTAATTTGACGACTTCAGGTAGTTTCTATTGGTGTAGAAATAGTCAGACCATATTGTGAAAGTATTTAAATGATGTTTCTATCCCGTTTTGAAATATAAAGAAAAAAAAAAAAAATCCAAAGTCAAAGCCTCTAGAATTTTTATAACAATGACAAGTCAATTTGTATGAATTTGAGGTGTTTGCACTAACTCAAATTCTCGATCTAGAGTTTAAAAAATTTCCAAAAATTTAGAGAATGTTTTTTTTTTGATGCTCTACAAGATAGAAAAAAAAAAATCACGTTAAAGATCACTTTAAAAATTTTTATAACACTGACAAGTCCATTTACTTGAATTTTGGTCAATGTGGTCTTTCATACTCGTAAACTGAATTGAGGAAAAATCTCAAAAAATTCATAAATCATTCTTTTTTGATGCTCTACAAGATAGAAAAAAAAAAATACGATAAAGATCTTTTTTTAAAAAAACGCTATTTCTGGAAAAATGTACTAACTTGGGGCAACTGGAAGTAGTCGTTTTTAATTTTACGACTTCAGATAGTTCCAATTGGTGTAGAAATGGTCGGAGCATATTGTGAAAGTATTTAAATGATGTTTCTATCCTGTTTTGAAATATAAAGAAAAAAAAAAAATCTAATGTCAAAGCCTCTAGAATTTCTATAACAATGACAAGTCAATTTATATGGATTTAAAAGATTTTCACTGTCTCAAAGTCATAAAATAATCATCGGAAAATTTCTAAAAAATCACTGAATGTTTGTTTTTTGATGCTCTACAAGATAGTGAAAAGAAATTTTAAAAAATAATTTTTTATAATTTTTTAAATTAATTACAAGATAGATTATATGAATTTTGAGGATTTTAACTTCCTCAAACTCAAGAACTAAACGAGAGAAAATTTCTAAAAATTCATAGAATGTTTGTTTTTTGATGCTCTACAAGATAGTGAAAAAAAAACACGATAAAGATCTTTTTTTAAAAAAACGCTATTTCTGGAAAAATGTCCTAACTTGGGGCAACTGGAAGTAGTCGTTTTAATTTGACGACTTCAGGTAGTTTCTATTGGTGTAGAAATAGTCAGAGCATATTGTGAAAGTATTTAAATGATGTTTCTATCCCGTTTTAAAATATAAAAAAAAAAAAAAAAATCCAAAGTCAAAGCCTCTAGAATTTCTATAACAAGACAAGTCAATTTATATGGATTTAAAAGATTTTCACTGTCTCAAAGTCATAAAATAATTATCGGAAAATTTCTAAAAAATCACTGAATGTTTGTTTTTTGATGCTCTACAAGATAGTGAAAAGAAATTTTAAAAAATAATTTTTTATAATTTTTTAAATTAATTACAAGATAGATTATATGAATTTTGAGGATTTTCACTTCCTCAAACTCAAGAACTAAACGAGAGAAAATTTCTAAAAATTCATAGAATGTTTGTTTTTTGATGCTCTACAAGATAGTGAAAAAAAAACACGATAAAGATCTTTTTTTAAAAAAACGCTATTTCTGGAAAAATGTCCTAACTTGGGGCAACTGGAAGTAGTCGTTTTTAATTTGACGACTTCAGGTAGTTTCTATTGGTGTAGAAATAGTCAGACCATATTGTGAAAGTATTTAAATGATGTTTCTATCCCGTTTTGAAATATAAAGAAAAAAAAAAAAAATCCAAAGTCAAAGCCTCTAGAATTTTTATAACAATGACAAGTCAATTTGTATGAATTTGAGGTGTTTGCACTAACTCAAATTCTCGATCTAGAGTTTAAAAAATTTCCAAAAATTTAGAGAATGTTTTTTTTTTGATGCTCTACAAGATAGAAAAAAAAAAATCACGTTAAAGATCACTTTAAAAATTTTTATAACACTGACAAGTCCATTTACTTGAATTTTGGTCAATGTGGTCTTTCATACTCGTAAACTGAATTGAGGAAAAATCTCAAAAAATTCATAAATCATTCTTTTTTGATGCTCTACAAGATAGAAAAAAAAAAACACGATAAAGATCTTTTTTTAAAAAAACGCTATTTCTGGAAAAATGTACTAACTTGGGGCAACTGGAAGTAGTCGTTTTTAATTTTACGACTTCAGATAGTTCCAATTGGTGTAGAAATGGTCGGAGCATATTGTGAAAGTATTTAAATGATGTTTCTATCCTGTTTTGAAATATAAAGAAAAAAAAAAAATCTAATGTCAAAGCCTCTAGAATTTCTATAACAATGACAAGTCAATTTATATGGATTTAAAAGATTTTCACTGTCTCAAAGTCATAAAATAATCATCGGAAAATTTCTAAAAAATCACTGAATGTTTGTTTTTTGATGCTCTACAAGATAGTGAAAAGAAATTTTAAAAAATAATTTTTTATAATTTTTTAAATTAATTACAAGATAGATTATATGAATTTTGAGGATTTTAACTTCCTCAAACTCAAGAACTAAACGAGAGAAAATTTCTAAAAATTCATAGAATGTTTGTTTTTTGATGCTCTACAAGATAGTGAAAAAAAAACACGATAAAGATCTTTTTTTAAAAAAACGCTATTTCTGGAAAAATGTCCTAACTTGGGGCAACTGGAAGTAGTCGCTTTTAATTTGACGACTTCAGGTAGTTTCTATTGGTGTAGAAATAGTCAGAGCATATTGTGAAAGTATTTAAATGATGTTTCTATCCCGTTTTAAAATATAAAAAAAAAAAAAAAAATCCAAAGTCAAAGCCTCTAGAATTTCTATAACAAGACAAGTCAATTTATATGGATTTAAAAGATTTTCACTGTCTCAAAGTCATAAAATAATCATCGGAAAATTTCTAAAAAATCACTGAATGTTTGTTTTTTGATGCTCTACAAGATAGTGAAAAGAAATTTTAAAAAATAATTTTTTATAATTTTTTAAATTAATTACAAGTTAGATTATATGAATTTTGAAGATTTTCACTTCCTCAAACTCAAGAACTAAACGTGAGAAAATTTCTAAAAATTCATAGAATGTTTGTTTTTTGATGCTCTACAAGATAGTGAAAAAAAATATCGAAGAATAATTTTTTTTCGAAAAACGCTATTTCTGAAAAAATAGCCTAACTTTGGCCAACTGGACGTGGCCGTTTTTAATTTTACGACTTCAGGTAGTTCCTATTGGTGTAGAAATGGTCAGAGCATATTGTGAAAGTATTTAAATGATGTTTCTATCCCGTTTTGAAATATAAAGAAAAAAAAAAAAAATCCAAAGTCAAAGCCTCTAGAATTTTTATAACAATGACAAGTCAATTTGTATGAATTTGAGGTGTTTGCACTAACTCAAATTCTCGATCTAGAGTTTAAAAAATTTCCAAAAATTTAGAGAATGTTTTTTTTTTGATGCTCTACAAGATAGAAAAAAAAAAATCACGTTAAAGATCACTTTAAAAATTTTTATAACACTGACAAGTCCATTTACTTGAATTTTGGTCAATGTGGTCTTTCATACTCGTAAACTGAATTGAGGAAAAATCTCAAAAAATTCATAAATCATTCTTTTTTGATGCTCTACAAGATAGAAAAAAAAAAACACGATAAAGATCTTTTTTTAAAAAAACGCTATTTCTGGAAAAATGTACTAACTTGGGGCAACTGGAAGTAGTCGTTTTTAATTTTACGACTTCAGATAGTTCCTATTGGTGTAGAAATGGTCGGAGCATATTGTGAAAGTATTTAAATGATGTTTCTATCCTGTTTTGAAATATAAAAAAAAAAAAAAAAATCCAAAGTCAAAGCCTCTAGAATTTCTATAACAAGACAAGTCAATTTATATGGATTTAAAAGATTTTCACTGTCTCAAAGTCATAAAATAATCATCGGAAAATTTCTAAAAAATCACTGAATGTTTGTTTTTTGATGCTCTACAAGATAGTGAAAAGAAATTTTAAAAAATAATTTTTTATAATTTTTTAAATTAATTACAAGATAGATTATATGAATTTTGAGGATTTTCACTTCCTCAAACTCAAGAACTAAACGAGAGAAAATTTCTAAAAATTCATAGAATGTTTGTTTTTTGATGCTCTACAAGATAGTGAAAAAAAAACACGATAAAGATCTTTTTTTAAAAAAACGCTATTTCTGGAAAAATGTCCTAACTTGGGGCAACTGGAAGTAGTCGTTTTTAATTTGACGACTTCAGGTAGTTTCTATTGGTGTAGAAATAGTCAGACCATATTGTGAAAGTATTTAAATGATGTTTCTATCCCGTTTTGAAATATAAAGAAAAAAAAAAAAAATCCAAAGTCAAAGCCTCTAGAATTTTTATAACAATGACAAGTCAATTTGTATGAATTTGAGGTGTTTGCACTAACTCAAATTCTCGATCTAGAGTTTAAAAAATTTCCAAAAATTTAGAGAATGTTTTTTTTTTGATGCTCTACAAGATAGAAAAAAAAAAATCACGTTAAAGATCACTTTAAAAATTTTTATAACACTGACAAGTCCATTTACTTGAATTTTGGTCAATGTGGTCTTTCATACTCGTAAACTGAATTGAGGAAAAATCTCAAAAAATTCATAAATCATTCTTTTTTGATGCTCTACAAGATAGAAAAAAAAAAACACGATAAAGATCTTTTTTTAAAAAAACGCTATTTCTGGAAAAATGTACTAACTTGGGGCAACTGGAAGTAGTCGTTTTTAATTTTACGACTTCAGATAGTTCCAATTGGTGTAGAAATGGTCGGAGCATATTGTGAAAGTATTTAAATGATGTTTCTATCCTGTTTTGAAATATAAAGAAAAAAAAAAAATCTAATGTCAAAGCCTCTAGAATTTCTATAACAATGACAAGTCAATTTATATGGATTTAAAAGATTTTCACTGTCTCAAAGTCATAAAATAATCATCGGAAAATTTCTAAAAAATCACTGAATGTTTGTTTTTTGATGCTCTACAAGATAGTGAAAAGAAATTTTAAAAAATAATTTTTTATAATTTTTTAAATTAATTACAAGATAGATTATATGAATTTTGAGGATTTTCACTTCCTCAAACTCAAGAACTAAACGAGAGAAAATTTCTAAAAATTCATAGAATGTTTGTTTTTTGATGCTCTACAAGATAGTGAAAAAAAAACACGATAAAGATCTTTTTTTAAAAAAACGCTATTTCTGGAAAAATGTCCTAACTTGGGGCAACTGGAAGTAGTCGTTTTTAATTTGACGACTTCAGGTAGTTTCTATTGGTGTAGAAATAGTCAGAGCATATTGTGAAAGTATTTAAATGATGTTTCTATCCCGTTTTAAAATATAAAAAAAAAAAAAAAAAATCCAAAGTCAAAGCCTCTAGAATTTCTATAACAAGACAAGTCAATTTATATGGATTTAAAAGATTTTCACTGTCTCAAAGTCATAAAATAATTATCGGAAAATTTCTAAAAAATCACTGAATGTTTGTTTTTTGATGCTCTACAAGATAGTGAAAAGAAATTTTAAAAAATAATTTTTTATAATTTTTTAAATTAATTACAAGATAGATTATATGAATTTTGAGGATTTTCACTTCCTCAAACTCAAGAACTAAACGAGAGAAAATTTCTAAAAATTCATAGAATGTTTGTTTTTTGATGCTCTACAAGATAGTGAAAAAAAATATCGAAGAATAATTTTTTTTCGAAAAACGCTATTTCTGATTTCTAAAAAATCACTGAATGTTTGTTTTTTGATGCTCTACAAGATAGTGAAAAGAAATTTTAAAAAATAATTTTTTATAATTTTTTAAATTAATTACAAGATAGATTATATGAATTTTGAGGATTTTCACTTCCTCAAACTCAAGAACTA
This sequence comes from Lysiphlebus fabarum, assembly GCA_011426435.1. Lineage (NCBI taxonomy): Eukaryota > Metazoa > Arthropoda > Insecta > Hymenoptera > Braconidae > Lysiphlebus > Lysiphlebus fabarum. The sequence goes on from WSYQ01001073.1 coordinate 410,912, forward strand.
AACGAGAGAAAATTTCTAAAAATTCATAGAATGTTTGTTTTTTGATGCTCTACAAGATAGTGAAAAAAAATATCGAAGAATAATTTTTTTTCGAAAAACGCTATTTCTGAAAAAATAGCCTAACTTTGGCCAACTGGACGTGGCCGTTTTTAATTTTACGACTTCAGGTAGTTCCTATTGGTGTAGAAATGGTCAGAGCATATTGTGAAAGTATTTAAATGATGTTTCTATCCCGTTTTGAAATATAAAGAAAAAAAAAAAAAATCCAAAGTCAAAGCCTCTAGAATTTTTATAACAATGACAAGTCAATTTGTATGAATTTGAGGTGTTTGCACTAACTCAAATTCTCGATCTAGAGTTTAAAAAATTTCCAAAAATTTAGAGAATGTTTTTTTTTTGATGCTCTACAAGATAGAAAAAAAAAAATCACGTTAAAGATCACTTTAAAAATTTTTATAACACTGACAAGTCCATTTACTTGAATTTTGGTCAATGTGGTCTTTCATACTCGTAAACTGAATTGAGGAAAAATCTCAAAAAATTCATAAATCATTCTTTTTTGATGCTCTACAAGATAGAAAAAAAAAAACACGATAAAGATCTTTTTTTAAAAAAACGCTATTTCTGGAAAAATGTACTAACTTGGGGCAACTGGAAGTAGTCGTTTTTAATTTTACGACTTCAGATAGTTCCTATTGGTGTAGAAATGGTCGGAGCATATTGTGAAAGTATTTAAATGATGTTTCTATCCTGTTTTGAAATATAAAGAAAAAAAAAAAATCTAATGTCAAAGCCTCTAGAATTTCTATAACAATGACAAGTCAATTTATATGGATTTAAAAGATTTTCACTGTCTCAAAGTCATAAAATAATCATCGGAAAATTTCTAAAAAATCACTGAATGTTTGTTTTTTGATGCTCTACAAGATAGTGAAAAGAAATTTTAAAAAATAATTTTTTATAATTTTTTAAATTAATTACAAGATAGATTATATGAATTTTGAGGATTTTCACTTCCTCAAACTCAAGAACTAAACGAGAGAAAATTTCTAAAAATTCATAGAATGTTTGTTTTTTGATGCTCTACAAGATAGTGAAAAAAAAACACGATAAAGATCTTTTTTTAAAAAAACGCTATTTCTGGAAAAATGTCCTAACTTGGGGCAACTGGAAGTAGTCGTTTTTAATTTGACGACTTCAGGTAGTTTCTATTGGTGTAGAAATAGTCAGACCATATTGTGAAAGTATTTAAATGATGTTTCTATCCCGTTTTGAAATATAAAGAAAAAAAAAAAAAATCCAAAGTCAAAGCCTCTAGAATTTTTATAACAATGACAAGTCAATTTGTATGAATTTGAGGTGTTTGCACTAACTCAAATTCTCGATCTAGAGTTTAAAAAATTTCCAAAAATTTAGAGAATGTTTTTTTTTTGATGCTCTACAAGATAGAAAAAAAAAAATCACGTTAAAGATCACTTTAAAAATTTTTATAACACTGACAAGTCCATTTACTTGAATTTTGGTCAATGTGGTCTTTCATACTCGTAAACTGAATTGAGGAAAAATCTCAAAAAATTCATAAATCATTCTTTTTTGATGCTCTACAAGATAGAAAAAAAAAAACACGATAAAGATCTTTTTTTAAAAAAACGCTATTTCTGGAAAAATGTACTAACTTGGGGCAACTGGAAGTAGTCGTTTTTAATTTTACGACTTCAGATAGTTCCAATTGGTGTAGAAATGGTCGGAGCATATTGTGAAAGTATTTAAATGATGTTTCTATCCTGTTTTGAAATATAAAGAAAAAAAAAAAATCTAATGTCAAAGCCTCTAGAATTTCTATAACAATGACAAGTCAATTTATATGGATTTAAAAGATTTTCACTGTCTCAAAGTCATAAAATAATCATCGGAAAATTTCTAAAAAATCACTGAATGTTTGTTTTTTGATGCTCTACAAGATAGTGAAAAGAAATTTTAAAAAATAATTTTTTATAATTTTTTAAATTAATTACAAGATAGATTATATGAATTTTGAGGATTTTCACTTCCTCAAACTCAAGAACTAAACGAGAGAAAATTTCTAAAAATTCATAGAATGTTTGTTTTTTGATGCTCTACAAGATAGTGAAAAAAAAACACGATAAAGATCTTTTTTTAAAAAAACGCTATTTCTGGAAAAATGTCCTAACTTGGGGCAACTGGAAGTAGTCGCTTTTAATTTGACGACTTCAGGTAGTTTCTATTGGTGTAGAAATAGTCAGAGCATATTGTGAAAATATTTAAATGATGTTTCTATCCCGTTTTAAAATATAAAAAAAAAAAAAAAAATCCAAAGTCAAAGCCTCTAGAATTTCTATAACAAGACAAGTCAATTTATATGGATTTAAAAGATTTTCACTGTCTCAAAGTCATAAAATAATTATCGGAAAATTTCTAAAAAATCACTGAATGTTTGTTTTTTGATGCTCTACAAGATAGTGAAAAGAAATTTTAAAAAATAATTTTTTATAATTTTTTAAATTAATTACAAGATAGATTATATGAATTTTGAGGATTTTCACTTCCTCAAACTCAAGAACTAAACGAGAGAAAATTTCTAAAAATTCATAGAATGTTTGTTTTTTGATGCTCTACAAGATAGTGAAAAAAAAACACGATAAAGATCTTTTTTTAAAAAAACGCTATTTCTGGAAAAATGTCCTAACTTGGGGCAACTGGAAGTAGTCGTTTTTAATTTGACGACTTCAGGTAGTTTCTATTGGTGTAGAAATAGTCAGACCATATTGTGAAAGTATTTAAATGATGTTTCTATCCCGTTTTGAAATATAAAGAAAAAAAAAAAAAATCCAAAGTCAAAGCCTCTAGAATTTTTATAACAATGACAAGTCAATTTGTATGAATTTGAGGTGTTTGCACTAACTCAAATTCTCGATCTAGAGTTTAAAAAATTTCCAAAAATTTAGAGAATGTTTTTTTTTTGATGCTCTTTTAATTTTACGACTTCAGATAGTTCCAATTGGTGTAGAAATGGTCGGAGCATATTGTGAAAGTATTTAAATGATGTTTCTATCCTGTTTTGAAATATAAAGAAAAAAAAAAAATCTAATGTCAAAGCCTCTAGAATTTTCTATAACAATGACAAGTCAATTTATATGGATTTAAAAGATTTTCACTGTCTCAAAGTCATAAAATAATTATCGGAAAATTTCTAAAAAATCACTGAATGTTTGTTTTTTGATGCTCTACAAGATAGTGAAAAGAAATTTTAAAAAATAATTTTTTATAATTTTTTAAATTAATTACAAGATAGATTATATGAATTTTGAGGATTTTCACTTCCTCAAACTCAAGAACTAAACGAGAGAAAATTTCTAAAAATTCATAGAATGTTTGTTTTTTGATGCTCTACAAGATAGTGAAAAAAAAACACGATAAAGATCTTTTTTTAAAAAAACGCTATTTCTGGAAAAATGTCCTAACTTGGGGCAACTGGAAGTAGTCGTTTTTAATTTGACGACTTCAGGTAGTTTCTATTGGTGTAGAAATAGTCAGACCATATTGTGAAAGTATTTAAATGATGTTTCTATCCCGTTTTGAAATATAAAGAAAAAAAAAAAAAATCCAAAGTCAAAGCCTCTAGAATTTTTATAACAATGACAAGTCAATTTGTATGAATTTGAGGTGTTTGCACTAACTCAAATTCTCGATCTAGAGTTTAAAAAATTTCCAAAAATTTAGAGAATGTTTTTTTTTTGATGCTCTACAAGATAGAAAAAAAAAAATCACGTTAAAGATCACTTTAAAAATTTTTATAACACTGACAAGTCCATTTACTTGAATTTTGGTCAATGTGGTCTTTCATACTCGTAAACTGAATTGAGGAAAAATCTCAAAAAATTCATAAATCATTCTTTTTTGATGCTCTACAAGATAGAAAAAAAAAAACACGATAAAGATCTTTTTTTAAAAAAACGCTATTTCTGGAAAAATGTCCTAACTTGGGGCAACTGGAAGTAGTCGTTTTTAATTTGACGACTTCAGGTAGTTTCTATTGGTGTAGAAATAGTCAGAGCATATTGTGAAAGTATTTAAATGATGTTTCTATCCCGTTTTAAAATATAAAAAAAAAAAAAAAAAATCCAAAGTCAAAGCCTCTAGAATTTCTATAACAAGACAAGTCAATTTATATGGATTTAAAAGATTTTCACTGTCTCAAAGTCATAAAATAATCATCGGAAAATTTCTAAAAAATCACTGAATGTTTGTTTTTTGATGCTCTACAAGATAGTGAAAAGAAATTTTAAAAAATAATTTTTTATAATTTTTTAAATTAATTACAAGTTAGATTATATGAATTTTGAAGATTTTCACTTCCTCAAACTCAAGAACTAAACGTGAGAAAATTTCTAAAAATTCATAGAATGTTTGTTTTTTGATGCTCTACAAGATAGTGAAAAAAAATATCGAAGAATAATTTTTTTTCGAAAAACGCTATTTCTGAAAAAATAGCCTAACTTTGGCCAACTGGACGTGGCCGTTTTTAATTTTACGACTTCAGGTAGTTCCTATTGGTGTAGAAATGGTCAGAGCATATTGTGAAAGTATTTAAATGATGTTTCTATCCCGTTTTGAAATATAAAGAAAAAAAAAAAAAATCCAAAGTCAAAGCCTCTAGAATTTTTATAACAATGACAAGTCAATTTGTATGAATTTGAGGTGTTTGCACTAACTCAAATTCTCGATCTAGAGTTTAAAAAATTTCCAAAAATTTAGAGAATGTTTTTTTTTTGATGCTCTACAAGATAGAAAAAAAAAAATCACGTTAAAGATCACTTTAAAAATTTTTATAACACTGACAAGTCCATTTACTTGAATTTTGGTCAATGTGGTCTTTCATACTCGTAAACTGAATTGAGGAAAAATCTCAAAAAATTCATAAATCATTCTTTTTTGATGCTCTACAAGATAGAAAAAAAAAAACACGATAAAGATCTTTTTTTAAAAAAACGCTATTTCTGGAAAAATGTACTAACTTGGGGCAACTGGAAGTAGTCGTTTTTAATTTTACGACTTCAGATAGTTCCTATTGGTGTAGAAATGGTCGGAGCATATTGTGAAAGTATTTAAATGATGTTTCTATCCTGTTTTGAAATATAAAGAAAAAAAAAAAATCTAATGTCAAAGCCTCTAGAATTTCTATAACAAGACAAGTCAATTTATATGGATTTAAAAGATTTTCACTGTCTCAAAGTCATAAAATAATCATCGGAAAATTTCTAAAAAATCACTGAATGTTTGTTTTTTGATGCTCTACAAGATAGTGAAAAGAAATTTTAAAAAATAATTTTTTATAATTTTTTAAATTAATTACAAGATAGATTATATGAATTTTGAGGATTTTCACTTCCTCAAACTCAAGAACTAAACGAGAGAAAATTTCTAAAAATTCATAGAATGTTTGTTTTTTGATGCTCTACAAGATAGTGAAAAAAAAACACGATAAAGATCTTTTTTTAAAAAAACGCTATTTCTGGAAAAATGTCCTAACTTGGGGCAACTGGAAGTAGTCGTTTTTAATTTGACGACTTCAGGTAGTTTCTATTGGTGTAGAAATAGTCAGAGCATATTGTGAAAGTATTTAAATGATGTTTCTATCCCGTTTTAAAATATAAAAAAAAAAAAAAAAATCCAAAGTCAAAGCCTCTAGAATTTCTATAACAAGACAAGTCAATTTATATGGATTTAAAAGATTTTCACTGTCTCAAAGTCATAAAATAATTATCGGAAAATTTCTAAAAAATCACTGAATGTTTGTTTTTTGATGCTCTACAAGATAGTGAAAAGAAATTTTAAAAAATAATTTTTTATAATTTTTTAAATTAATTACAAGATAGATTATATGAATTTTGAGGATTTTCACTTCCTCAAACTCAAGAACTAAACGAGAGAAAATTTCTAAAAATTCATAGAATGTTTGTTTTTTGATGCTCTACAAGATAGTGAAAAAAAAACACGATAAAGATCTTTTTTTAAAAAAACGCTATTTCTGGAAAAATGTCCTAACTTGGGGCAACTGGAAGTAGTCGCTTTTAATTTGACGACTTCAGGTAGTTTCTATTGGTGTAGAAATAGTCAGAGCATATTGTGAAAGTATTTAAATGATGTTTCTATCCCGTTTTAAAATATAAAAAAAAAAAAAAAAAATCCAAAGTCAAAGCCTCTAGAATTTCTATAACAAGACAAGTCAATTTATATGGATTTAAAAGATTTTCACTGTCTCAAAGTCATAAAATAATTATCGGAAAATTTCTAAAAAATCACTGAATGTTTGTTTTTTGATGCTCTACAAGATAGTGAAAAGAAATTTTAAAAAATAATTTTTTATAATTTTTTAAATTAATTACAAGATAGATTATATGAATTTTGAGGATTTTCACTTCCTCAAACTCAAGAACTAAACGAGAGAAAATTTCTAAAAATTCATAGAATGTTTGTTTTTTGATGCTCTACAAGATAGTGAAAAAAAAACACGATAAAGATCTTTTTTTAAAAAAACGCTATTTCTGGAAAAATGTCCTAACTTGGGGCAACTGGAAGTAGTCGCTTTTAATTTGACGACTTCAGGTAGTTTCTATTGGTGTAGAAATAGTCAGAGCATATTGTGAAAATATTTAAATGATGTTTCTATCCCGTTTTAAAATATAAAAAAAAAAAAAAAAAATCCAAAGTCAAAGCCTCTAGAATTTCTATAACAAGACAAGTCAATTTATATGGATTTAAAAGATTTTCACTGTCTCAAAGTCATAAAATAATCGTCGGAAAATTTCTAAAAAATCATAGAATGATTGTTTTTCGACGCTCTACAAGATAGTAGAAAAAAATATTTTAAAAATAATTTTTTATAATTTTTTAAATTAATTACAAGTTAGATTATATGAATTTTGAAAATTTTCACTTCCTCAAACTCAAGAACTGAACGTGAGAAAATTACTAAAAATTCATAGAATGTTTGTTTTTTGATGCTCTACAAGATAGTGAAAAAAAATATCGAAGAATAATTTTTTTTCGAAAAACGCTATTTCTGAAAAAATAGCCTAACTTTGGCCAACTGGACGTGGCCGTTTTTAATTTTACGACTTCAGGTAGTTTCTATTGGTGTAAAAATGGTCAGAGAATATTGTAAATGTATTTACATGTTTCTATCGCGTTTAAAAATATGAAAATAAAAAAAAATCCAAAGTCAAAGCCTATAGAATTTTTCTACCAAAGACAAGTCTATTTGTATGAATTTGAGGTGTTTGCACTAACTTAAATTCTCGATCTAGAGTTTAAAAAATTTCATAAAAATTAGAGAATGTTTTTTTTTTGATGCTCTACAAGATAGAAAAAAAAAATCACAAAAAAGATCACTCTAAAATTTTTTCTAACAATGACAAGTCAATTTCCATGGAATACAATTGTCTTGATAATTCAAACTCGTAAACGAAACTCAGGAAAATTCTGAAAAAATTACAGAATGTTTTTTTTTTCAATGCTCTACAAAATAGAAAAAAAAATCACGATAAAGATCTTTTTTTCAAAAAACGCTATTTCTGAAAAAATGGCCTAACTATGGGCAACTGTATGTGGTCGTTTCCAATTATACGACTCCAGGTGGTTTCTATTGGTGTAAACTGACTCAGAGCTTATTGTAAAAGTATTTTTTTGATGTTTCTGTCCCGTTTAAAAATATAGAAAAAAAAAAAAATCCAAAGTCAAACCCTCTAAAATTTCTATACCAATGACCAACTCAAATCCTTGATCTAGAGTTCAAAAAATTTTTAAAAAATCAGAGAATGTTTCTTTTTTGATGCTCTACAAGATAGACAATAAATATATCGAAAAATAATTTTTTATAATTTTTTAAATTAATTACAAGTCTATTTATATGAATTTAAAGTGTTTCTAGCATTTCAAAGTCATGAACTAATATTTACATGGTGTTTCTATCTTGTAAACAAAAAGAAAATTATTGACAACATTCATTTTGATGTGTACAAAATATTCATATGGATTAATTTACTCTGAATTAGAAGAAAAATAAATAATTATCTAGTTACAAATTTTTAGTTACAAGTTTCGTACAGTTTAATGAATAATCAATTCCCGAAAATCTATAGAGCATCAATTTTATATATATAGGTATCTCATCATTCTATACAAGGAGTAATACAGTATTGAATTGAATTTCGTTTCATCGATGTTTGCATGTAATTCAACGGATAATGATGACAGATTGGATTCCTGTTGCTTGCCAATGAATCAATTTAATTTTGTAATTCATTTGTAATAAATATATATAATGGCTATGTATACATGTACTATAAACTATGACCTTATTATTACAATAAATTTTGAATTAACTAAAATTGACAAAATTCATACAAACATTATTTCATCAATATGCTTAATTAAATTTACATATCAATTTTATGTCAATAACATGAAAACTATTGATTGATAAACAAGTATTCATAAATATATTCGAATTTTATTTAATTGTTCATATGTATATATTAACAATATAATTATTAATAATTATACTGAAAGAAAAGTTTATAAATTTTGTATAAAATATCAATGTATAATGTATAATTTCCAAACCGTTTGATATATTATTTTTATGTCTGACTAAATCTTGAGTTGTTCTACTTATGTCAATTACAAATAATAAAATTTTTAAAGAAAAATTAAAAAAAAACAGTGTCTTTCTCTGATAAACTTGATTTTAATATTTTAAAAATGCTAATTGATTGATTAATAATTTAATATTTAAATTATGTTATTTTAATGTCTGACATAATTATTCAATTTTCATTTTTTATATAATATAATTGTGTAATGTCATTTTAAATTAAATAAATTTATTAAAATATTTTTTTCTCTACCAATTATTTTTTCTTTATTTTTATTCAAATAAATGATATATTTATTTAAGTTAATGTATATAAATGTGTGGGTGTAAGTGGGTGATCAGGCAGGTATGTATATATAAGCACCTAGGGAATGAGAAAACTTAATGAAACGTACGCTTTTGACGAATAGACCAACTAATTGTTTCTGAGAGAAATTAATAAAAAAAACTGACGGTTGGCTACGTGAATTGTATGCTCTCTCTCATTTATTTTATTTTTCTCAAGAAGCCGTCACTCTTCCGTTCCCAGTTGCAAGCCAACAGGGTTTTATTTTTTATTTTTTATATCGATAATTTACTGACTCTTTTCTTCAACAATTTAGTTTCATACAGGTTTCAAAATTCAATATATTATTTATTTATTTTTATTATTATTTATTCATTATAACTTTTTGTTTATTATTTATTTCGATTTTCATTATTTTTATTCGCAATTCTAGCAATCAATTATCATATTCAAATATAACAGAAATAAAAGAAAAAGAAAAAAATATACTGTGTAAAAATTTTTTATTTTTGCCTTTGTATTACCACCACAGATAAAAAAACAAAAAAAAAAAAAAAAAAATGGCAGTAAATTTACCAGCTCTAAAAAATAGGAAAGAGTATTTCGCAAACCAAAACCAAAAATAATCGGATACCGCCCGATGCTCATTCCATTAAATTTTAGCCACAGAATTTCTCACTCTTTATACAACAACCGACTTTTTATTCTCGTTATTTATTCTTAATTAGTTGCAATTAACAAATAATTAATTTTAAATTACGAGTCAAACTTGGTAATATTATTTCTCTTAATAAATGCATTTTTTATTTTAAATTTAAAATAGAAATAACAAAATTTAATTGTATTGTTTTCATATATATATATATATATAAATAATTGATAAAATATTTGGTCAATTTTTTTTTTTTTTTCTATTTTAATTAAAATATAATATGAAATTCATTAATCATTAAATTGGAATAAAAGTTTTATCTTACTTTGCAATGTCGTATAGTCATTCTGGATGAAAGAATGAAGGGTTGTGTCCTAGGGGAAATCAAGAGGCAGGGGGAATCCCTCTACGCTAAAGCTTCACCAAAGTAGCTTGTCAATAACTTAAATCTCAATCGTAACTTGGTACTCCCATCTGATTTCCGTTTCTACAACTCTCATATATGTATGTTTCGAAACATCGGTACTATTACTATATACTATATATATACATGTTTATCAATGTTTATTCAATGTTGAAATGATGCAAATTTTCATGTAGTATTTGTATAAATAAACTATTTACTCTGTATATCAAAGTATTTACCTATTTTTTTCTTTTTCTATCTCTCTATAAATATATCTATCTATTTTTTTTATAATTTTATATATTTTTCAAGTAAATAAAATATCTAATTAAATCCTATCATCAAACTATCAGAATTAAACTATAAAAATGTCACAAATAAATAAAATTAAATAATTTTTACGAAAAGATTATTTTTCAATAAAATTAACAATAAGTAAGTATATTTTATTTTTAAAAAAATCATGTATATTTTACTGGTAATTTCACGGTGTTGGTTCGCATTTATGCAAAGCTGACATCTCTGATGAGCATGAGTAAAATTTCAAACTTGCCAAGAAATTACTTTTGGGTAATTCTACATTGTGCATTAAGTGTACATTGTCTTTCTCTCTATATATACATATATAACATTGAATATAATTTATTTGTATTTATGTACATTGATAAATGTGTATACACCAATACACTATTAGCTATACAACAAGATGGTGTGATGTTGGATCAAGTTGGACGAAAACAAGTTGGTAACTTGCTGGGTCCAATCTATTAAGGTTTAGCATTAGCAATGTGTCGTAGTCATAGTCGTAGTCGTAGTGGTATATATTATATTAAATATATAAATTTATAGTCAGTAGTAGTTTGTAATGATAAATTTTCTACAAAAGGTCGATGGATAAGAAAGACAGTTTGAATAGAGAGTTGAGTAAAGAGATGAGATAAGAAAATAGAAAGAGAATAAAGAGAGAACAACATCAAAACTTGTCCAAGCAAATATAAACTTCATGTTCATGATGAGTGAAAACTATACACTATATATCATTCAAGTACTACAAATGCTACTGGCAATATTGACAAAGATGTATACATATATATTTATATATATATATATATACACTTGCAATCGTAAATACAATTAAAATATTAACAAAAAACATTTTAAAAAAACTTTAATATATAATCTTACCTTATTCAGAAATTTTCTTTGATCCAATGTTGTCTGAGCAATTGTTGCACCATTGTGATCAGCAAATTCAACAAATCCATATGAATCATCACTGCCAATCTGTAACAATAAATATATTTCATAAATTTAATTTTATTACACAACATCAATTGTTTATTAAACATATGTAACAAAGTTATATTTAAAAAAAAAAAAAAAATGATGAACAATATATAACAAGTTGAATTCAGTGCCAATAATTTTACAATTCAAACAAAGTTCATTTCCAAAAGTGTTTTTCTTATCCAGTATTTTTTTCACGCTCCATCACCCTTGACTACATACAATATTCTTCTCCGATTATGAATTCGTGCCAAAATTTATTTATATTTATTGTTTTTTTTTAATTTTTATTTTTTTATATAAAAAATACCAGTCAACACATCAACTTGATAATATATATATACATTTAAAAAAAAAAATAAAAAATTATATTCCAATAATCTGATTTTATGGTGAAAAACTTCAACTGATATATTATAAATATAAATATATAGACATATAGATTTAGAGACAAAACAAACGCTCACCACGAGGATATCAATATCAAACTGTTTGGCCGTATATATATATAATCAAGTTTGTATGTGCATATAATAATAAAGGTATCATATATACATGTGCTGTTGAGAATGAGGTACAGCTGTACATTAACATTGATATTTGTATTTGTAGATAGTTATGTATATATATATTGAAAATAGAAACTAGATGAGGTGAAATGAGAGGAGAAGAGTGTTAGTGTACTACTGGACATTGTAATTAGGCAGGACACATTGTGCCCCTGGGAGGTTGACAGAGCTATATATGGTCCAGTTTGTAGTATCAGAGAAAGATACATACATAAATAGAGAATTCCCGCCACGCATCGGTACCACCGCGGAATATGCCCCCGAAGCGCACATACTTCATTTGGGCTGATTATATATATATGTACATATTATTATTGTTATATATATGAAACTGAACCACTGCATTTACTGTTGTACTCAGTATATACTTGATCGTTTGTTTTACATCAGTTTCATATAACACCGTATAACATACCAATCTATGCGTTTCTTCATGCATGAACAATGTATATATATATATACTAGATTATTCTAGCTCTAATTAATCGAGAACAAACGTATGTCTGATTGATTGCTTGATAATGTAATTTTACATTACATTTTTTATTTATATTTTTGTGTGTTTTTAAATTGATATTTTTACATAATTCTTATCAGGATTTATTGATTAATTTAATATTTTTTAATTGTATTATCGGAGGAAAAAAAAACTTATTCTTCTGAGAATAAAGTATCAAATTTTAAGTGATATTAAATGTTTTTTTTTTTTTTTTTATTATTATGATATTGTATTTCTATATATTTTTGTGTCAATATAATTATAATATTTGCCTCACCTTATTTATACTAAGAAATTCATCGTAAATTATATTTTTATTTTTTATTTTATACCAGAATTTTTTGTATAACGTGATAAGTGATAATAAATCTTTACCATAAAAGCTTGTTAATGAAATCAATTAATTTAAAAATATCCCGGGTCGCATGATCCGGATGAACGGAAGTAACTTAACAAGACCGGAGAAATATTCATCCTGTTGAATTGAAATTTTCATAAAACTCTTGAATTCTTTTTCGATCGACTTATCTTTAGTAGGTGTGAGACAGAAAATTGCATTCAATTTAACAAAAAAATAAAATAAAATAAATAAATAAAATAAATAAATTTTATAGTATAGATATGTATAGTTGTGACGATGCAAAAGGTCCGATCATCTCGGTAAATCTTTATTGCTAAAAAATCCATTATTTTTGCTATTAGATTTTTCGTTGAGATCATATTCAACTGGCATTTTCGTTTAGCAGTTTTTCTTCGGATTCCCGTTGTCGATCCTTTATGACCATCGTCGTCGTCATTTCTACATGACCCATCCTTTTATCTACTTTCATATAGATACAACACACAGATATACAATATATATCATATTAAAAATATTTTTTACACCTTACACATTGTGCAACTTTAATATCGAATAATTTCAGTTACATAAAAAAAATAAAAAATAACAAATAAAAATATATTACTTTTGGATTAATTCAATTTTCAGAAAATAGATATATCCATTGTGACTATTGCAAATATAAATGAGAATTTTTTCGTTTTTTTTTTATTTTATATATACAATTTTAGTAAATGGCTCGTGTGGTAGTATCAAATATTTCGAATTTTAAAAATATATAAATTTTCAAAAAAGGTGATAAAGTAAATCTCTTTGATTATCTGAATGTGGCCAATCGATTTTGCATTTTTTTTTTTTTTTTTTTTATTTCGGTCAAATACCATATCCATATATATACCTCCACCCAATTGACCCAACTATATTTTTAAAAATTTTTTTTTCTATCTTCAAATTTGTAACCATACAATTTATAAATATAATTCAATTATATTTGTAACCACATGGAGTGTTTGTCAAAATGTTGAATAGTATATTTATTAAATTTTTTATTTTTTATTTTATTTATATTATTTTTAATTTTGCTTTGAAAATGCCAGTATATGACTCGCCTTTTCCATGTTGGTGTCCAGTAAAATTCATAGCCCTTCTATTCATCGAGGTGTTATCGTTCCATCCCTCTTAAAATTAATGTTTAAACGATGTTGATCTTTCGTTATTGAATTTTGACGCAGATATATAAAACAATATCACTTTTTTTTTTATTAATAAAATTTCAAATAAATTATTTTTTATTTTTTTAATAAATATAACACATAAACATTTATATTTTTATCGTATAAAATTTTTTTTTTTTACCAACTTTAATCAGTAAGAAAAGCAAAAAAATTTCTTCTTTTCATTACATACTATTTTTGCCAAGTATTATATATTATTATTGTTATTTTTTTTTTTATCACATCGTCAAAACAAGTGAACTATGATAGTACATCTATACAAGATTTTTACTGAATCGTTTTTATTTTTTTACAAGACAACAACAACGATGACAACACTCATTTCATTGCTCAGTATATCGAAAAAAAAATTTCAAATAAAAAGTATAAAATATATATAAAAAAAAAAAAAAATGCAAAAGTTTGCAATAGTCAAACACAATGAATGCATTTCGATAGCGTATGTATATATACATATAACCACACGTAATATCAAATGCATTTGTATAGAATAGACATGCTTTTATAATATCACATATAAGCTTGACAACGTTTTGGCCGTAATTCACAAGTCAGCCGAATTTATCGACTCTTCTCGATCGGCAAAATAGAAAAAGCTTTGCTCAAAAAAACAAAATGAGAATATCGCACTAGCAGTAAAGTACTTAAAATCTCATTTATTTGGCCCCTTTTTAGAACATAAATTCACCAAGTGCCTCGTACAGGTTCATACTGAGCCACCCATAAAGCACCCTACTCTCAATGCGATTATCTTTTTGTATTTTCAATTATTAAATTGAAAAAAATTTTACAATAATAAAATTAAATTAATAAATTGAAATAATTATTTTTTTTTTCCGGTCAAGTATATTTTTTTTTAAACATAATAAAAGTGATTAAACAAGTGCAAATGGAAATATACGCTTAAAGAATGGAAAAAAAAATTACAGAATTCTTATATAAAAAAAATACTTGATATTAATTTCGTCATTAACAGAATAAACAACTTGTTTTCCAGTTTTTTAAGCTCAATTCAATCATAACCCAATAAAATTTTAACTTAGAAAAATTTATTTTAACTAAAATGGCCTATTTTCACAAAGATGACTCTAAGTCGGAGCTAAAAGCTAACGTCAAAGTCCGATAAAATTTGAAATTTAATAGAAATTATTTATTTAATGATTGGAAACAACGTCTTACATTGTTGTTAACTCAATTCGATCATAATCCCATGAAATTTTGACTTTGACATAACTGCAGACCCTGATTCTTTAAATTGTTTTTCTTTTATCAAATATATTAGCAAAAAATAAAAAGTATATACAAAATGAAGTAGCTATCATTTTGAAGCACATTCAAGGCCAAAAATATTATATCACAAATTTGGAATAATATTTTTTTTTTGCAAATATTTATCTCAAAATGTGTGTGGGTGTTTGTATATATCTATATGCACAAGGATTGGTATACCTAAACCAATACATTACTGATATATAAAAGGCAAAAATAGAATAAAAAAAAAGCCATAAAGAAGACCAAAGACGACTCGAAAGTAAAAGGATATAAAAAAGGACAACAAAAATTGTCTTTTACATGTATATATATATATATTTTATAAGAAGAATATCAGAGGGTTCAGGTGGTGTCGCAACTAATATCGTAAATCCTGATCGAATTTGAACAAGCAAACCATATCTTTCTCGATTTTCTATACCCTCTTTTTGATAATACAATAAAAAATAAATAAATAAATAAAATATAAAGTAAATAAATAATAGTATAAAGTATATGGAAAAGAGGAAAAAAAAAAAATTGTCATATAAAAAATGTGAATAAAATTTTAAATAAAATATTTCAATTAAATATGAGATATACCGTTTTTTTTTTCCTTCTTTTCAGCATCAAAGAAAAAGTATATAATATTTTTTTTTAAATAACATATTTCTGTCATATATTCATCATATTTATCTGTCAGTTGTACATATATTTTCTCTGTACTGTTTTATGTATTTTTATGTTGCAGCTGGTGTTGTATGTGGTAAAGGTATATAGTCGAGACCAAGTGGAAACTTGACGCTTGTCGGAAATTGTTTTCGGTCAAACTGAGCATTTATAAGTCGTAAAAGACCAGCAACGCTTTTCACTGAAATGATCTATTAAAGTTTTACGATGTATTTTTGAATACATCATTTCTCGTCTATTGCACCATACCATTTTGTATGCATGTATATTTTTTATTTAATATTATTATTATTATTTTTTTTTTTTATTATATTTTGTATTTTATATTTATATTTCAAACTGTACTTATAAATTTTATGACAAATATAAAGTAATTAAAAAAAGAATAATAATAATAATACTTATTGAAAAATTATTTTTATTATTTTTTTAAATTAATGATTATTTTTATTATCTTGTTGAGATAATATTTGATGTTTTAGTTAAACTATAAATAGAATATCGAAATTAGCTAACCAATTTATATTTATACAGTTGAACCAAGAATCATCCTGTAACTCAACGCGTAATGAACTTGTGAATATTTAGTGGGATAATTGGACAGTACGGTAGAATGAAGAACAGTATTGAAAGTTTATATATGATGTTCATAAAACTCTACCAAGTTTAACTCTTTAGATTTTCAATTAACTAAATTTATTTGTTATTTTTATATTTATATAATCATTAATTTATATGATATATATCAACTACTACTACTTGATAAAAAAATTTTTAAATATAGGTATATATTATTAAAATAAAAAATAATATATAAAATGTTTCAATTTTTTTATCGAATAATGTTTTTAAAAAGGTTAAATTCTTCAAGATGGAATGTAATGATTTCCATGCACCTTGTACGTTTTTTTTTTTTTTTTTTTTTTATTTCATTTACAAACCAATATATGAACGACGAGTTTTCTGCAATCGGTTTCCAATTTGCTACTAAATGGAATTCCATTAAAATTTTCCAAGTAGATATATATTGAAATTTGTTTTTTTTTTTTTACTTTTATTATTATTTTTTATCAATCATGCATACAATACACAGAGCAATCCTAACAGACGAAGATGAAGATGAAAATAAAGTTAGATAAACAAACAAAAATACACTCGATGAAAATGATGGAAGTGAAAAAATAAAAAAATAAAAAAAAATGTACTTTCATTCATGATCGTCTATCTATTTCTCTCCTCTTTCTCCATTTACTGTCTGAATACGACATTAAGCGACTTCAAGGCAACTGGAAATTTACTATGTTATATATATATATATTATATATAAATTTAAAGAGAGGTCCTGGTTATATTGGCAGAGTAAAAAGGGATCAGTGAATGAGAGAATATCGTATACAAGTACAGAGTAAGATAGCGGGACAGGCAATCGGACAAGTAAAAGGTGACAGAAAGTCTACTACATTGAGCCTCGAACACGAAATACGGAATTTAAGTGTCGTCTCACTGATGAGATCTTTTTTCTTTATTTTATTTTATTTTTTTTCAATTTCTTCTTTTACTTGGCATCTTTTAGCTGCCTTGCATTACTACATTTTCAAATACACTAGAGCGATCCCCAGAGAACATCACCATCTTGTCCTCATCTCAACTCAATAAAGAGACTTGATATCACATCATTTCAATCTATATATATATATATATATATAAAATTTATGGCACAATATATATATTGCATTTTATTCACCTGATAAATCATCAATTCACAAAACACATTTTATTACAAATTAATATTATGTTTTATTATTTTTTTTTTCAACTTTTCAATTGAGTATTTCAATAAAATATACATCACAAAGATCTATATTTATCTATTTATTTATTAAAATTTTTTTTGATGATTAATCTGATTGTATTGTACACTCGGCAGATTGTGGCCAATCACAAACCTTCAGAACCGAACTGAATTCAAGTCCATCGGGACATTTCATCAAAATTGGATTTGGACCAACACAAATATAGTAAGTACTACAGTCCTTTGGATTTGCCAAGAGAATTGCTTTGTCATTGTTGTTGTTGTCATCACTACTATCATAAATATCACAGTCAATTAGTGATGGTAATATATCTGATATTGTTGATAATGCTGGTGTTGTTGGTGGTCTCCATGATATAACATTATTTACCACAAATATCATAAAAATTAAAACTATTTTACCTATATATATGAAATTACACTTGGCTATTATTATATTTTATTAATAACTTGATTTTATATATTAATTAAAACCTCACCTTTCATGTTTTTATATAGTTACAATATGTATGTCTATCAAGATTTCTTTGATAATTGAGAAATCACTCACTTGTCGTATTTATATATGAAATTCAGTTGCAATGTTTTATCAATTTTTTATCTACATGGTCATATTTTTCAATCAGTATTTTATTTGTAAATCAAGATAATTCAACCTCTTGGAATTGAGGATTTGTTTGTTATACATAAATATAATTTTTCAATGACATACTTTCAAGAACATCATAATTTTCCATTTAAAAATTATTAGTAACTTGTTTATTTAATTAATATATATAAGTATAACACAATTATTGTAAATAGTTTTAAATATGCTTGCATACATGTCATTCGCATGATTTTTTTTGTTTAAAGTGTAAATATACCTATATCTATATAAAAATATATATATTGTAGTTACATATTACAAAGGATTAAAAATTTTTTTTGTTAAAGTTTTTTATTTATGTGTATTTGCTATTGGTTGAGTGTACTTATATATATATTTGGTAGTAAAGAGAAGACTCCAGGACCTTCTCCTTGACACTCGGACAATACAGCCTAGCAAGTTGCTGTCGCACATTCACTTGCTGCTTATGGCGTTTACACAATGCCTATTGTCATTTAATACAAGCATATGTGTGTGCCCGACGCTTTTATACAACAAGTCTTCAGTAAAGACGAAGATGACGATTAACCACACCTACAACTATATGGATCTCTATATATGTACCAACCAAATATATATCAACTTGATGTAGGTATATAGGTATATTATTATTTTAAATATATATTCATATTCATAAATAAATGAATATTTATACTTTTAAAATTGATATATTTACTTGGATAATACTTTTTTTAATTTTGTAAATAATTATCGTTTTTTTTTTTTTTTTTTTTTGATACAGAAAAATGTTGGTGAGTATTAGTCACACAGAGCCTTGGGATATTTTCACCAAGAGGAAAAAAAAATGTATATATACAGGGAGCATAGTTAGTATAGTCAGTATAATAAATTTGTTTGGTCCGTCGGAGCGGGAAAAGTTTCCAGTTACCAAGACGATGAATATTTTAGAGTTGGACCCGTGAGCCATTGGGTGGTACCGAGGGTTGTATAATTAGCGGTTAAATTCAAATTTTGAATATTACGTAAAAAGTTTAAAAGCCAAGAAAAAAATTTAAAAAAAAAAAAAAAAAAAAAAGTGAGATGTTGAAGATGATTCTCTAGTGGCAACTTTGAAAAAGTCTTGTCTTTATCCTTTTTAAAAGAAATAAAAAATATTAAGACTTTTTTTTTTTTTTCCTTTAAGATTATAGTAAAAAAAAAATATTATTTATAAATGATGAAATAAAAGAGAAAGAAAAAAAATGTCATCATTGAAGATATCTCGATTATTTGACTAGATGTTTGAAAATGCGAACAAGCACTTGGCCATATTGGCACATACACTCGTGTCTAACACCGTCTGCGTTTTACGGTCGCGTATTCAGCATTTTTCCATATGGAAAAATCAACTATTATACATATATCTGTATATATAAACTTGTTCATTTCTTATTTTGCATTTTTGGTCTTGCCTTTTTATTGTCAGCCACCGTAGGATTAAATATGATATCAAGAAAATTGAATTCATAAAAAAATATAAATAAAATAAAAAATATAAGTAATAACGTTTATTGTATATACGTTTTAAATTTTTATCTAGTATTTTTATTTTATTTAATATATGCCTATGTTCTAGTCAATTGATTTATCATCATTAATTATTTCATATTTACTCTGTGTAAATAAATTATGATGTTTATAATTCCACTTGATAAATTTTATAAATAAATACATAAACTTGAATCATTGAAAATTATGATCATTAAAGTATAATGATTCATAACTATATTGAGAAAAAAATAAGCATCATTATATTGGAATATAGATTTAAATAATATCAGTAATATCATATCATATTATATCAACATTAAATATAAATTTTTTTATTTTTTTTTTTTATTGAAACTTTTATCTTATTTTCCTTGAAATTACTACGTGAATTTTTAAAGAGGATTTACTAACAATTGAAATTGAAATAATACCAGTACATGTTTGTGAAAAACACTCATAAAAAGAATTAATAATTAATCCAGTTTTATAACAACCTAGGTTATATAAAATGAAAATTAAATTTCATTTGTGATATAAGAAAAATAAGATTTTTTAATTATTTTTAATAAATAAATAAAAACAATATAATTTTTAATTAAATTATTTTATCAATTTATGATCATTAATAATTTTAATCATTTAAATTATATAATTAATTTATAATGATACATATAATGACATATGAAAAAATAATAATATTTTATATAGGTATATACTTATTACAGTTAAATCAGTTAACATATGCGTGTGATAATTTAGTTATAAAGTGAAACAATAATAATGAAAAACTGGTAAAAATTTTTACAGCCCTATGGACAAAATAATTTGGCAACAGATGCGCTTCGCGTTTTCGAACCATCCAACCAAAAATAACCGGCAATAGCAACCGTAACCAGGATCCTCACACTCTTTTATAATATAAACACCCCCCGATTGTCATATACCACCATATTCACTGTCGCAATGTAGGCAATGGCGCCAGAGGGAATGACAAAATTTTCCACAGATTTTCATATACATCTATACAATATATGCAAACTTAAAAATTTTTTGAAATTTTAAACACACACAAGTGTCAAAAAAAAAAAAAATTCATATTCATCGAATAATCATAAATATATTATTATTTTTTAAAAATTGAATTATAAAATTTGTACTTTTTTATTCTTATATTTATAAATATATCGTTTTTATTTAAAAAAAAAAAAAAGAGAAATTATAAAAAAATTGAGTAAATTTTATTACAAAATTCTTGTGTTAGACTGAAAGCAATAAAGCTATATTTCGATCGAGCGTCTTTCCTAATGCTTCTGATTTATAAAGGCTTTTAGCCAGCTCAACGGGGCAAAAAATCATCCCCAACATTATAACTACAAAAAAAAAACTAAGCTTTCACTGTAAGATATTTTTTGCCATGAGCAGTAAAACAAGATATCAATATATATATAACAAAAGTTAATTTATTTAGCATCAATTTGGCATTCATTTATATAACATAACAAAAAAAAAAAAATTGATATATAAAAAAGAAACCAAGTATAAATGTATTACAACGTATCATGTAAAATAATATAATTATTATTATTAATTTTTTTTAAAAACTTCCCCTTATAAAAACACACCAATAAATTTATATGAATGTATTAACTTTTGTTGTCTAAAAACAATGTTTGATGAAGAAAAAAAGTATATTTAAACTGGGGTGGTTTAGCACCATACCAGGGGGTGACAGCTATGAATTTAAATTTGTCTAATTAGTAGGTGTGGGGTTTGATGATAATGGTGGTGGTGGTGATGAATCCACTACTAGAATAGGTCTTGATAATATATTAATACATTATTTTATACTCTCTCAAATTTTCTCTCTATATCTTTTACTTTCTTTACAATTGGGGTTCACACAGTATTTTCAGTTCTCTTGATATTTTTGGTTGGTTGGCAAGGACCCATCGCCGCTTGACAGATCCTGATATGCTGGTGACTCTTTCATAACATGATAACCAGAGCGAAAGAACACCCGCATATCATGTCATGCATATTATACATATAGATGTATAAAATTTGTGTAGAAATAAAATAATAAATGAGTTAAATAGAATGGATATGTAATCTATTAAAAAGAGAAAACTATATATATATAAACATTAAATACAGAGACAAAATGTGAAATAAATAAAGAGAGAAATTTTTAGTGAAACTTGAGAAGCAAGGGGATGTGTATAAAAGTATAAAACACCTGACTGAGATTTGTTGCTTCTCACGTTTTAACCAAAATTTATTTGACGCTATGGCTCCGTGGGTTAATTAACGTCCGGTGGTAGATTCGCGCGTGTACAATACCACCCAACCATGTTTTTTTATTTTTTTTTATATACCTATATACTCTTGTATACAAAAAAAAAAAAAAAAAAAAATTACTTTTTATTCAAATTAAAATACTAATTTAAAAAAAAAATTAGAATAAAAAAAAACTTCAACAATTGGACAAAGTCTATTTATTCATTTGAGTTTAAATACTTGTATATATATATAAATTTTATTAATTATTATTATTATTTTTTTTTTTTTCTCAAATAAAATATTTAAAATGTAAAACTTTATTTCAAGTATTCATGCAGGTATATACACAAAGTCAGTGTGCATTAAGTTGAAAATAAAATCACAGTCTGCACGTAGAAGCGACAATTTCTCTTTCATTTTAACTGTATATATATATATAAAAGAGTTTGACTCTGCACCCACAGTTATATATGGAGAAAATATATAGTATAGAATATGTATATAAAATTGTAGCTGATGGTACAGTATAAAGGGGGGTTGCAAGTACGAGTGAGTATATAAAGGGTTTGCAAAGTGACTCGAATTGCGCTACGCTTGACTTTATGAGTCTCTGAGTATTGCTAATATCTGCGAGCACAAGAGAAGCCATAGTACATATATATATAAAGCACCTTTGCCAAGAACTGAGACTGTCGAAACTCCTTAAACCACTTTTGGTCGACCCTCGGCGACATTTTTAGTGGCCATCAAAAACCAGAGCTGGCTTAATTATGAGAGGGGTTCCATATAGCTTCATCTTCAACTCACATTTTCTACGTCAATGTATATTATATACTTAAATGTTCAAGTAGTTTTTATATATGAAAATATTTACAATAAAGTCAAGTTATTTAAATTTTAAATATTATTATTAAACAATTAAGTTAGTATCAATAATATTTTTGTGAAATAATGATAAAATATTGTCAATTGATTTGTTTTTTTTTTTGTAATATTTGAAAATAAAATTGATTTGTTTTTTTTTTCTATAGTTTTATCAAGTTTTTTGAATTGAGTTTATCACACTTTTATAGACAACTTTGATTGTTATTTTTTCATTTTTATTTTAAATATAAAAAAAGAAAAAGCAATTTATAAATCATTCTGGGAAAAAAAAAAAAAAAAAAAGAATATTGTGCAATTTTGACACAGAGGTTTCAATTTTACATTACTCTATATAGACTTCATGTATATTTTAAAAATAAAAAGTTTTTCACCTCGCTGTAGTACATCAAGAAACAAAATTGCAAAAAATAATATGTATATATGTGTGTTTGAATATATAAAAATTTTGATTGTGTATATATATGTAGGATACAATCCTCAGTTACTCTGGGACATGGATAACGCCAAAATTTGATTTTGGTTCAAGAGAAAGATGCTGTATGCTTTTATTTATACCGAGTTTTTTTTTTTTATTTTTTCTACCGCTCAACTCAAAAAAATCCCAAGAGATCTCTTTTCCTTATTCTTATCGTAACGGCTATGCATATTTTACTATACATATATATACATATATTTTTATTATTTTCATAGAAATCTTGGTGGAACCTCTGTGTCATCATCTTCAATTCTCTTTTTGCTATGACTTTTTATATTCTTTAAATTTTGTTTTACTATTTTCATATATAATATATACTCAATGTATTTGATGTAACTTTTTGACATTACTTAAGTATATACATAGACAACCAATCATTTTATTTCTACAGATTTGTGATAAAAGAATAGCAAAAATATAAAATAAAATAAAAAGTAATTTAAAGAAAAAAAGAAAGATAATTTTCTAGCCAATCTGTATAGATGACTGGGGATTAATGCCATTCATAGTAAGCCCAAAAGATAAAACCTCAAGAATATTCAAACAAGTTAAAACTTAATTCGAATAAAATTTAAGATTATTTTAGTATGCAAAACGTCCGGTCATGTCTAGAGTTTATATTTAATATGTATATATATATAATTGTAAGGTCCGCATAGCAAAATAAAAAAAAGTATATAAAACTGAAAGTTGAACTCTAGGTTTATATCTATATAGAAATATATAAATACATATATTGCGAGAGCGTGAGCATCCCCGTGGGAATCACACTGGCATAGTTGAAGAAGAAACGTTGGTGTTCCCAACAGCATTCAACCTCTACTTTTCTCTTGCGCGCAATTATCACCATCAAGAACACTACACACCAGAATTTTTTTATTTCATTTCATTTTTTTATTTCATATATAAATTTTTTTTATTTTTTTGCTCTACTTTTCACGTGCGTGACGACTCTTCAAAGAAATTTTTTTTCCCTTCTCTATTTTATCCGAACCAAACAGATACATGTATTTCATCATCACCATCATCATCATCATCATCATCATTATATATATTTATTTATTTATTTTTTGTTTATTTTTTTTTTCCTCATTTTCTGTCTGCAATTTTATCGAAAGAGAATAAAAAAAATTTTCTATATAGAAAAAAAAAAAAAGCAGCTAAATAAAATAATGGCAAAAATAAAAAATATAAAGCCCTTTATTTTTTTATGTATTGATTTTAAGAGAATGAAACAATGAAAATGCGAGTATTTAAGTAAGGAAACAAGCTAAAATTTAAAGAGAAATTCTAACGCAAACCTAACGCCCGTATGATGGGATATAGACTCGCTTCATTTACATAAACGTAATCCTACTTAGAAGCAACTAGCTAAAATTTTACCCACATTATCTGAGAAATATCTCGACCACTAAAATGGAAAATCAAACAAAGAAAAATGAAAAATTTTCTATAATTAGAATTAAAAAAACAATATAAATTTAATTTAATAATAAAATAATCAATAAAAAATTAAAATAATATTTTTTTTTTTTTTGTTTTTATTTTTATTTACAAAATATTTTTTTTTTATGTACACGTTATACGCGAATTTTTATAAAATTTATAAATATCAATATTGAAAATTTTCAAGTATAAATTTATTATATATTTTGATGTTTATATATATTATGATCTTATTACGTGCATGAACGTGTCCAAATTTATATCCGGCATGAAAATATTCGGTTCACCTGCCGGACACAAAATAAACTTGTTTGTTGATCATATTGCCATGACAAAAGGGCGATATAAAGCACACAACATATAAATAAAAAATAATAATAAATAAATCTGACAAAATATATAAGAATATAAATATATATAAGTACTGTATAAAAGAGGACATTTATATGGCGTTTTTCTTTTTTCATTTCTCTATTGAGTGATTTTTGATACGAGCACAATATGTGCACGTTTTAAATTTGATCGATAAAGTTTTTCATAGTAAACACATGAGAATTATATATATGTATGGATATTGAACTGAAAGAACCAGTTTTTTTTTTTTTTTCATGTATATAGTTCTTGGTCCATGTTTTTGAATGCATGATTCTAGATACGACAACTGAACTTTCACCTTGGTCTTGTCCGGTTTGACGGCGTTGCACTTTGCCAGTGAGAATGCTTGCCATCATCATAAATGACCCATTGACCCAAATGCGTAAAAATTCAAAGGAAATCGTCCTCAATTTTTTATCCAGCAATTTATGTCTTGTTTTTTATTTTTTTATCATTATTTTGTCACTTATGTTTTATTTATTTATTTATTTATTTATTTGAATTGAATAAATCTATTGAAATGAATTATTGAATAGATTTATAAAAAAATTAATGAAATAAAATAATATAAAAATAAATAAACATACATGCAAAATTATAATAAAAAATTGGGACTAGAATACCAGACGTGTCATGATAATCAATCAAACAGATTTACATGTTTGATAATATGAATAATGGTTACCATCTTTCAGTTTGTAAATTACAAAATACTATGTTTCTCAGTGAACTATATAATAATACTTTGATTCAGTGGACAAATGACGGTTAAATGGGTAACACGCAATGGGTGAAAGTCGATGATATCTTGCATTTCCGCTGACGCAAGCTGCAAATAAATTATATTACTTGGTAACAGCATCTTCTGTGTTAAAAAAAAATTAAAAATAAAAATAAAAAACCTCCCTATAGTTTCATTTTAAATTATTAATTATTATATTTTTTTTTTTTTTTTCTTATAATTATAACGATAATAACTACTTAGACTTATGAAGCCTTTTGACTTGGCTTTTCTGATTCACTTGGTTTTTGTGATGTTGTTTCACCAACAACGCCTTCACTTTTTGATGTTGATCTTGTCTCTTTATTTGACTCTTCATGAACGATATTATTATTGCTATTATTGCTATTATTGTTATTATTATCATTATTAATAATATCGCTATTACTATTATTAAAAAATAATGCAATATTTTCAGCGTGCATAGTTGCAAGATCATTATTAGAATTATTATTATCTAAATTAACAGCAGTAGCAGCAGAAGATGAAGATGCTGATTGACTGAGATCTTGATGAGATTCATAATTTTTTTGATCATTAACTTGTTGAAGTGATTGTGATTGTGGTGAACCTTGAATTGAAATAAGTTGTGGTGTTCCTTGTTGATTTGGTTGTTCAATTGCAGCAAGAATATCTTGAAGAAGACCATTTGATAATAAACTTTCATGTCTTATTGTTCCATCTGAATTTTCATTTGCATGTGGATCTGCTGGTTGAACTTGAAGGGTATATGTACCTTTTGATCCTTGAATTTGAAAACCATCACGTGATGCACCTTCAGCAGCAAGAGTTTGTGCAAGTGCAAGAGTAGGTTCATCTTGTATTTGTGATAATTGATTTATATTTAATTCATTTGTTGATGTTAACTGGTCAGACGAGTGTTGAGTATAACCTTGAGCAGTAAGAGCAGCAGTCAAGGCCTCAGCTGAATGACCAATTCCAACTTGTGATGATGAAGCTGACCTCAAATCAGTTGTTACACCAGCAGGATTACCATAACTGTCTTTTATATCAGTTTGTGGAATATTATTATGTGGCTCCAATTCTAATTGACTAATTAATGGTAATTGTAATTCATTTTCAATTGTTGGAATTATACCAGAATTTACTTGTCTAAATTGTGAATTATCTAAATTTACAGTATTAAAAGCTGTATTTTTTTGACTACAATCATTTTGTCTAGCAAATTGAAATTGTGGAAGTGGAAGTGGAAGAGAACTTGGACTACCATAAGTTGTAGGTAATTCACCAATTGTATTTTGTTGATATAAATTACCATTATTACCACCAATTGATTGAGATATAAATGAACCAGATGGACCAAAATTTGGTGCACCATAAGTCAATACAGGTGCTGGTGTATTGAAATTTTTAAATGTTAATGGTATTCCATAATTTACATTTGGTGCAACAAAAGATGGAATATTATTTTCAAAGGTTGATGGAGCACTGTGGAATGTAACTGCATTTTTTGTTGGTGGTTGTTGTTGGAAACTAAAGTTTGGTCGTCCAAAATTATTAGTTATTGAAGAAGATGATGATGATGATGATGCTGAAGAGGAAGAGGAAGAAGAAGAAGAAGGTGGTGGTGGTGGAGCTGAATTAAATTGACGATAACGATGAACTGAATTTAAAAGACCTGAAGGAATGGTTTCACGAAATTGGTGAGGTGCACGATTTCTTGGTGGACTAAAAGCTCCAGGAGGTGGATGGGGTCTGAAAGAAGGTTGATTACGTTGTGGAGGGAAATTATTGAATGAATGTTGTTGACGATATTGTTGTTTAAATGCTTGCTGATTAAAAGAAGATCCACCAAAGTTGGAGAAACTTTGAGATTGTTGATAAGGACCATTGGCAGAAAATGATGATGGTGCTAATGGAACTCCATATGAATCAGTTAATCCTGGTGATGATGATAAAGATTCTGGTTGTTTGAATGATGATAATTCATCTTGACTACTAATATGATTAGAAAGTTCATTATCGATTGATGTAAAAAATGTTGGTGTTTTAGATGTTGTTGGAAGTACATTAATATCTTTTGCTGGTTCTTGAATATTATGAAGTGGTTCATGTTCAGGTAATTGTGGTGGTGGTAATCCTGTATCTGAGCTACTTGGTACAACAGCCTGTCGAAGATTATGATCTTCTTGATTATGTATTGGTTCACCATATGAATTACTTGGTACATTCACATTATTGTTGTTGTTGTTATTATTATTATTATTATTATAATTTAAATTTTCTTGATTACGTATTTGTTCATTATATGAATTACTTTGTATATTTACATTATTATTTTGTATTTCAGGTTGTTGATATGTATTTGGTGTTTCAACATGACCAGCAATTGGTTGCCATCCATCAAATTTAATATCTGGTGGTGTAGGTGGTGCAGCAACACCTGTTGGTGGTACTTGTGGAGTTTGTGGAAAAGCTGAAAATGACTGAGTTGGTGGACCATATTGATTTTGAGGTCCTGAAAAATTTGGTGGTGGCTGATTATTTGGTGGACCATATGATTCTAATGATATTGGAATTGGTGGTCCATGACCAGCAGGTTTTGTTACAAAACGAGTTGGTGATTGTGGTAATTTCCATGGTGAAAGTTTTAATGGACGTGAACCAAACTGTGATTGTTGAATATTACGTGGAGGTGAATAAAAAGACTGCTGTTTTAATCCAGATCCATGTCCTGGTGGTAATGAAGGTGGTACATCTAATGATGTTGGTGGAAATGCCTGTTGTTGACCATGATTTCCTATAAGCTCAGGTGGTCCATAAATTGGTGCTGGTCCAGTAAAATGTGGTTTTGGTGGTGGACCATATTCATGGGTTATTCTATCTTCTATTATATTATTATTATTATTATTATTATTATTAATTTCATCATTGTTAATATTTTTACTGCTACCTTTGTTCAATACACCCATTGATTTTTCACCAATGAGAAGAACAAAAAATATTGTAATTGCCACCTGAAATAATGATAACAAATAATGATAATAATATCAATTTTTCATTGTAAATTGTAAATTAATAATGAAAATGTGGAAAAATTAATTAATTTAATTGAACAATTAAAATGATAAAAGCACAAAGACAAGCATAATTCAAATATAATTTACAATATATGTACATTGTAAATTGTTGGATCGTTAAGCATGCACTATCACAAATGCTCACTAGCATCATTTGCACTTTCAAGCTGATATCCCAAGGGATCAAAAGGATAGTACATTTGTTTTACTTTGATTTTTATAAAATTTATATATACACATTTACAATATCACATTTTTTTTTTTATCAATAATCATCAGTTGTATAAATTAAACAACATTTTTTACACAAATAATTTTTTTAATTCCACATATTTATTATTAATTAAATCAACTTAAATGTTATCATAAACACTTACCTTTAAATTAGCCATGGCACTTAATTTTTATTTAACACTTTTTTTTTTTTTTTTATCAAACACTTTAAATGAATTTTAATAAACCACACTCACTATAATATCTCATTCAACACACGTTTATTTGTTTTTTTTTTTACTTTTACTTTTAATTAATTAATTTTATAACTAAACAAGTAAAATTATTTAAAGAATAAAAAATTATTTCACGTATTGCAGACAATCATATCGACAATTGAATTTAAACAAAACTTGGAGGTGTTTGTCACGCACAATATCCCTCTTAAAAAATGATCAGTTTCAGAGCAGTCACCGGCTTATATAGATTCTCATTGCCTTATAGGTAACTTGTTAGTAAACGAGTCGTCATCAAGCGCCAACGTATCAGAATATTTCAATTGGGGAAAGAAAAAAAAAATACAGAGAAGACTATATGAAGTAGTAAGAGAAAAAGCAAACAAGAATCAAACTTATAATGGTGGGGAAAAGTTGAAAAAAAAATAAAATAAAATAAATATAAATAAATAAATAAATATCTTTATGGAGAAAGTAGGCTGGCCATCATTGGTAACCGTCAGTGGGGTAAGAGGAGTTGAAAAAAAAAAAAAAAAATCCACCAACAAGTAGAAACATCTTCACATTAAAACGTTATGTTAAATCTTGCAATAATATTACATCCCTTCTTTTAGTTTATTGACTATTTAAAAAATCACTTGAACATGACTTGTAATAAACTAAATTTGTTTATAAAAAAAAAAAAAAAACTATATACAAATAACGATTTCTAGTTAATGCTGGTATTGAATTTATAAATGAAACAATATATCCGGAACAAATGTAAATTTAAAAATAAAATTTTCAAATATAAATAAAAAAAATATGAAAAATATATTTATGCTAAAAAGAAAAATGACTATAAAATATAAATAAATTATATTTAAAATAATAATAATAATAGTGAAAAAATATTAAATAAAAATTGATGATGAATTTATTTGATGGTCAAGGTGATGGGCATGTGTATGATCAAATATTTTAAGGTCACGATTGGAATGCATATACAGGTGTGCCATGTAAGAAAAAAAAAAAAAAAGTAAAATAAATAAATAAAAAACTTTCATTTTATCTCATCTCTTTGGTTATCAAAAATAACAGTGGCTGTTGCTTCTGCTGTTGTGTTTGGTTATATAGTTACTGTTTTTGTTAGTGTATACATTAGAAATAGACACAAGCTATATATGAAAATAAAAAAAGCTAAACCGTTTAGATTTTTATTTTATCTTTTATATCCTTTTTTTATTTCTATCTGTGTTTTTTTCTATTCACATATATCCAGAGAAATCATCGATAAAATTTTTCCTTAGCTATACATATAAGAGATTTCAACGATGGGATGATGAGGAATCTTCAAGTATCAAACTACATGAAGAAGGAGGAACAACCTCCTCGAGACCAAGGACATCACGTGATTATGACGATAGTCACGAGTACGCGATCTCTCCACTTTCGCTGCACTTCAACATTTATAACTTATATATTTATGTTTTTGTGGTATTACTTGATTTTTAGCACCAACAATATAAAACTCATAACTTGGATATATATACCCACAAAAAAAAAATAAAAATAATGATAATAATGCTTTGAATCTATGCTCAATTATTGAGATAATCTCTGTCTTGCCAAGTATGGCACAATGTCACAACCCATATATAAGTATATAGGTATATTCAGAAAATATAATATGTATTTCGACTACTACTATACGCATATATTTTACTATTACGTATATATATTACAAGTATAGCAATAAAACAAGACGTAAAAGGAAACGATGCCTAAAAAAAAAAAAATAAAAAAAATAAAAATAATAAAAATATCTCTCACACAAGTATTATTTTAGATGATGTTATTACGCAAACTATCTGTTATACTTAAAAAATTTAAAATCTTTATATTGTGAAGTAAAAAAAAAACGAAATTTTTTTCGTAATCAGAATAGTCTGTGTTAAAACAACTAATGAGCCCAGTCTCTCTCACAATAACAATGCATGTGAGAATCTTTGCGATATAAAATAATGATTCATTATAAAATAAAAAAATATAAAAAAAAAATTAATCTTTCATAAGAATTTACAAAAAAAATATAAAGTCATTAACTTATTCAAACAATCCAATTAATAATAATTAAATTATTTGATTTATTTTTTATTCATTTTTTTTTTTTTCTGTATACAGTTGCAGCAGGAGGTGCATACAAAATGTTTGTACAAGATGAAAAATAAATAAAAAATAGATAAAAGTTATTAATCATCAATGAACCAGTCCATCAAGTATAAATTACAAGAAATTAAAAAAAGTTAAAACAAGTAAAAAGTTTAAAAGGGTGAATGATCTGAATCGAGTTTTCATTGCGTGTAATTGCGTCTATATAGTTGTGTATGAAGTTTCAATATTATATCCAACATACCAACAGGTCATTAACATACATTCCTCTTATATACAGTTGGTATCTTCTTCTGTCTCCAAGTCTATACCAGCATATACATATACATACACTTTCTCCTCATACGGAAACCGGAATCGACATACAGAGAGTACCGTGAGATAGTAAGTTTACATGTCAAGTGAGCATATAAAATAATCATTAACGACACTCAATTCTTTCAAAATAAATTTAATCCATCATCAAATTTTATAGACAAAATTATACTTAATTCAAGCTTGACCTTTTATGTTAAATTACTGTATAATATTATTGCAATTTTTAATTTAATTTAATTTTCTATTTTATTTATTTTTATTGTTTTTCATTATTATATCCATTATCTAAGTTGAAATATATATATTTATTTATTTATTTTTAATGTGAATCACTCTCTCAGAATAACTCGACATCTGTTATATGTAATGTAATGTAATTATCTTATCATTTCATTTTTCTTGTCCATTTTTTTATCTGTATTTTTATGTTCATTTGTATGACGTAAATCATGAGTCTCTTGAGTATAACCAAGACAAGTCATATATATGAGAAAGCGTCCTTGTGACTTGAACTTGGGTAGTATTTTTTTCTTTCTCTCCAAAAAAAATTAAATTTATACGTCAAAATTCCAACTATTGATTGTCATTATAATAATATATATAAAATTTTAATGCTTGATTCCACTTTCAAATATTGTTTTTTTTTTTATTTTATAATTATCAAAAAAAAATACTAATGATTCATTCATTTAATCGTTTAATCAATTTTATATATTTTAAAACTAATATAATTGCCAAAAAAAATTCAAATGAAATAAATAAATAAACTTGATCAATTACAAATATCATCAAATTTAAAAAAAAATAATAATAATAATTTTTAATTGGCTATTTGTATATTTTCCCTGAATTTTTGATATTAAAAATTTGAACAAAAAAAAATGAAAAAATTCCCATAGTTTGTATGAGACACGCTCAAGTGATTGCAGAGATAAATTTTTAAATATATATATTTTTTTTATTAATTTTTTTTTATTTTATTGGTAAAAGAGATGTAACTGGCACGAAAGTGACCACAACATTCGCTTTCCGCAACAAGACTTTACCAGTCGCATGACCAATAACAGTATCCGGCAAATAAACGATAAAATTTACGCTCATTATTACGTCTCATTCAAAAAAAAAAAATTTATATATATATTTCTTTACAAATATTTGTGTAATAATATATATTATATATTTAATGCACTTTGAAGAAATAGTGTCATTAAATTAATTAACTAAAATAAAATTATTCATATATGTATTTTTTAAATTTATAAATTGATTGTTAATAAAATATCTAGCTATTATTTTTAAAATACAGTAATTTTAAAAATAATAACTATATATATATTATAATGAAAATTTTTAAATAATGGACCACTTTCTTATTAGCAATATATATAAATATGTTATATTCATGTATCGAGAAATACAGTGTCTTTGACATACTGCCTTGGGGCTTTGGCACGATAATCATACACGAGTCCAACTTGGCCCAAATAATCTCAACGAAATCGCCAAAAATCTGTGTCAAAATAAACTACTAAAAATTCGAATGTATATAATTAAATTTTAATAGTATAAATAATTAATTTCTTTTCTCAAATTAAAACTAAATAATTAATCATATTTTTTTTTTTTTTTGTTAATAAAACTTTTTCTTTTTTTATTTTCAGTGATAAAAATAAAAAAATAATAATAATAAATCAATTTAAATAATTTAAATTAATAAAATAGAAAATAATTTTCACTGTAATTATTTCTCTGTATAGATATAATATATTATAATAATAGTATATTTAATGAGTTGATTAAACTATAGTTGCAAATATCAATAGAAAAAATATCATAAATATATGACGTTCCCATGATTTAATGAAAAAAAAAAAAAAAATTTAGAAATTTATACATTGTTCATCAATGATAAATATTCATAACAAATAATCATCAATTTTCTATTTGAATGATTGAATAAATATTATAAATGATTGCTCATTTATATATTTAACAATAGATAATTAAAATATTATATAAAATTATATAAATAAAAATTTAATTTAAAATTGTAGCAATAATAGATATGTATGATTAATAAACTTGATATAAATTTTTGAAATAAAAAAGAATTAAATGGAAAAAGAAAATACATCATTTAAAATAATTATTATAATAATGATATTGAAAAGCGAGAATGAAGATGCTTAATAACAAAACAGTTAGAGATTACGAAGATTTTATCGTAGCTTAATGTCGATATTTTTTTTTTTTTTTTTTAATGATTATACTGGCATTCGGGATGTCTTGTCTCCTCAAAAGTCTATACTGTTCGGTGAAAGTTTTATTTCCGCCTCTTCAAAATTCTTTACTGATGAATTTGATATTACAGTAACACTTGCCCCACACCGATTAAATAAATATTCAATAGGTAGATTTAAAAATTTATTTGAAAAAAAATTTAACCACGAATAGATCATGTTATAAAAGATCAAGATATATTTACAAATAAAAACACTCAAAGTATATATATTTTAGAAAAAATATATAAAAAATATATTGACGCGTGGAAATAAATTTTTTTTTTTTTTTTTTTACTTTTTACTTTTTAAATATATGGTGACAATAATAATAAATCAAAAATACTGGTGAGAGTCGGTGAAGGTCACAATCACACAAGTGGAGATTTTTTTTTTTTTTTTTGGCAAAAAAACATTGTGACTATACTATCTCTTCAGAATGTATGTCAAATTTAAAGTTTGGAAAAGTTTTAAAGAAAAAAAATCCAAAAGAAGAACAAAAAAAAAAATTAGATAATATTATTATACGAAAAAAAAAATTAAATAGATTGAATAATTTTTAGTAAATTGTATATTATTAATTTTTTAATTAAACATTACTAATTAAAAAGAGAAAAAAATCTGAATAAAGTTTATCAAAATTTCCAATGAATTTTAATAATATAATTTAAAAAATTTAATTTTTATATTTAATTTTTTTTTTTTGTATTGTAATGATAAGTAACTAAATTTTTTTGATATTTAATTTAAAAAAAAAACTATTAATGAGTATTACTCAAGACCACCAAGAAACAAATAATCTCATGCTGAGAATATTTTTACCAAAAAAAAATATATAGAAATTGAAATTAAAAAAAGAAAAAAACATTCTTAAAATTAAATTCGAAGAATCTAATAAATAACTTCCAATATAGAGAAAGTATTTCGATTATTTTCGAATTAAATTAAATACTTTCTTTTTTTTATTTTTTAAAAATTCTTTTAAATGCGAAATATTTAAAAATCACAAAAATAAAAAAAAATAAATATATATTTTAATAACTATATACATACAAAATATTATTAAATTTTTTTAAAACAAAAAATAAAAAAATAAGAAATATAATAAAAAAAAACAACTTTTATATGTTTTCATTGTAATAACTATGACATTTATCGTAAGACCATTTTTTACAGTACCAAAGTACAAAATAAAAGTTGAGTATACGCGCTTTTATCGTATCGTTATACATTTTTACTTATAGTATCAGACATTTACCGAGCTTTTCTGGATCGAGAAAAGAATCATAAAATCAAACATATATATATAAAAAAAAAACGATGCAACCATAAGCAACAGACCTGGTGCACAAAATTTTATGGATATAGTAAAAACAAAATACCTGGCATACTGCAGTGTTTATATGCAAAATATATATACACATTTATTTATAAATATAAAAATAATAAAAATAAAAATATTGATGTATTAACTAAGAAAACGATGTATGAAAAATTTATACAAAAAGTTAACGTTAAGCTGTATATATATATAAGATGTTGTGTTAAATATATACATATATATATACCATCAACAGTAACATTACATCTTTAAAACTATCTAGCTTTATATAGTTTATACATATATATTATAAAACATCCCCTTGATGTTCTCATCCTACTCTTATTCAAGCTAAATAACGACTTTAATGGCTTC
The DNA here is from genome assembly GCA_011426435.1 of Lysiphlebus fabarum. Lineage (NCBI taxonomy): Eukaryota > Metazoa > Arthropoda > Insecta > Hymenoptera > Braconidae > Lysiphlebus > Lysiphlebus fabarum. The sequence continues at coordinate 446,933 of WSYQ01001073.1, forward strand.
AACGTCCAAGGGTTGCCGGTAAAAGGGTGCAAGCATTTCCTGACTATCCCGTTGCAAGCACAGATTTAACGAGCCTTTTCAAAAGGTAACAATTTTCTCTACATATATATATATAAAGTCATATACACACATGCCAGTGTATATCATGAACTCATAAACACACCCATCTTTATATACATGTGCACACATTTTTTAAGTATCAATTTTTCATTAACAGTACCCTTGAAAATAGGCAAACGGCATGTATGTTATTATTTAAAAAAAAAAAAAAAAACTGTCTTTATGTATCTATATTGTGTATTTAAAAATTATATTTAATATTAATATATTTTTATTATTTTTTATTTTACCTCGTGAATTATTTTGCAACTTCTAACATTGGCAATTTGAGAGAATAAAGTACAAAGTAATTCCTCAGTGACACTGACATCAAGATTACCCACGTATCTAACATTAGATTTATTATTAATATTTATTTAATTATTATTTTATTATTTTTTTATTTTTCACGAACTTTAATTAATTTATAAATATATTAACTCACAAAGTTTTTAGAGCAGTAATTTGATCAGTCATGATGTATAACACTGCCAAAAACAAAATGTACTACTCTTTAAAAACAATCTTACATAAAGTTATTTTATTTAAAAACGTCATTGATGTTTTTATATATATATATGTATTAACTAGCCAAAAAAATTTAACGTTAAAATATATTACGAGTTTTTTATTTTATTTATTATTTTTTTATTTCACGTAGTGTCATAAATAAATAAAATTTATATTTTTTTATTAAATATTTAATGTTTTTTTTTTTTTTTTTTTTATATATATGTATATATATAATTTGATATCATTATTATTTTTTATAAGCCAGATAAAAAATAACGTTTGTGAAAGTAGCTAAAAAGGTATATAATGTCGTGGAGTTAAGGTTGACGATAGCTTCGTGACGGTCTATTCTATATATTGTTCAAGTATCAGTAAAAAAATATATTAAAAAAAAAAATAGTAACAATGATGATAATAATAATAATAAAGTATATTTATATGTATTTTTTTTTTTTTTTAAATAGTGATAAATCATTTTGAAATTTGCCGAGGCTGACAGAAACGTAGTTTTACGAGGCAATGCACGCAAAATGCAAATACCCTGAGGCAATGTGGTGGGTTTGCACTGCAATTAATTAAAATTTTGTGATACAGTTAGATTCTTATACTATGCATGATGGTATTTTAATATTTTATATATAAATATATATATCCGTCTTTAGAAAAAAATATAGCTAAATGTATGATAAGCCAATGATATTCGACACGATTTTTATATATACATATATTATTAAATTAAACTTTGTAATGAGGCAAAAAAAATAAATAAATGACATTATTTATAAATATATTTATTTTATTTTTCATTTCAATAAACAAATAGATTAAATTTTATATAATTTTTATTTTTGTGTATTAACATAGCTTGTGTATTAAAATTTAAAACGCCAGCGTTAATCACATACGATATGATGGTGTTTGTTTGTTAGTAACAAAACCAGCAAGTGGTGGTGGACCAACTGGTTTGTTGATAATAGGAGTAGTTGGATCAACATTTATTGTTGGTTTATTTAAATTTATAGCACCATCAGTAATTGTACTAGTAGCAGTTGAAGTACCTGGAATAAATGCAGTCGATTGAGATGAAGATGTTGATTGACGTTCAATTGTCATTGTCTGTTGAGGTAATTGTGCATCAGCCTGAATTCCATTTGAACTATATATTTCTTTGAGTATCATCAACATTGTATCTTCAGATTCCCAATAACAAACATGACTTGTTAATGCAAATATATATTCATTTATATATTCAAATGGTGCCTCTTGAAGAACATAATCAATACGTCTACCACCATTTAAATTACCAACTTTAAAATTATTATCTTTATCTTTATCTTTATCATAATCATTATCATATTCATCTTCACTTTCACAATTATTATTTGTATTACGATTATGTAATTGTTTTGCAATATTTGGTGATTTAACCAATTCTTCTTCAACAACTTTATTTATTTCATTTTCAAGTGTTTGATTATCTGAACGATGAAACATTGCCAATTGATAAACTGAATTCCATGTACTTTTAACTGAATCTAATAATTTTTGTTTTAAATCAGCACCAACACGTGCCATTGTTTCTTTTAATTCAAGATGCATTCTTTTTCTTCCTTTATGATGTGGTATAAGCATTGGACGATATTTATGTGCATCTGGATTAACAAGTGATTCAATACGATATGCAACTGGATCAAATGGATGAAATATATTAAAAAATGCTGGACATGTTGGTAAATGAAAATCTTCACCAAGTGTATCAATACCACGTACTGTTACAAACATTCCAATTGGACTACCAAGAGCAAAAAATGCTTTTGGATTAAAATTTAATTGAGGATATATTATAAATGGTTGACCAGTACCAGCAGCACCCTCAACATAACTAACTTTTCTGCTTAATTTACGTTTAACAATTGATCTTGGCATTGGTTTTATTACTGACGACGATGATGATGATGGTGATAATGATGATGATAATGTATTATTATTATTATTATTATTATTATTAGTATGAATATTATTATCATCATCATCATCATTATCATTATTATCTGAATTTTCATTTTCTTCAATTGTATCTTGTTTTTTATCATCAACTGGTGCTTTTTGATGGCATAATAAATCAAATACAATTAAACTACCAAGTGAATGACCACCAAGATAAATATTACCATTAAAATTTGAATTTCTTTCTTTAAATAATGAATGTAATCTATTCATTTCATTACCAACTGTTTGCATTATTGTTTGACAATATGTTGGACTTGTATAAAATAATACATCAAGTAATGTATCATTTGTAAAATGACGTAATCTTGGTATACTTTCAAGTGTAATTGCTTTAAGTTTTTTATCAATTCCAGTATCTTCAGAATGTAATGTTGTATGCCAAGATATTGGTAATACTTCAATTCTATTTACAATACCCTGTTCACCAGCTGTTTTATAGTGTGACTCAACAAGTTGAAGTGATATACTTCTAAATTCATCAACTATTGATAGACATGAAAAAGAAAAAGAAAAAAAAATAATTAATTAATTGTATATTTGATATACTCTAGACATTTTAGTTTTTTTTTTTAATTTCATTAATGTTATTTGGGAATGTAATCTTACCCACTTCCTCGACACTTCTAAATTTGAGATCACACACGCTTCCAATTCCATGAACAAGAAACAAGAGATGATCGATTTTCTCGGGTTCACCCTCTTCAATGTGAAATTCATCGACACCTCTCTTGACCACTTTGACCTTACTTGAAGTACCTTGTAAATACGATCCATTGTTTTCTGAAGCCTTTAATATAAATCAAATAAATAAATAAATAAATAAATAAAAATAAATAATATAATATAATAATATAAATAAATAAATAATAAAACTTACAGATGTATTTCCCCATGATGAAATAAGCTCAGATGAATTTGCTTGAAGATAATGAATTTGTATTGTTGAACTATGAAAAACAACATATTCACCATTACCAACTTCAATTTTACGATTCCAATGTTCAGTTGAACATGCTTGTTTATATTCTTCTTCAAGTCTTGATGCAATATTTTCATCATATGGTATATATTTTGAACCAGTTGGACCTTTATAAAACCATGATGAACGTTTAACTTCACTTGGTTTACCAGACCAATAAACTGGTAAACGTTGACGTTTTAATATTTCAACATCATAACGTCCACCATCAGTTGGTACTTTTGTTTCAGTTGTTATTTCATTTGAATTATGTACTTCTTCAAGATTTAAACTATCATACATTGAAAATGGATGCCATAATATTTTATTTTCAACTTCTGTACTGTAAAACCAGTGATGATATACTGGTCTATATTGCATTTTTTTATCACTACCAGCAGCTAAGCTGTGAAGACTTGGTGGTATTGTTTCTTGTTGTGTTTGTGCACGAACAGTTAATGGATTTATTGATGTTTGAATTGGATTAAGTGTTGCTGTACCAGTTGATTCAGGCATTTCATTTGTCATAAATGATGCCAAAGATCCTGATGACCAGTTATTAATATTATTTCCATCATTAACTACTGATGATGTATTATTTGATGTAAAACTAATTGGACTTTGTGAATCAATATCACACTGATGATGTGTCTTTGATGTATAATCTAAAGGATTATATAATGAAACATTTGAAGGCTCTTGTTGTTGTTGTTGTTGTTGTTGTTGTTGTTGTTGTTGTTGTGGTTGTTGTTCCACTTGTATTGTACCTGAGAATATCTCAATATTATCACTTTTTAATGAATTTTTATTATCAAAAAATGATGTTAATCCTGATGATGATTCAGTTGTAGTATTTATTATATTTGATGAAAAAAAATTATCTGGAGTTGATGATGTTGTAGTAGAAGCTACTGGAGCAGCAAATAAAATTGCTGGTGATTGTTGTTGTGAAATTTGTATTGTCGATGATGAAAATGATTGTGATAAATCTATATCTGCAAAATTATTAGTATTTGTATCGTTTGAATGTGTTGTAGATTGGCTTGTAGATTGGCTTGTAGTTAATGTTTGAAATATAGCATCTGAATCATCTCTTTGATAATTTGCATTAATAGTAGAGTCGGTTAGGAAATAATCAGCAGGTGTATTATTTGGTGTAACAAGATCTTGTAGTTTTTACGTGTTGGTATTTCTTGTGGTTCAGATATTTTTTGATTTGTTGAAAATTCATTTGATAATGTTGAATTTGAAACATTTTCAATATTTTCTATATTTTTATCTTTATCATTTTTAACATATGATAATGTTGTATATGTTGAATTAATAAATTCTGGTTTTGGAATTGTTTCAAATGAATTTTTAGCTGGTATTGATTTTAAATCAGGAGGTAAAGCATATTTTAAACGACGTTGATTACCAAGTCGATAAGAAGATACTGAACCTATGAAAATAAATAAATTAATTAATTACTCAATAAATAAGTTATTTTTTTGAAATAAATAAAAGGGCTTAATTATTTGGCTTACCACTGACTGGTGGAACTGCAGATGGAGGAGGTAAAGCAACTGTTGGTGGTGCTATGGGTCTTGATGGATCATTTGAAGTACCTGGTGAAAAGTGAACTGGAGAATAATGTGCAGGAGTTGAATTTGTTGATAAATTTAATCCTGCTGTTGAATGAATTTGTGGTGAATCAAAAATAGTCGTTTGACTGGATATTGTTGGTGGTGTTGGTTGTTGTTGTTGTGGTTGTTGTTGGGGTTGAGGTTGTGGTTGTGGTTGATCTCTAATTCCAGAGAGTGATAAATTTGGCAGTGATGATATTATAGAAGTAAAATATCCTTGATGTTGTTGTTGTTGTTGATGATGATGATCTTTATTTGTTGTATCTTTTGTTATAGATATTGGCTCAAATTGATGTTGCAAATCACTAACTATATTTGATTGATTTAACAAAATTGGATTTTTAATTTCTTCAATTGATTTTTGTAATGATATTTCTGTAAATTAAATTTTTTTTTTAATAAAATAAACATATTTAAATTTAAAAGCTAACATACTCTGTTTTTTTTTTTTTTTTTTTCTATGTATAACTTATCAAATTTAAAAACAAGGTCTTTTTATATCTTTTTGTATAAATTGATTTCTTAGTATTTCTAAAGCGTCATTCATGACTAACAAATGTTTAACAGGATACTGTAAAACATAGAAAATAATAATAAAATATATAAAAATAAATAAAAAAAAAATAAAATATATGATGATAACATAGTTTTGTTATATATTATTATTTTAAATATGACGCGTGTTATTTTACCGCGAGATTTACTTTATACTATATATATTATGATAAGTGTGTGTCCGCACCCATTACATGTACCTGTTAAAAACGTCAACATGATGAACAATTGTGCAATATCGTATATTTAATGAACAACATACATACATATATAATATATATACATCAATAACTTTTGTAAACCGGAAGATGATGTATACCTTATAAGTAGGAGTGTCTTGGTTGTTCTCTTAGTCAGTATTATCTAGCACCAACATAAGAGGAGCACCATTAATATTAAAAATGGTTACCATGAAAATTAAATATATATTTAAAATATTAATTTTATATGTTGCTAGTGCAACATGCAGTAAAATTTTTAATAATGATTATATGAAAAATGATACTTTTTTAAATTCAAAAGTATTTGGTGACATGATAATTTATAAACCAGAATGGATATTAATTAATCGTACAAGCCAATTTAAAAAAAAATTATATTCATCTGAGAATTCATGTGAGAGGTATATTGTTATTTTTATTATTATTATTTATTTTAATTTTGTTTGACAAAATTAAATATTTTTATTTTATTTTTCATTAGATATTGTATTGAGAATTCAAAGAAACAATCAACTTTAAATGAGCCAACTATTGAGGACAACTACATAAAAATAATTTGGCAAGTTGGCAAAAAAAATTTAACAAAATTAACAAGTAAGAATAAATTATGATTTCATTATAATAATAATTATCATCATCACATTACAAATATTATATAGTCTGAACAATGTATAAAATTAAAATTTTAATTAATAAAATATTTCAATCAAATAATTAATTTGAAAATTAAAAAAAAAAAAAAAAAAAACATTTACCATGGAAATTGCGTTTATTAATATTTTTTTTATATTTATATTTATTCGTTGGAATATATATTTAATATTCACAATTTAATCTATAATTAAACACTGTGTTGTTTTGAAAATTGATATTTAAAAATTAATAAACATTGTTAAACAAAAAATCAATTAATATAAAATTAATTTAAATATAAATTTTTTTAATGATATATTTAATATTTATAAAATATTATTACTAATTCAATGGACTATTGTTTAAGCAAAAACAAAAATACAATCTACAAATGGACAACCAAGAGAACTAGAAAATTTTAACAATAAAATATTTGAAAAAATTCAAAAATGTCAAATTAAATTGAAAATTGATTGTGACAAGTCAAGCCTGAACAATCGAGACAAAATCAACAACAAATTTGTTAGTAATTTGATTTATTTTACTCAATATTTATAATTTAAAAAAATATAAAAAAAATATATATTTGCTTGTTTATTTTATCATTATTATCATTATGTTTCAGAATGTATTGACTGAAAAGACTGGGTTTGGCTACAGTGAAAATCAGTTTAACATTGAACCCAATACAAAGGCTATACGTATTCGAATTGTAGGAAATTTATCATGGATCATGCTTCAAATACCGAGCAGTAAGTTGAGCATATATATTTACAATAAATAATTTTGACATTATTGAAATATTTACTTGATATATTAAGATTTATTTAAATCAATTTATCTTGTGATGATATTCTAAATAAAATCCACAAAAGTATTGCCTCAATAAATCAACAATATCTAAAAATAACATTTCAATATTTAATCTAGTAATCTAATATTGCTTTACTATGAAAACATATTATTATTAACAAAACATACAAATGTGCGTCACTATTTTTACTTGTTATCTTTTTTTCATTTTATTTTATTTTTTTTAATATATATTTGCAATAATGATAGATGATGATAATAATAATAATAATAATAAAATGATAACAAAATATACGTCACGAATAGCAAAACTTTTATTATTATTTATCATAAAAAAAAAAATAAATAAATAATATCGTTAAAAAAGGTTACATGTGTCAGTATGACTATAAACATAAAACTACAAGCTTTACTTTTGTTGTAAAAATTGTTTTTAATTTTTATTAATTTTTTTTTAAGCAAAAAATTTAATCGTAAATTAAATCAATTATAAATATTGAATTACCATAATTTAATTAAAAATTGAAAAAACACTCTAATGAATGAAATTTTATAAATTAATAAATGACAGATACAAAAACATCAGATGAAATTGAAGTGTCACTTATGCGAAATGATGAGGAAAATTTTGTGGAAATTCAAACAATAAATTCACCATCAGGTGACTGGCAATTAAAATTACAAGGATCATCTGATAACGATATATATAATTTATCGATTATTCAGACAAATGAAGAATTTAAAAATACAACAACATCAGTTTATACAAAAACTCAATTAAATGATAAAATTAATTCATATGAAAAAGGTAAATATATAATGATGATAATATTACTAAAAAAATATATTTAAATAATAAAAAAAAAAAAAAATCACGATTACCTGCACTATGTAAAATAGAAGCTCGCGGTTAAACACGCAGTTTTCTACTGACAACAAATTATTGGCAGTAAGCCCGTTGTTAAATAGCTATTTCAACGATTGTGTAACCTTGCTTGCGTACAAATTGGCCTTTGGACGTGATCCGTAGATCCCGTTGCCCTGACAAGCATTTAAATTCATTTAAACGATCAGTAAAAGTGTGATATTAATGCGAATACCAATAAAAATTAAACAAACAAACAAACAAATGAAGAAAAAAAAAAAAAGCTATTTATCTTTATTTATTTTTAGATCCAAATAATCGTGGTGTTGTTATATACTTTGAGGATAATGAACCAATACAATCACGTAATGCTGCACTTAAATATCCAGATGATAATATTAACAATGAAATAATAAAATCAAATAATTCAAATAGAATTATATTTCAAGATTCAAGAGAAGAATTATCAATACAATCAACTGATAATGAAATACAACAAAATAATAATTTAGAAATTGATGATTTATCAAAAACATCAAGTATTACAACTAAAACAACAAGACAATTAATTATTGATATTGATTCAGCTACATCACTCATTGCAAAACCAAATACTTATCATCCTGTTACTTTTACTATTAAAAATAATTATTTATTAGATTTATATTATTTTTTTACACCAAAAAGTTCAGTGTATCAAATAGTTAATGAAAAATGGCCATATGAAAGATGGCCAAGAGAATATTGGATACGTAGTGGTGATACAATTAGAGTAACTGTATTTATTTCAATTCCAAATGTTATTGAAAATACTGTTAACATGGTTACACTTTTAGTTGAAGGAAAAAGTGTTAAACAAAAATCAGCATATATTTATGTCCAGAGTTTAACAAATCAAGTTTGTTTTTATAAATTTTAATCAATTTTTTTTTCTTTCAATATAAAACTAAACTAAAATAATTATATATTTTTTATTCTAAAGATTACTGATGCAACACATCCAACAATTGATTATACATTTTATGATACTTGTTGGGGAAAACAAAGTGAAGAACGTTGTAGTTACAGTAGATGGAGTGTTGAAATGACAATCACTGATACTGAATCAGGTAATTATATAAAATATAATTAATTTTCATAAAATAATAATAAAAATAATTATAATTATAGGTTTAAAAAAAGTAACATCACAGCTTGGTGGTGTACAACCAAAATATGATTATATTGCTGGTACAAAAAATCCAGTTGAATTTATTTATACATCAACATGTTGTTATTCAACAGTTAAAATATCAGCAATTGATGTTTGGGGAAATGAAAATTTACGTGTACTTGATGTTACAGGTAAATAATATTTTTTTTTTTCTTCTAATAATGAAATTATTATTGTTAAATGTCTTTTATTATTTTTTTTATAGCTTGGTGGAATTTAACTGCTGGTGAAATAACAGCAATTGTATTGGGTTTTATTATTTTATTATTTATAATTATTATCAGTATATTATTTTGTGTATATTGGTATCGTAGACGTAAAAGTGCTGATTTAACATACACTTCAAGATATGGATCACGAACATCACCTACCAATAGAGGAACTGAACGTACAAATTTTTAATTAATTTATCTTATTTTTATTTTTGTATATTTATAAAAAAATATTTAATCATTTAAATTCTAGTATTATTTTATGTCATTGACATTAAAAAATTTTATATTTTAAAAATAAATAAATAATATATATAAAACTGTATCTAAATCTGTACCTAAACTACCTAAATGTTTTATTTATTTTTCTATTTTTTATCTTTAAATATTGTCTGACCTTCTTAACTTGTCAATTAAAATTATAAAAATAATTGTTATATTGAAATGAATTAACAAGTCAAAGTATAACTTTAATTTTTATACCTTCTTGGAGTTCATGACGAACTGGTTCTGGTGAAACTGGTGTTACTGGCATAAATAATGTATTTGTATTAAAATCAAAAGGAATTCCTTGTCCAGCTGCAGTTAGCAATGGATTTTGTTTTTGTATTTTTTTTGTATATTCATCCATGTTTACAAATCAAAAACTAATAATATTTAATAATTGTCAAAATAATAATAACAAAAAATTAACCTATTATCAAATGTCACAATATTATCTATCAAAACAAAAAAAAAAAACAAAAATAAGCTATTTAATTAATTTAATTTCACAAATTTTTATACTGAGTTAAACTACTTCCACGTAAGCATATTGAACACGTGAAATGATATATAAAAAATATATATATATGACATATATATTATAAAACTTGTCAATATACATTAACACTGTTACACAAACAAAACATATGTTATCAAAAAATGATAATAAACATCTAGCAAATATATTCCTGCATTTAATTGTACCTTTTACTCAAGTTAATTATAACAAAAATATTTTTAATTAATTGATATATTATTATTATATTTGTTATTGTTAAACAAATATATAAATAACTGTGTTTTTTTTTTTTATTCTACACTACTTTGGGAGTGACAGCTGCTTGCTACTGCTGTGGAAATTTTAAGAATTTTTTAAGCTAAAACTCGGTTGATAATAATGTCTGTTAATGTTTGTAAATGTTGATAAAGAAGACATTAAATTTTTAATAAAAAAATTCAAAAAAAATAATTCTATATTTTTTTTATGTGTCTTTCTCTTTTTAACGTTTCTTTTGTTATTTTATTTATATATAAACACACCCCCTTGTGTTTTTTTTTTTTTTTTTTTGTTTCTATTAGCACGTTTCTGATATCTAACTGTTGCCACGTATTTTATTTTTTTATTTGTCATTTTTCAATTATTATACCTATAAAATTTGTCTACGTATATTAACTAACCAACAAGTTGAAATAAATGAATTAAAAAAACTGAAGATTAATTGCTAATTGTTGTTAAAAAAAAAATTAATTTGTTGATCGCGAATGTCAATGATATTGTTGAACAGAAAAATAAGTTGTTTTTTTTTTTTATTATTTATAAATAATTTTTTATCATTGTTATTGATATATTTATACCAGGTGGGTTTTTTGTTAAATTATTTTTTTTTCATAATTTTTATATAAATGTATAAATAATTTGATATTAATTTAATTAATTGACTCTGTTTGTTATATACTTTGACTCATTTGTTTTTAATTATTTAATAAATGTAATTTTTCATTTTAAGAAATTTATTTTAGCAGTTTTATATTGGATTTGTGGATGATAAAATAATCATTAAGAAATAACATTACAGATCAACTAATAATTAAAGTGAGTTTATATTTAAAAATATATTAATATTTTGTTGAATCATCAATAACGTTAAAGTATATTAAACAAAAAAAAATAATAATAATACATTTATTTTCATACTTTTTTTTTTTTTTGGCTAGATATCCTGTCAATAAACTTGATAATTGATAAAAATGGAATCAAGAAAAACACGTTCATATTTTAATCGTCAAAAAATATCAATGAGGAAACCTCGTATGGAAAGTATTTTATTATCAAGATCCAATGAATTATCTAATGAATTTCCATTTACTTCATGTTCACATCTATCAACTAAATCAGAGTTTAAATCTCAACCTATTTCATCAATACAACAAGATAATGATATAAAAAATACAAAAATACAATTGCAAAAAATAGGTGTTAATGTTGAAAAAGAAAATATTGAAAAATTAGTTGAAAATTCATCAAAACCATTGATAAGATCACAAGTTAATAATGGTAAAACAACAAAGACAAATCGTTCAATTTTTAGACAAGCTCTTAAGGCTGTTGTTCAACAAGTTGAATCAGAAAAAGCAAAAATAAAAGATATAAAAATTGTTAATTCATCAGAAATATTATCATCATCAGTTGCACCAGCTTCAAAAGTTAATTCAAATGACAATATAAATTGTCATCATCATGAAGAAAAAAACGAGTCTAACTTGATGAATTTATCAAATACTACTTTAACAAAAAAATATTCACACCAGCCAAAAACATGTACTCAAACAGCAGCTCAAGAATTACCAACAGATGAATTAAAACTTGATGAAAATAAAAATACAATTGTGACAAAATCATCAATAAATTCTACAGAGAAAAAAGTCGAAAATGATATAGATAATGAAGATTTGTTGAAGAAAATTATGTACTTAATTAATGCCTATCCTGCTGGTATTATTGAACATCAAATGCCAATTTATTACAAGCAACGTTACAATGAAAATTTAACAAAATCTTGGGTCAAATTGATTGCTCATATGGATATCAAAGTAGAGCCTAGTATAGGATCATTCAATATTCTAAGCAAAAAGGTATTTTTAATTATTAAATTATCTATTGAAATTAATAATTTTTTATGAAACTAATTTTTTTGTTTTTTAAATTTAGTAATGATTGGTGTCTATGAAGAATTATTTAATCATAAAATGATTAATTAAATAACTTGCTATTTGCAAAAGACAATTATTGTTCTTTTTAATTTTAATTTACTAATTTTTTTTAAATTAATTTCAACTAATAATTAAATGATAAACGATGAAATATATTTATATAGTTTAACGAAATAAACATTAAATTAATTATATAATGTTTTTGAAAAACGATAACTTTTAAGAACAAAAAAAAAAAATAATAATAAAACCTATAGTATGTATGTTTTAGTTATTTGAGATAACTAAATCAATGTATGTATTGTTGTTCATTGTTTACGAGAATTTTAATTTGTTTTTTAATAATAAAATAGACAAATAGAAATACTAAAAAAATATACAATCTATTGATAATCAATTTTGTTAATTAATTAAAATTATATGATATATTATAATAAAAATAAAAACTTACCTTTGAAAATTAATTATTATAGTTTTTTGTATGCACTTTTTTATATCACTGTTGTTAACAATATTTACATCACTTATTGTTAACAATTATTATCACGACAGTATGAAAAAATAGAAATTAAATTCGGTAATGGGTATTGTCCTGAGAGTTGACAATACAAAAATAAATGTCATAGTTGTTTACAACAAAAAAAAAAAAAACTACGTTAATAATAAAATTTTAAAAAAAGCTTGAAGAACTAGTTTAAGCAAAGAATAAATATAAATTATTCTATAGTTCAGTTTAAAGCTTCATGTATAAGTTGTCAATTAAAAAAAAAAACTTTTTAATCTTGCATGTACAACTATTTTTAAATAAAATAAATAAGTAATTAGTGATAGCTAATACTAAATTCAGTTAAACTCAAGTATCATATAACAAACTCACTGGACCTGGTAAACCTGGTAATGATCTTAAAAAAAAAAGGCAACCAGTGAGTGTCATGATGTATATGAATTTCTTCTCAACCTCACAAGAATATTATTTAATTATTAAAATAATCAAACATTAATATGTACCATTTATGGTAAACTAATTATGTTGATCATTAAAATTTAACATCCTGATGTTGGTGAGTCAATATTGATTTTATAATTTTTCATTTGTACTACTTCAAGTGGTCCACTTGTTTGTTTGATAAATTAATTAATTTTTTACTACTTTTTTTCAACAGAATAAATTACAGGTTTCTACTACAGGTGATTCAAGAAGTAAAATGAATATAAAAACTAACAATTTTTAATTATTCATTTAAGATCATATAATGACTACTTAATAAATAAAAATTATTTTCCCACCCAAAGAAACAGATGGATAATCTGGTAAAAGTACCAGCTGAATGGTATTGATAGTTTTATTATAAAACCAATTTATTACCACACAAGTATCAAACTAGACTAACACACACAAATGAATAACTGATAATCAACATAATTTATCAACTAAAAAATATAGAGATAGATCCTACAGAGCACAACTAAGCTGAATATATATACCTATACTTTTTTTATCTGATACTAGACTTATTGCTATTATGTAACAAACAATTTAAAAAAAAAAAAAAAAAAAAAATTAAATTATTTGTCAAAAATATCAAAAAAAAAAATTAAAAAATAATTTATATTATTTAAAAAAGAGCTATTATATTTTCTAAAAGTTTTTATTAACACTAAATATGTGTTAAAAATAATTTATTATTAAATTTATTGAATGTAATTCAAAAAATGAATAAAAGAGAATTTGAATCTGCAGCCAGAATCGCGCACTTTTTTATTCAAAATGGCGGCCTGGTCACCAGAGACAGCTGCCATCTAACGGAAAAGTGCGCAACAAAAAATATGTGGCGTCATATTTTTTTTTTTTTTTTTTTTGTGAAGAAAAAAAAAAACACCATATAATAATAATAATAATTCATAAAGAAATCTGAATTACCGAATATTATCATGGCCGTATATATATGTATATTAATATATTGATGAATAATTAATTATTTATAAAATAATAATTAAAATAATTTAAAAAATACAACGTAAAACAAGTAATTAATAAACTACACCGAAAAAAATAAATAAATAAATAAATTTCAACCCCAATAATAAATTTGTCTAATAAATATTTTATTTATTTAAAAAAAAAAATCAATAAAAAAAAATCAACTGAATAATAATACGACGTAGAAGGCGTCCATTGCAGACGACGAAAAAAAAAAAAAAAAAAAGCCATTGCCCTCCCCCACAATGGGGCCCATCCAAAAAAAAAAAAAAAAAAATTGAAAAATTTGCTACTCCAACTTCTTCCCCCCTTTTTTATTATTTAATAATATACATTTATATAAAAAAAAAATTAAAATTATTGAAATAATACTAAAAATAATCGACAAACGACGAAAAAAAAAAAAAAAAAAAAAAATTAATTGTTGCGGCGTCCCCCACTCATGGCGTTATTCAATTTTTTATTAATAAATTAATATTGTCGATATAATATATATTATTTTTATAAGAAAAAAAAATAATAATAAAAATCAACTGAATAAAACAACGTAGAAAAAAATAAATGGTTGTAGACAAACACCGGCGAGAAAAAAAAAAAAAAAAAAAAACTGTCGCGGCGTCTCTTTGAATAATGGACTCGTCCACCAATTTTTCATAGCCATTATTGAAATATTAAAAAAAAAATATAAATCTCACTCATAATGAAAAAAAAAAATTAAATAAAGGATCATTAGGATCATCGCATTGAGGTTTTCATAATAAAAAAAAAAAATAATGAAATATGAATTATGAAAAATGAAAAAAAAAAAAAAATCGAGTAAATTTTCAACTTTTAATAAAGCGGCCATTTTGTGAAATAATATGACGCGTAAAAAATTATATATTATAAAAAATTAATTAAAAGTTGAAATTTTACTTTTTAATGAATAAAATAATTAAAATGATGTATGAAAGGGTACAATACCAAATAATAATCGGGAAACAGGAACAAAATAAAAGCAGTACAGCTACTCGGGTTTTGATGAAGATGAAAAAAATGATACGCAATAAAATTCGGGAACCACTTTAAAAAAAAAAACACAACGTTTCACTTGTAATCACAATCACAAACTGACCGACGCTTAACCAAGCGCTCAACCCGTTCAACCCCACTTAACCCTATCCTCTCCTTAAATTCGCGGTGTTTCGCGCTGATTCGCGCAATTAAAAAAAGTGGGGATAATTATTTAGAGTGGGGATATAAAATTTTTGTTTTTTTTTTTAAACAAGGACAGTTAATTCGCGCATGCGCAATTGTAATTTAATATTTTACAAATGGCCGACATTTTTGAATTTCAATTTTGAATGTTTTGAATAAATCTACAATAATAAATAAATAAAATAATAATGGGTGTTAAAGAATTATGGAAATTAATTGAACCTAGTCATGAAAAAGTTGATTTTGATAAATTATCTGGTAAAAAATTTGCCATAGATTTAAGTGGATGGGTTGTTGAGAGTCAAAAGGTTCATCAAGCTGTCAGAGAACAACCAAAAATGTATCTACGGTAAGTTTGGTTATGTTTTTGTTTATATTTATTGTTTACAAAATAAACTTATTAATATAATAATTATTGTTATTAATTATTTTTATAGGAATTTATTTTTTCGTACATCAAAATTATTAATGTCAGGTGTATTACCTGTTTTTGTACTTGAGGGTAAAGTACCAGAATTAAAACAAGCAGTTATGAATGAAAGACATGGAACTCGTCAAGGTAGTGATAAAGGACCAAAAAAAAATATAAGTCGTTCAAGATTTAATAGAGTATTATCTGAATGTCAAAAAATGTTAAAACTTATGGGTTTAACTTGTATCAAAGCACCAGGTGAAGCTGAAGCAATGTGTGCTTATCTTGATGAAGATAATGTTTGTATTTTTATTGATTTTTTAAATGAAATATATCTTATTTAATTATTAAATTTATTTGATATGTTTTTTTCTTTTTTTTTATTTTTATACAGTTGGTTGATGGCTGTATTACACAAGATGGTGATTGTTTTTTGTATGGAGCAAAAAGAGTTTATAGAGAATACAGTGCAACTGAAAATGAAGCACAAAAATTTACAATTGAAAAAATAGAACAAATATATAAATTAAATCGTGAAAAAATGATTGCAATTGCACTTATTTGTGGTTGTGATTATACAAAAGGTGTACCAAAAGCTGGAATACAAAGTGCATTAGATTTTTTTGATAATCATTATGATGATAATATATTGGATGAAATGAAAAAATGGAAAAATAATAATGATTATATAAATGTTGGAAAAAAAGGAAAAAAAGATTTAAAAACATATTGTCAAGAAATTGAAGATTTTCCAAATGAAGATGTTATTAATGAATTTTTAAAACGTAAATGTCAAATGCCATGTAAAATTGATGAATGGTCATCACCAAATGGACCAGAATTAATTCAATTTTTATTAAATAATTTAAATTGGAAATTTGATGAAACATTATCAAAAGTTTTAAAAATTGTTGCTAGATGGCAAATTTTAAATCCAATGCTAAATATAAAAGATAAATTAACATTAAATACTGGTTTTTTAATACCAAATAAAATTGAAAAAACAAGAATACTTAAATCAATACCAATATATGAAATATCATGGAATTATTTAAATAAAGATGATTATTTAAAATATTGTTTAACTGAAGAAGATGAAATAATACTTGATAATGAAATTAAAACACAAGAACCACAATCAAATGTTATGATTAATTATTCAAATTTAGTTGTATCATTTGAAGAAAATAAAAAAAAAATAGCTGATGAAAAAATTGCAGCAAAAAAAGGAAAAAAAAAGAAAAAAATATTATCACAAGAAACAAATAATGATACAAGTCCTGTAAAAAATACAAAAAAATTACGTAAAAAACCAGAACAAGGTTTAAAAAGAATTGATGAAATATTTACTAATAAAAAATTAACAAATAAAAATAAAAAAATTAATCAAATTATTGATGAAGAAAAAAATAATATTAAAAAAACTCCAATTAAATGTAAAACAAATTTAAATGAAACAGTTGATGTAATTATTGCAAATTTTGATGCTGATAATGATTTTGATACTGATGTTGATTTAAATGAATCAGATATATCAACAGATAATGAAAATATTATTGATTTAGATAAAATAAGTGTTGATACTGTTAGTCCATTAAAAAAAATTCAAAAAATTCAAACAGCTGATATAATTGATCTTTCAATTGATGATATTCCATATGTACCATTGAGTGAACGAATTTTATTGTAAATAATATTCAAATATATATTTATTAATTTATTATTATTTTTAATAACAAAACGAAAAATAAACTTTATTTATAAAATTAAATTAAAAATAAAAAAAAATAATACAAAATAAAATTAACATAAAAAATAAATTAAAAAAATTATATTTTGTACATTTTTTTTAAAAAATAATATATCATTTTGTGCATAATTGTACAATATACTCTTTTAATATTTCATATAATTAATATAATTATAATTTAATTTTTGACATATACATTGTGTTATTTTTAATGAAAAAAAATAAAATAAAAACAACAAAAGTAAAGCTTTGATTGTTAGTATTACATACTATTTTTCATTGTATATATTTGAAACATAATCGAATTTATGAGAGTGTAGGCCTTTTATTAATAAATATTTTTTTTTTAAACTTGAAATTTTAGCCAATTAATATCAACAAAGTTTATAATATATATATATATAATTTTTTTTCTTTTAATATAATAATAAATATTACACTCAACTCTAATATCAACAGAACATGATAAATTATCAATTAATTTTTTAAATTTTAATATATTAAATAATTATTTAATTAGAATAAATTCATACTAAACTAAACTTTATGTTTTTAATCAATTCTCAAAGGCCAAGTCAGTTAGGCAATTATAATTTTATAATAATAAAAACATTTTTTTTACTTAGTAACTACTTGAATTTTTTTTTTTTTTTTTGTATAAACCCTGCCAATAGTATCTTTATTATTTATTTTCTTATTTAAATTATAAATATTTTTTTTTCAATTATAATTATATGATAATAACCATCATAATTATCATTTTTATTATTGCAAATTTTGTTTTTTTTTTTTTTTTTATCCCAAGCAATACAAATATTCTTAACTTTACATTAAAATTTTTTTTTTCTAAACCCCATAATTCTTTTATTTACTTTATATATATATATAAACATTTTATGACTTTTAAAAACATTGGTATTTTTTTTTTTATTGTAATTAATATTATTAGTATTATTATTTTTCATGCATCACATTATTTATTATATCCAAACATACCCTTTTTTTGTTATTTTCGTTATTAATTAATAACAATACGTTCAGCAGAGTATACTTAATAAATACATATTGCAAAGTGAAATCTAAAAAAGTCACATTCGTAATATCATTGATATTATCTATATTATTAATATTAATTTCGATTTTAATAATCGACATATAATATATTTTAATTAAAAAAAAATAATTATACTTATTCAGATGACATTAGTTGAACATTGTCATCATTAGATCTGTGTAAACGTCTTACTTCTGAAAGTGTTCTAATTGGTGTCGGATTTAAAAGTGAAAAATGTGTATATCGATCTGTAAAAAAGACAAGTAAATAAAAAAAAAAAAAAAACCAATAAAAATAAACAATAATATGATTAATGATTAAGATAAAAATAAAACATAATAATAATATTTACCTCCTTTGACGTCACTTGATGGTTCACTTTTTGATAATTCATTGATATCATTTGTATGATCTTGATAATAACTACTGTTTGCTGGACTACTTGCTGAATGTTTGTATCGTGTTATTAAATCAGAATTATTTGGTGAACTTGTTGGTGTTGTATTGAATGAAAAAGTTTGTGTATGAGGCCAAAAAGCGGGTGGTGGACTACGAACAAGATGCTCGTGTACTTGTGCCAAGGTCAGAGGATCCGTGTCACCCAATTCCTGATGAAAATTATATATATATATATATTTAATTTCATTATTTCAATGTTTACATCAAGGTCAAAAAAAAAAATAAATAAATATCAAATCAATGCTGATTTTATTTTTTTCATAACACTAAATTTTTTTAATTGGATTTATTTAATATATGTGATGCATAATATATGATGTAACGCTTTGTTTTTTTTTATTGAATAATAAATATTTAAAAACAAATTCTCATTTATTATTTTACCTGTGACATTAATATTGCATCGTCTGATTCAGATTCTTCAATAGACTCAACAAGACTCTCACGACTAGCTAATATCTAAATAAAAAAAAAATAAAAATTGATTTAAAAAAAAATTAATACTGAATTAATGAATAGAAACAAAAAAAGAAAAATTAATTACAAACCTGAAGAAAAGGATTATCCTGTCGGCTTAGTCTTAGTGCTTCCATGTCTTGATCAATGTTACGAGTTCTTCCTGGTGTTAAAGTTATAATTGAATGTGAGGGTGAAGGTGAAGGCTGACAAGCTACAGAAGCAACTACTACATCAACACCAGCAACACTGAGACTTGATGGTATTCTTGATGTTGAAATACAATTTGACATCCTTGCTATATATAATATTATTAATTTAAAAAAAAAAAAAGAACATTATTAATAATTTTATTTATATTTTTAATATATATTTATTTATTATTACCAGGTGTTTCGATTCTTCCTGATCTGTCCATTTTATCGTCTTCATCAATCTTCATTCCAAGGACAAATTTTTTAGTTTTAAATATTCCAGATAAAAATGAAATACCCTTGCGTTTAACACGATCGTACCTGTGGGCGTTTTCAGATGACACGTGTATCATATTTTTTATTTTTTCTTAATTAACTATATATATATATTAACTTAATTAACTTATAAATAGTGAGAGTATTTCTCGTCACTGTCAAATAATCACTTACTCGTATTTATTTTATTTTATTACTATTGATATTATTTATTAAAAATAATAATTTAATCATAATAATTAACAATATTATAATTTAAATTAATAATAAAATAAATGGATTCATTTAAATTTATATAAACAAATTTTTAAATTATAAATAAATAATATTTTTATCTATACAAAATGTATTTCAGCCCTTAGATCGTGAAGGCCTACTGCAAGAATTTTTTCTATTTCTTTGATAATAGGGGTTGCAATATTGAAAAATAGAGAAGGGGATAGACTATTTTTTTTTTTTTTCTCTTATCTACGTCATTCAATGATACATACTCTGCGCAACTGCGAAATAGTAATTTTTATATAAAAAAAATTCAAATAGTAAAATTAATTTATCAATAAATCATCTTATTTTTTTCTTTATTTATTTATTTAATTGTTTTTTTTTTTTTATTTTTTACACACAAATGAGTATTATAATTGTTATTTTAATAAATTAATTATGTCACTGAGAATATTGTTGCTGTTGTTTCTATTCGCATGCGTATTATATTGTGTGTTTTAAGGGTAGTTTTTTAAGGGGAAATAGCCATCTTCCTTGTAATAAAACAACGTCGACAAATCATCGATCCACAAGATATTTTACTTCAATGAAAAATAAAATACATATTAAATGTATTTATTCAACTTATTTGTATGTCATTAATTATTATACTTATTTTTCAATCAACATTAGTATAATAATAATATTTGTACTATATAATCATTGATATAAATATATATAATAATATTTTATTTTGATTGATTAATTAATCAAAAATATAGATAAACAATTAAATACATAAAATAATAATAATATGTTAATGGAAAAATTTTATTTAATTACTAAGAAATTATATAATTACGTCAGTACTAGTTGATGTAAATAGAATTGAATTGATTAATCAATTATTTTATTTTCAGATAAATATAATTGATGGAAGACAATTTAAACTATTGATATTTATATTTGTCAAAATGTTTTGCATGAAATGTATTATATTATAAAATATATTGAGCAATAATTTATTTGTTATTATAAATTTTCTTTTATTTATACTTCAATCGAACAGAATTTTTTTTATTTTACTGATAAAATATATGCAATGCCAGTTATAACAATATTACAGTACATTGTAAAAAATAATAATAATTATTATAATAATAGCAGCAATAATAATAATGATAATAATAATAATGATAAAAAAAAATAAAATAAATTTACTATAAGTAAATAATAATTTATATTATAAAGAAAAAAACAAATTAACTGACAGTTCATTTTTCGATATGTTAAAGCCTAGAAAAATCTACCTATAAACATCACACGATATAAAAAAATCGATCAACTCACATACATTTTAAGATGTATTATAGTATAGAAAACATTTGAATAATCATCACAGTTATTACTAACTAATAAACATTTTTTTTTTTATTCTGTATTATGTTTTTTTCGAAGCACTATTATAGAGACAAGAATAATAAGCGACAATTATTAAAAAATAATTATCTTGAATAAATATGAATATATATAGATATTCCTATATTGAATTTTTTTTTTCTTCAATTATATTACTATTATTTATTTATATTTTAATTACTCGATAAACAAGATAATGTTTGTACGATAATTTTACTTTTTTTTTTTTTTTTTTTTATGGCCAGTAATTACATGAAAAAATAAAGCTCTTTGATTACTATTAATTTTGTTTTTTTTTTCTTGTAAATATGTAATTAAAAAGTTTGAATAATCAATAATAAAAATTATTATTATAAATAGTATATAGTATCAAAATAAAATCAACATCATGAAAATAGCTTGTAGCATAATTTTGTAAATTACAAATATTTTTTTTTTTTTTTAAATAGCAACAAAAAACAATGATAATAATTAACAATGTAAAAATTAAAAAATTAAAAAGAAAACGTAATCGAGGTATAGTTTTATCAATGATAAATATCATCATTGAATATAAAATTGGAAGTATTTTGTTAATTTTAAAAACACTAAATCCAATCATCACAATTTCTAATGTATTTACATAAACAAAATTTTATATATATATTATTATTTAAAATTTTGAAACAGCTTGTCGTTTTTTTGCACGAGGTAATTTACGGCAGTGACGAACAAGTTTTGAATTTTTAAATAAATCTCAAGAAATAACATTGACCTCACATGGTGTTGGTGATCCATCAACTTTTAATACATCATTTGTTGTATTAAGTGACGTTTGAATTTGTGCTTCATTTTGTGCTTGTCTAATAGCTTCTTTGTATGGCCCTCGTTTTTTTTTATTATATCGAGCCTGAAATAACATTACAAAAAAAAAAAAAAAAAAAAAAAAAAAAAAACAATACAAGTATAAGAATAAGAATAAGAATAGATTAATGATTAATCTATATTTTCTCAAGGTTAAAATAAATAAACGAACCTTGAACATTTCTAGAAATGGACTCAATCGATCACACGACATAAGTGAACATGTCGATGAACCATACCAAGCAACATGAGCTTGAGCATCAGGAGGAGTACTGTCATCTTTACATGGAAGAGATATACTTAAAACCTATTTTTAAGTAAAATAAATTGGCAAAAAAAAAAGGAAAAAAGAGAAGCATTATTAGTATTGACATTTGATAGTGACTAAAGAGAAAGATAAATATGATCTAAAGATAAAAATATGTATTTATATATATATTACCTTACCAGGCCACCAGGGAAAACCATGTATTTTACCCCAAACAACATCACCAACATCCATTCGTCTACCACTTGCTGTAAGACAATATGTTACTGATGATGTTGTACCAAGTCTTATAGATAGTGGATGTGGTGATGATGATGATGATGATGATGGAAATTCAGATGTATTATTATTATTATTGTTATTATTATTATTATTATTAATAACACTATTTTCTGGTTCTAATTCACTTAAATCTTCACTACTTGCACCAGAACTTTTACAATCAGATGATCCATTACTTATTGGATAATCACATCTAGCATAAGCATTTGTATTTAAACGTTTTAATGATATTGATAATTTTTTTTTAAGACATTGTTCTTTAATAGCCATATATGATTCACCACGATCAACTGGTATTTTTGTTGGTATTATATTAAATATTGTTGTTTCTTTGGTATCATCATTTTTATTATCTTTATCAATTTTTAAATGATTATCATCTTGATTTTTATGTTTTCTATCATCTCTATGTTTTTTCTTATGTTTAACTTTATGTTTACGACGATGATATAATAATGGATCATAAGAAGGTATATAACGTGGTGATGAACCAAGTGGTGATCTTGCTGGTGATACAATATTATTATTAATATTTAACATTTTTCTAGCTTCTTTTTTAGCACGTTTTAATGCACGTTTTGCTGCTTTAGCACTTGTTATTGCATCTTTATTATTATTATTAATATTAATATTATTGTAATTTTGTTTTTGTGGATCAAGTTGTTCTTGTAAACCATCAGCATCTTCATTTATTTTATTATTAATATTAATTATATCATTTTTATCAATTATTTCAATATCCATTTCATTTTCTGAATCACCAGATGAATTTTTTATTTTAGATGGTATTTTTAATATAGTACCTTCACCTTGACTACCAAATGATATTTTAATAATTGGTGTTGTTTTTATATTTTTTGTATTATCTTCAAATATTGTTTCATCCCATAAATCTTCCATTGAACCAATTGATCTTTTTTTTCTTGATATTCTACCACAACCATCTTCATTTACGTCTTTTATTTTTACTTTTTCTATTTCTATATCTATTTTTGTTTGTTTAAATGTTGAATCTGCAACAACCATTTTTGTTTTTTCATCATCATTATTTACATTGATATTATTATGTTCATTATTATCTAGTATTTTTTCACTTTCATTAGATGAACTAGATAAATGTTGTGGTGTTTCATCATAAGTAATATCGTTATTAATTTTATTTGATACTGATGATTCAGAAGATGGCTCAATAATTATTGTTGATGATGATTGATTTTTAATTAATAAATTATTATTTCTAGCTGATACTTCAGCTCTTTGTCTTAACCAAGAAGTTTTTCTATTTAAACTTGAGCCTATATTTTTATTATTTTTACTATTATTATTATTATTATTATTATTATTAATTTCAACATTATTAACTTCATTAACAATTTTATTAGTACGTAAACGTGAAATCTTGGGAATTAATGTTTTAAGATCACGTTTAACAACATCATTAGTACGATTAATTTTTTCAGTCTGTTGTGAATTACGTCTTTCACTACGTCTAACTCCTTGTTCATTTACAATTATATTACTTTCATCAAATTTTCTTTTTTTACTACCATCAACATTTTCATTTTTTTCATTGCAAATTGACCTGCAATTATTGCAAAGTACTTGTCTTGGACGTAATCTAACTGTTGGTCTTGAATTTTTACATTTTGTTATTGTATTTATATTACGTCGTATATCAATCTTATTAATAACATTGGAAGATATTTTTTTATCTTGAAAATAACTAAAACGTGCTGCTATTGTTGCCAATTTATCAGCATCTGGTCCTATAACTGGCTCTGGTGGTTCAATGCCACAAGGCAGACCTCTGTAATAATTAAATAATAACAATAAAATGATAATGATGATGATGACAATGATAATGATGATGATGATGATAACAAAGAAAGAAAAAAAGAAAAAAAAAATATATATGAAAAATACCAGTGTGCAACAGTTTAATTTATTTCAATTCAAGTCATATATTTTTATGTCTTTTGTAAATTAATATTAATAGTTATTATTAGTTAGTGGATCTTGAAAATTTGATGGAAACGCGTTTTATACAGACAAAGCATTCGCGCAACCGTCATATCGATCGGCCTGAATTTACGACTGTACTTGTCTCAACATCTTGTACAGTAAAAATTAATTAAAAAAAAAAAAGAAAAAATTTAATTTATATCTAATTCCAACGATTCCATTAATCAACTACTTTTTATTATTTTTTTCCTCAATCATCATTACAATGTATTTTTCTTATGTTTTTTTCTCAACGTACTGATTATTACATAATATTTTATTTTTCTTTACTGTTTTTTATGAACAAAAGAAAATCATCGATGACTCGATGTTAAATCAATACAAATTTATATCTTTATTATCATACTAATGATAAGTATTTATTTACTATAAATTTCAATTATATATAAAAACAAATATTAACTTTTAAACAAATAATCAATAATTGATCAATAATAATCAACTAATTACAATAAATTCTATTCCATTCAACAGAATGAAAAACATATTTTTTTTTTTTGAATAATAATAATATGAACTTTAAAAAAAGAAATGAGGACAATACAACAATAGAATGCCTTGGAATCAAGATTGAGAAATAAGTAACAAATCTGGGAGAACAAAAAAAAAATATACAATATAAAAAAGACATAATGAGAAAGTAATATTAATTTAATTTTGATTAATATTATAAATTATATTTGATGATTTGATGAGATGATAATTTGGATAATCTAACAGATGTAAAAACAAAAAGAAAAAAAAAAAAAAACAAAACAATATTTATAAATATATAAACTTGTGTTAATTTTAAAAATTTACCTTTTAGTTGCATCAAGTAGGGCACCTTGATAAGACTTTAATCCATGAACAAAACTGACAACAATAATATCAGGTAATGATGATTCAACTGTTACAAGAATTTTTTCACCTATCCTTATGTCCAGATCAGTTAGTATCTTGTTATCCGCCATATTGGCCCCTTTATAATAATTATTAATAATTTATTATTTAATTTAAAACAATAATGTAATATTTTTGCATAAAATAGACACTTAGATATAACAACAACAACAACAACAACAACAATAATAATAATAATAATAATGATAATAAAAAAAAAAAACTTGCCTCTTCCGTGTGGCCCCTGTTGCCCTCGTCCAGAGTCTTGGTTGGTCTTGGTCTGGGCTGGATGACGTTATGTTAGAAGCTGAACGTGAAAGGATATTTTGTCTATGTTATGTTTGTGTGTGTATAGATGATATATATCTATCTATCTATCTATCTATATATACTATTTACTTATTCACTTTGAAGGGGATCTTTGATCTCACTTTTCTATTTATTTCTTTTTCATTTCTCTCTTTTGCAATATGATTTCTCTCTCTCTCTCCCTCTCTATTTTTTATACATACACATGCTCACTCGCTCCAATTTTTTTTTACCCAAGTACCAGATGTTATATACAAAATGCGCATTGAGTATTGAAATGTATGTGTACATACATATATCAATTTTACGTCATATAACTCACACAATCAATGTATAAATTCACACTGATTACCAGGAATTTTGCAAACAACAAAAAAAACAACAAAAGGAATTAAAAAATTGTAAACAATACAAATCATACATGCTGATTGTTGCTGATGAAGTACATGTAAAAAAAATCATCATACAGAATTATTTTTTAATACAAATATTTTATTATAATTATTCAATTTCATGATGATTTAATTTTTTTTTTACAGGCTATTAAATTTACAATTAAAAAAGATCATTTACATTTTTTGTATAAATTTTCATAATTTATAAAGAAATAAATTGCAATTACAATAAATAATTGTTATCAAAATGAAATGATTGGATGAAAATAAATTAAAAAAAATTTCAATATTCATATATTCTAATGTTGTCATAAAAATTCAATTGACGTTGGTATATTAATTATTATTTATCAAAACCTGATTTGGTTGTTTATTATTTCATTTTTAAAAACTTGTGAGAAAAGTTGCCATACACATTGTGGTGGTTTGTCCAGTATAACCAGGGCTGTATCGATAAAAATAGCATCACACAAAAAAATAAAAAAAAAGGAAAAAGAACATACATATTTTGACAAGATTTGGCAGAACCACAAATCTACAATTATCAAACTGCATTAAAAACAGTCAAACGTAGGTCATAACCTTCTAAATAAACAATAAGAAATAATTTTATTATTAATTTTTATAATAAATTTCATTACATAATGTAAATTTACACACCAAATAGTGACATATTATTTGGCAATTTATATATTTTTTATTAGATAAGATAACATATGTTAAATTATGTTTGTATTTACAAATTTCAACAAACACATTGATGATTAATTTAATCTTTTATTCAGGATAAAATGGTTGATAAGACATTTGATATTGAAAAACCACTGTGGGATTTGACAACATTTTATGGACGATGGAGACACTTTGCCTGGGTGACAGATCCAAGATCATGTTTTGCTTCTGAACAAGAACTTCTTGAAGCTAAAAAATTATATAATTCTTACAAGTAAGTTTGTATGTACATGTTTGTATGTAACAATGTAAATTTAATTTCTTTTTTTTTGTTTTTATTTTTAGAAATGGCCAAACGCCAATAAATGATCAAACATTGCGTGTTAAAAAACTTTACGAGTCAGCATTTCACCCTGACACTGGTGAACTACAAAATGTTTTTGGTAGAATGTCATGTCAAGTACCAGGTGGTATGGCAATCACTGGAGCAATGCTTCAATTTTACAGGTGATTATTTATTTCTTAAAAAAATTAATATAATTATAAAATCCTTCACTTTAATACATTATGATTAATATAATTTTTAATAATATAAAGAACAACTGGAGCAGTAGTATTTTGGCAATGGGCAAATCAAAGTTTCAATGCACTTGTTAATTATACTAATAGAAATGCAAATTGTCCAATAACAACAACTCAACTTGGTACTGCTTATGTTAGTGCAACATTAGCTGCAATGGTAACAGCTATGGGATGCAAAACAGTTTGGAAAAATCTTTCAAATCCACTTATTGCTGTAAGAAATTTTAAATAAATAAATTATTATTATTAATTAATAATTATAATAATAAATTATTGATGATTTTTTAACAGAGATATGTACCATTTGCTGCTGTTGCTGCTGCAAATTGTGTTAATATACCATTGATGAGACAAAATGAATTAATTGAAGGTGTTGACCTTGCTGATGAAGATGGCAATAAATTAACTCAATCAAGAGTAAGTATATATATATCAAAATAGTAAAATGAAATAATAAATATAATAAATAAACAATTATTTTCAATAGCTTGCTGCTGCAAAAGGTATTAGTCAAGTAACTGTAAGTAGAATAATAATGTGTGCACCTGGAATGTGTATTCTTCCACCAATAATGGCTAAACTTGAAACCTACAAATGGATGCAAAGAATTAAAGTTTTACATGCACCAATTCAAGTTTTATTATGTGGATGTTTGTAAGTAAAAATAAAAAAACAATAATTTTAATTTATTATATGATGAATTTAATTGAAATATCTTTTAATTTTTATAGCTTGACTTTCATGGTACCAACTGCTTGTGCTATATTTCCTCAAAATTGGTAAATATAAATTATTTAATGAAAAAACAAATTTTATATTTAAATATTTATAATTATTTATTTTTAAATTATTAAATTTTTACAGTTCAATTGAAACAAATACATTAAAAAAATGGGAACCTGAAAGTTATGATAAATTAATCAATAATTGTAAGAGCAATAAACCACCACAGTATCTTTATTTCAACAAAGGATTGTAATAATTAAAATTACTTAAATATCAAGACAATAATAATTTAAATTATAAATATATCTTTGGAACTATATTTTTTTTTTCTTTAAAGACTGTATAGCAATAATTTTTCATACACAGCAATAAGAATGAGTCTCAATAGATATTAAAAATTCAACTTTTTTTTTTCTCTCTCTCTGTAAAAGTTGTTATTTATATATATATAATGTATAACTTTGATTAATAATTAAAATACATATTGATTTGATATTAATTATATATTTGTTCTTGATTGTGTTGATTTTGATGATGTTTGTGGTACATATCCAATTCTTTCTTGTATTTCACTTTGCAGTGTTTTACCACCCCATGATGGTGGAATAAATGTTGTTTTTTCAGCTGCTTTTTTAGCTTCATTTTCTTTTCTAATTACTTCATATTCTTGTAAATCATCAAGACGTGCTTCAATACGAGTTGGACTTCTTCGCATCATTTTTTAACTAATTTAACAAAAAATAATTTTATTATTTTTTTTTTAACATTTGTTTATTAGAAAACAAAATCTACCCCTCTTATCATAGACTTCTAACCTACTAAAACAATAATTTATTCATTGATTTATAATTTAAATTATAAATTTATTAATTTTTTCATTAAAGTTATTTATAAATACTAATTAATTATATTAGAAAATTTATTATTTTTATTCTATATATATTATAAACAATTAAACATTATTTGAATATCATTAAACTCGATTTTCATACATACAAATGCCGCTGCTCACTTTTGCTGTAAACACACTGTCATCAAGGTTGTCAAATTGTGTGTGACTACATATATACACCTATACCAATTTATATTAAAAAAAAAAACAAAAATAAAAAAAAAAACAATTTTTAAAAATTTATAAAAGAATATTGTTTTTAAATTATACATTTATTATAAATTGTTATATAAAACTTGAAAAATGCTTTATTTAGAAGACTATGTTGAAAGTATGTAAATTATTTATTTAATAATTATTTTAAATATAAAATTCTACAATACAACAATACTAACCTAGCTTTTATTGTCATTTGTTTTTTTAATTATGTCAATTTTTAAGATTATTTACGATTGTGTTTGATGTAAACATTCGAATTGGAATTATTTCATTTGTTTACATACAAAAATTTAGTTGTCTTAGTTTTATTTAATTTATTAAAATATTAAAACTATAATTTAAAATTGTATTTTTTTTTTTTTTTTTTTTTTTTTATTTATTTATTTATATGGAATGTTCAATATTTTTAGGTCTGATAGTACAATATTCAAACACAATATTTTTGATAAATTTTTTTTACTATCATTTTTTTTAATAACTAATAAAAAAAATTAATTATGTTTATGTTTATTTATTAATATAAAATAATGCTTGCTTTTTTAGTGATTGAACATCTTCCCCAAGAATTAAGGGATAGATTTACAGAAATGAGAGAAATGGATTTAGGTGTACAAAGTAAGTTAATTAAACAAATTATTTTTGTTTCATTTAAAAATTAATATGTTTAATTATGAATTATTTATCAAACAGATTCAATGGATAGTTTAGAAAAAAAAGTTAAAAATTTTTTTTCAATTGCTAAAAAAATGAAACCATTAGATAAAGAAACTGAATACGAAAATATAAGAAAAGATTATTATAAAACACTTGAGGATGCTGATGAAAAAGTTCATCTTGCAAATCAAATGTATGATTTAGTTGATAGATATTTACGTAGGCTTGATCAAGAATTACATAAATTTAAAATGGAACTTGAAGCTGATAATAAAGGTATTACTGAAATATTGGAAAAAAGATCGTTAGAATTGGATCAACCACCGACAAATAGTAGTCAAAAAGAAAATCGTTATAGTTTTACATCAAGTAGATCACGAGATCATCATGGTCATTGTAAGAATTATATATTATATAAATTAAAATATAGAAATTGATAAAATATATATATATTTTATTTATAGCACGAGCTGAAAAAAGAAGAGATTCAAATGCATCATCAGCATCAATTGAAAAACGTCTTGCTGTTGAAAAAATTACAACAAATTTAACTGAATCACGACCAACATCAGCAAATTCAGGTTCAATAATTGGTAATAATTCATCAAGTATGCCTTCAACACCAACATCAATTATTGGTAATTCAGTTGGTTCTGTTAACTATATTGGACATATTGGTGCTGGTGGTAATGCAATTGCTGCAGCAGCATCACAAGCAATTGCTGCAACTCAACAAATGCAACAAGGACGTAGAACAGCAAGTTTAAAAGCAAGTTATGAAGCAATAAATACTGGTGGTGGTGTACATGCTAATGAATTTAGTAAAGAATTAGCTGGAGCAGCACAAACTGCTATTGCAGCTATTCAAGAAACAACAAAAAAACATCATAAAAAGTATATAATTATATATTATTATAACTTTAACATATATCCTATACTTTATATGATTTTATTTACATTTTGTTTTTTTTATTATTTACAGAAAAGTTACAACATCAGTTCCAAGCTCAAGTGTTGTTGCAACAGTAGTACAACCATCACCATCACCACCGTTAGCAACTGCTACAACAACAATCACGGATCCTGAAAATCCAGATTGGACTTATGATCCAAATGAACCACGTTATTGTATTTGTAATCAAGTATCTTATGGTGACATGGTTGCCTGTGATAATTCTGATGTATATAATTTACTTTATTTTATTTATTTTGATTTATCATGTTTATCATTTAAAATAATACTTTATTTATTTTTGTTACAGTGTCCTTTCGAGTGGTTCCATTATCCTTGTGTTGGTATAACAGCACCACCCAAAGGCAAATGGTACTGTCCTCAATGCACGTCTTCCATGAAGAGACGTGGTGGAAGAAAAAATTAGTTAAACTAGTTATATATTTACATAAATATCTAGTTTTTTTTTTTTTTTTTTTTTTTTAACTATTTTTTTTTTTTTTTTTTTTTTTAATTTAATTTATTAAATTTGTTTCTTTAAAGATAAGAAATACTTACATTTTTTTTTATTTTTGAAGCAACAACAATATAAACCTGAATATATATGATATATATATACCTATATGTATTTTTTTTTTTTTTTTTTTTTTTTTCGTTTTTTTTTTATTAAGTTCGTCAAATTGTTAATATACTGTGAAATAAAATTCAACGAGTACTATATGTTTTGTCCTTGAAGTGATGTCAAGATAAATATTTATGTTAAAAAAAGAGCCTAGTTTATGAACAATTATTGTCAACGGGAAAATGTATAAAAAATTATCATAATGATAACTAATATTCGTACAATATTTGTGGGTAAAAAAAAAAATTGATAAAAAGCCAAAAAACTTAATGATTTGTACAGGTAATATTTAAAAAATATTGTATAATACTATTATGAAACAGTAGAAAGCGAGAAGACGTTGAAATTATTAAATTACTTGAATATATATTTATTACAAGTAAAATAATAATTTAAGATGTCATAAAATTTAGAATTTAATGATTAATAATTGTAAAACGTGATGATAATAATTTTAAAACATCACGTTCAATGATTACGTAAATTATCTCTGGTGGTTTCTTAATCAGGTTTTATCATGGCTATTTGTTTTGAACATTCAAAGAATATTTCAACAATATATTTGTTTTTAATATGATAAAAAAAGAAAGCTAAATGTTTGATAAATTCAGAGACAAATAAATTTTTCATTAAAATAATAAATACAATTTAAAAAAATAATATAATTAAATTTTATAAATTATCTACAATCAATCTTTTGATTAAACTTTTGATGCATATAAATTTTAATAATTATATTAAACAAAACTCAAAATCTTCCAAAAACACAACTCAATGTTTACAATTATTAATTTAGAAATAAAAAAAAAAAAAAAATCACTAATAAAAATTTAGTGTATTTAATTATTTATTTATCTTGTAAATTATATGATTTATATTGTCATTACTATAATTAATTATATTTATTTATAATTTTATTCTTTTTTTATTTTTGTTTATAATATTGTTAATTTTTTTTTGTTTGAAATTTTTTAAATTTGACAACTGCCATATTTTTGTGATAATTTTATTTATAATAACAATATATTTACGTATCTGTACAATTATTAACATTTTATTTATAATTTTTATTTATTTAAATTTACATTTTATTTTTTTTTTTTTAATTATTAAATTCAATGTTTAAAATGTTGATAATTTTTCCAGCTAAGTGGCGCTCTTGTAGCTTTTGATATTAAACAATTATGTAATTATTTAATTATTAATAATTAATTAATTATTAATAATTTTTTAATAAATTTTCAATCAATAATTAAAATTTTTTTATTAAATTTTCAACAATAAAAATTTTTTTTTTAAATAATAACAAAGCCACAGACGCGCTACCTGGTGGCAAGTCTGAACATCAAATTTTACAAAATGGCCGACGCTTGGTTGAGTTGGAACGGACGCGTTCAGACGTGTTGTCAGAGTTAGTCACTTCGAACTCGTATTTTATCTATTTTAATTGTTTAAATAATATCAATTGTTGTTAATTTTATTAATAAAAGCGTTAAAAACATGCTGAGTGATAAATATTCACTGAATGTTGTGAAATTTTTGTTAAAAAAATGAACAATGTCCAAGCCGTCAAACTGACAAAGAAAAAAATTATTTCACTCCAATACCGACCAACCAGAGGTAATTATTATAATTTTTTATTGTTAATAATTATTAAGTGCATAAACAAACATAATTTAATTTGTTTTAATTATTAAATGTGAAATAAAAAATTATTGTATTGAGGTTAGGTTGCCGTGTTTGACAATGTTAATAAATTAATTAAATTATTTATAAATATTTATAAATATCAATTTAATTTATCAATTTATAAGATTGTTGTAACCTAATTATAGTAAAATAATTTTTTTCGAATTGATATTAATAAAAAAAATATAAAACCCTTTGTCTGGTGGCTTTGTCTTTGTTTGTTGGCTCTTTGTGAGACTTCATTTTTTTAATGCAGGTTTATTTATTTTATTAATTATTTGGTGATTATTTAATGGGTATATTCATTTGTTTAATTATATTTGTTATAAATAAATAATTATTCTTTGTTTATTAATTGTTTGCTAACAATAATTAGTTTATTTTGAAAAACTATTTATGAATATAACATAATAATTATTTGATATTTTTTATGTTGACAGATATGAACAAATATGCTGGTTTAATTGATTATCAAAACTGAAACTAAAAAAATGACTTGGTTTTGTTGGTGGTGTTAAAATCATCAAGATATAATTGAACAATCATCAAGTAGTGTTGTACACTCGAACCAACAATATGATAAAAGAAAGAAAACATCATCAAGACTGTTTATATCATATATAATGACTTGGTTTTGTTGGTGGTGTTAAAATCATCAAGATATAATTGAACAATCATCAAGTAGTGTTGTACACTCGAACCAACAATATGATAAAAGAAAGAAAATATCATCAAGACTGTCTATATCATATAATGTTTTAACAGTGGTGATAAATCCTTGGTGATAATGAACAATGGTTCTTGATTTATTTTTTATTACAAAAATTATCTTATGGTGCAGGTATTATTGTTCGTTGGTATTTTTCCTGAATGTACCACTTGTTAATTTTTTTAAATAGTCTATTAACTATAGTAAGTGTATGTTTTGACTTTCGATGCATCAACATGTTGGTTTTGAGGGAGAGAAAGAAGGACAAGAATCGACTGCCTCTGTAAAAGTGAATGTGAAAAATGTTATTTTTACTTGTGTGTGTAAATGATATCAATAGCTACTAGTTGTGATCAACTTTTAAAATTTACAAATCATTTTTGAAATATCATATTAAATTTAAGAACAATATATCTATATAATAAAAGTGGTAAAGGTGGTAAAGTGTGTTGTGTTATTAAGTATAGTATAGTGAAGTGCAATGTAGTGCTTGTAATTCATGTGGGTAATTATAATTATATAGGTAAAATGTAAATTCAGTGAATATAAAAGTGATAGTGATAAAAAGTTTTTAAAAAATGTTGTGTTTTGTGATTGTAATCGTTAAATTTGTTGATGATAAATTCATCTGGATTAATCATGAACATCTGGAGTATTTTGATGATCAACGTGGGATAATGAACATCCGCTTAAAAGGTAAGATTTTATTTAATTTATAAAATAAGATTTTCAAAATATCATATGTTGGATTGGTTCTTTTATATTCTTTAGGTCATTATGTTTTTTTTTTTATTCTAATCAATGATATCACTTGGTGATAATCAATTACTTAAATGCTTCAGTGACTTATGATTTAAAATAATTCAAACAAGTTCATTTAAATAACTCGTTATTTTTTTTTCTTTTTTTTTTTTTGAGTATAAAATATATACATGTTTCAATTTATTAAATAACAATAATAAAAAAACAAATCACAAATCCAACAATGGATAATATAAAGACTTGTGATTTACAATAAATATTAAAAATTTTATATATATAGATATCAAAGTAAAAAATAGTACATATTAATTGAGCATTGTTTATAATAATGTAGTAGAAATAATAAAAAAAAAAATACATTATAAACAAAGATATTTAAAAAATAATATTATCATCATGTGATAATAATTTAAATATTATTTTCATTAAATTTTTTTTTTTGTTCATCAATTAAAATAGAAGCTTCACACATTGTTTTGGCTGTTGTATTAACAAGAAATATTAATTGATATTCATCAGTAACAGTTAAATGTGGACGTGTTCTTACTAAAGCATGTAATATTGTTGCTCTTGAAAGATCTAGCCATCTTTGCAACACAATTTCTCTCTCTTTCCAAATATTTATTTTTACATTTGATGGTCCCCACAATGAATATTCCAATACAGCTTTGACCTATTTATTATTTCATAATAATAATTATTATATTATATAATTATTTTTTATTTATATAATTTTAATTTTACCTGTGATAAACTAACAGCTCTTTCACGTAACAAAAGATGTTGTATTATTGGTAATTTATCAATTAAATTAAGCTCTTTAAGTGCAACAAGAGCACTATGACACAATGATATTTGTTCTTCTCGTTCATCACATGGGTGATCAGTATGTAAACTATATTAAAATAAACAAAATAAAATTTAATATACATATTTAAACAGTCAATCATAATATTTTATCTCTCAAAAGATTAGAAAAAAAAAAAAAAAATTACCATTGAAGATGATAAAGACGATAAGACGTATCTTTTTCATCTTTTGCAAGTAAAAAATTATTAAGACTCTTTGGTAATTCTTCAATTCCACGAGCTTGTAAATTTTTTAAAACATTTATAAATTGTAAAAGTATAAGATAACATTCTCTATTTATGAATTCATTGTTATTATTTTGATGATCTTGATGATTTCTAGATAATGTTGATAAAAATAATTTGATTGTTGATATTTCAATTGGTTGAAGAATTGATACAGTTACTGAAAAATAATTAATTAATTAATTAATTAAATAATCATTTTATCGTTTAATTATTTCCTCTTTTAAATAAAATATATACATACCATCAGTATTAATCATTTCCGGTGATAATAAATTACTTGGTATAATATCATTTGTTATTTTATCAATAAATTCAGTAATTGGTATAAGACAAAATTCTTTTTGTGAAAGTACTGATGATAATAGACCATCAATTGACAAACAGAGTGTTACTGAATTTTTATTCCATGATGCTAAACAAAATATTCGCTTTCCAATTATTTTAACAGTATCAATATCAATGATAAAATTTTGTAATCGTAAATTTGATAAATTTAAATTACGTAAATTTATTGGTAATAATTGATCTGTCTGTGAAAGCTGATATAATAATAATAATGATTATTATTTAAATAAAAATTATTTAAATATTTATTTATTTTTATAACTTACTCGTTCAAGCATTTGAGCAAGTGATTCATGATTTGCAACAACAACAGCACCATAATTATCTTCTAGACTACGATAAACGACACATCGATTTCTACCCTGACGAATTTTAGCCATTGAATATTCATCATTTTTACATTTCCAGTCATGATCTTCTTCAGCGCCCTGATTTATATACATATTTAATTTAAAATTATAATATCAAACATTAATTAACAAGTATATTATAAACGAGTCATTAAATTATATTATAATAGAATTTTTTTTTTTTTTTATAACTTTCTAACTAAATTAAAATGAAAGTTTATTTAAACTAGTTTTTTTTTTTTTTTAAATAATGTTTAATAATATTTACAAAATTATATTATTATTTCATTTGAAATAATGTAAAATTAAAAATTTTACAAAAAAAAAAATAAATAAATAAAATGAAATGTGAAGAAATATCTTGCCTCATTTCCGGTGTAGAAACCATCTGGTGTACTTAGCTCACTTTCTGTCTCACTACCATAATATGGAAGTGAATTTGACCTTACAAACATTGGTTTATTATTATATTTGTATTGATGATTATGGCCAATATTACAAACACCAGTTTCGGAATTTCTTTTAATTGTAACATTAGTTCTACTTGGTGTCACATTTGTTTGTCTACGTAATTCAATATTTGAATCACATTCTGGTGAACTTGATAGTAATTCATATGTATCATGACACTCACTTGTTGTCTGTTTGATAATAAAAATAAATAAATAAATAAATAATTTTTTATTTGATAAAAATAAATAATTATTTAAGTGTTATTATTATTACCGGTTCAATTGAATTTGTAACTTCAGTCAAATTAATTTTATTATAATTATTTATGGATTTGATACTTCTTGGTGAAGATTGATTTGTTGAATTATCATTATCACGTCTCAAACTTGATGTTCTTTGTGGTTTTGATGGTGTTATTCCACATCTCACCTCACCTGCAATATTCTCTGTTGCTGCAGGCCAGATATGCCATTCGCGTCAAAGCGCAAAAGCGTTAGTAATTATTATTTTATTAAATATTAAAATTTTTTATTTAAATACAAACAGTTACATGCAAGTGCAAACATTCCATTAAACTTACCAATTTATTTTATTTTTATATATATTTTTTTGTTCTGCATATATTGCTTCATTTAAATAAATTTGTTGGGGTTTTTTTTTCTTTTTTTTTGTGTAATGAATTTAATTTTTTTTAATTATACTATTATTATATTTTTTTTTTTTTTTTTAGATCATTTTTATTATTTTTATTATTTTCAAACACGAGTTTACAAATGTTGATTTTTTTTTTTTTTTTTTATAATGTCCATTGTTTTTATTATACAATTATTATAAATATTTAAAAAATAAAAATAAAAAAATTACAGTAGTTTTTATTCTTTTGTTTATAAAATAAGTGATTTATCACAGAATATAATTATTGCCATTAAATGCATGAAATTTTATTCTTAAATTATTTGACACAATATATTTATATATTTTTTTTCTTATATGTCTTTGTTTCTCTCTTACAATATTGTGTCAATTCGTACTACAAAATTAAAAATAATAAAAAGAAAAAAATAATAATTTTTTTATACAAATAAAGTAATATGGCAATTTTATAATATATTTATTGAAAAATCACGTGTTAGTATAGCTATTGGCAATGAAAAATAATGATTAAAATAATAACAATATTAATGTAATTATTTTTAAAGATAAAAATTAACAAAAATTAAAAATAGGTGAATAATATATCAATCATGAGTTTGCTCTATTTTTTTTTTTTTTTTTTTTTTTTTTTTTTAAAAAAAAAAAAAAAAAAAAAAAAAAATATATATATATTAATCAACTACAAATAAAGCACTTATTAGATAAATGCTAAAAATATTATATATAAAATCAAATTAAATTAATTGCATTGTATGGGTCGAAACTTACCCAAATTAGCATAAATTGAATCACCAGCAACAGCACTAGTATGTTGCCAGCCTCTCATTGATGTTTGTAATTTCATCATGTTATCCAAATTTGGTGATTGTGATTCTTTATTTATTTGGTTTGTTGTATCTGTGTCAATTGATCTGGGTGGTGGTGGTGGTGGCTTTCCAAGTTTTGCTATATCAATAAACATAAAATAAAAAAATAAATAAATATTTTTTTTTAAATATATAAAAATATGTCAACTAACTAACCAGTTGTATTGTGGTTAATATCTTGTTTTATATCACCATGAATTATTTCATCATTAAATTTAATTAATTTATCATGATGTAATACTTCAACAGCAGCACCATCAAGTTCTAATGGATGTATAATTTCTAATCTTGGTTTTGGTGATATATTAGATGAAATATCATCAACTTTTGTTGTTGAAAATGATTTTGTTGATATAAGATTTATATCTTTTCTTGAACCACCCATACGTAATAATTTTTTAAATGGTAAAAAACGTGATTTACTTTTTTTTTTTTCTTCATAACAATTATCTAATTCATCTGTTGATACTGTTGGTAATGAATATGATATATTATTACTACTTATTTTTGATATTGATGTCATAGAATAATCATTATTATTATTATTTGATATTTCAGATGTACTTTGATATGTATCTATTGATTTTTTTAATTTTGGACTATATGATGATGATGATGCACGTTCTCTTTTTTCTTTTTCACGTACAACTGGACAATCTGATTTTAAATATGGTTTAAAATTTTGTTTTCTAGAAAATAATGGTATATTTGTATCATCACAATTTATTTCTGGTGGTTTTGGTGCCATTCTACGTTTTGAATAACCAATTGATTGACTTTCAAATGTTGAAATATCATCTTTTATATCTGATGTAATAAATTCATCATTTTTATCTGTTTTCATTGTTGTTGTTGTTGTTGTCGTTGTTGTTGTTATTATTGTTGGTTCTTGTGGTGTTGGTGTTGATGTTTGTGATGATACTATTATACAATTTTTTTTTTCATCTAATACATCAATAATTTCTTTTGAATTAGTTGTTTTTTCAATAATTGGTTTTGTTGAAAAAACTGATTTTTTAGAAATTATTTCAGAGTGTAAAAATGAATATCTTGGTTCTGTTGATGTAATTATTGAAGATGATTCAATGGAAATATTTTTTTCTTTTTCATCTTCTTCACCATCAGGTACACCAGCTTCTTCACGACTATTTTTATCAGTTATAATATTTATTGATGATGATATATCATTATTGTTATCAATTGACAATGATTCACCCTCAACAGTTCGATTACTAATATCTTCAAAAGTCATGTCATTACTCTCTGTTATTTTATTATCTTCTTTGAGTAAATTATCAATAATTTTATCATCTTCAATTGATTCAGATGTAAAAATATTTGATTTAATTTTATCATTTGTAATAGTATTA
The DNA here is from genome assembly GCA_011426435.1 of Lysiphlebus fabarum. Taxonomy (NCBI): domain Eukaryota; kingdom Metazoa; phylum Arthropoda; class Insecta; order Hymenoptera; family Braconidae; genus Lysiphlebus; species Lysiphlebus fabarum. Next base: position 487,640 of record WSYQ01001073.1, read on the forward strand.
TTATTAAATGTTGTTAAATTTGTTTCTTTTTTTTTAATTTTTGTTGTTGTTGTTGTTGTTTTTGTAGAATTACTTGGTACAATTAATGGCATATCAACAATTTTTTCTAATTCAATATTTTTATCATCACAACGTTTTTTTTCAATAGGTCTTTTAGCAGTTGGTATTGTATCATCACCACCAAATGGTGTTACTGATATTAATAATGTTGTTTTTTTACCTTCTGAATCTTTATTAATTTTACCAAGCATAAGTGAACCAAGTGGTTTTTTAATTTCATTATTTATTGTTTTTATTGATGTTGATGATGTTAATGTTAAATTTTCAGTAACAGCATTAAAATTTGTATTTAAACGTGTAATATTATTAAGTGCACGTTCTTCTTCACTATCTTGTTCCCAATTTTTATCATTATCTTGATCAACTTCATCTTTACTATTTTTATTATTTATATTATCAATAATTTCAACATCATTTAATGATTGATCAGATTCACTGTCATCATATGAAAAATCATCACCACCATAACCAATTATTTCAGTTAGTGTTTCTGGAAATTTAACATTATTTTTTTTTTTTTTATTATATTTTTTTTCTTGATGTTGTTCACGAAGTATACCCTGTAAACAAGTTTTAAAGTCAATGTTAGTATATGTATATTAATATTTTTTTTATTTATTTCCGCATTTCCCAAAACCGGCTAACCCACTTTTTTTTATTTCATTTCTTTTTTTCACATTGACAATATAATATTATTGATGCATTTATATACATATTAATATTTTCCATAAATTATTATAATTATCAATTTATTATAATTAAATTTACCTGTATATTTTTAATATCTTTAACAACATATGGCTTTGGATTTGTTAATTTTTTTAAATGTTCTTCTCTTGATTCAAAACAATTTGCACAAAGATCTTTTTTCCATGCATGTTGGACAAAATATTTACAATCTTTTGACATTTTTTTTATATTTTCTTCTCTGCTCTTCATTGTGGTAAATTTATTTTCTAAATAAAAACAAAAAACATAAAATAAATAAATAAAAAGAAATGTTTATTATTAGTATCTTCCGGTTATAAAAATTTATCCGGATGAACTTTAATGTTTCAAATAAAATTGTTAAACAACAACAGAAAAATTTTTTTATTTATTTTTTTTTTCTAAATTAATAATCACGAAACTGTAGTAACATAAGTATATATATAAATAAGCATGTTTAAAGTGATATGCCTTGAACTTTCTCTCGTTAAATATACTGCAATCTAACTTCTGTCATCATAATGATAACTTTACTTGTGTGTTTTATACCTTCTTCATTGCAATATCTATATATGATTACAAATTAAACTTCCGGAAAGACTTTCCCATTTATATCCATCTTCATCATCAACTATACTAATTGTTCATTAACATTATTATTAAATATATAAAATTAAAAAAAATAAATAAAATTGAAACATATATTATTGTATATATTAATTATTATTATTTTTTTTTAAATATTTTAACTTGTTTTTCCTTTTAGAGAAGGAAAGAAAAATTATATCCGTATAATGTTATCTTTTTATGGTTTTGATATTAGAAAATTTTTATTTTCCAGTTTGCTTTTTTTTTTTTTTTTTTTGGTAAAAAAAATAATTATTATAACACTTGAATACATGTCAACCTACTTGTCCTACTTTTCACCTTATTTATTCCAACAATTTTATTTTTATTTATTTTTTTTTTCATTTAATTTTTCCTACATCAATTTAATTGTGTCGTGCACTCATTTTATTTTTCATAAATTTATGTGTAAAAGTGAGAGAGATTAACACTGTATTATTATTATTTATTTATAATTTTTTTAATTTAAAAAATTACTACTATTAAATTGTTTTATTTTGCAATTGATTCAGCAGTCTCTTTTATTTTTATATTTTTTTTTTTTGTGTCATCTTAATGCATCATACAATATGACTAAGTAACTAATCAAAAATAAAATTAATAAAATATTATATAAATATACTTGCGATGTTCACACCAATATGAATCACTATTTATCAAATTCAACTTGTAAATGATAAAATATAATACTCATAAACAAATATGGACTTTCACCCTGAATTATAAGAAAATTTAAAACAAAAAAAAAAAATCATTCTTTTCACACGATATATATATATTTAAACATAATTATTATAAATATATTTTTAAATAGGGTCATTAATAAAATATAATCACATTGATTTTCATTTTTTTCTTTTTTTTTTTAAATTTAAATTATATATTATCAAAAAAAAAAAAAAGTAAATTAATTTTTAATTCATTATTTTAAGCAATTATTAAAGAATATTTAATTAAAAAAAAACAAGTTTAGTGTTGTTTTGCAATGAAAAAAAAAAAAAAAAAAAAAAATTCTGTTATAATATTAAGCAAGTATGTACCTAAGTATTTATGCCTATATAACGGAATCGCCAGTAAGATCGTCCGAAACTTTGCTTTTGCCGCTATATGCTTGAAACGACATATTAGTATACGCGGGTGTACATGCCATAAATAAATATACATATATATATATACTTGAAATATATAAATACAGATATATAGATAAAGAAATAATATATATATAAAAAAATATATAAAAATGCTTGAGAATTTGTATGGTTGTGACAAGCAACAGTAGAAACATGTATATAAATATATTTCGATTCTTTTCTATCTTACATAGGTCATTGAACGTTTCTTTTACATATTATATATTATTATTATTATTTTTATAATATATATGTATAAGATGAGAGGATCATGAGCATCTCAAGACTCAAGATCATCACACCACATGTGAATTGATTAGGATCAGAGGGAATACAAAGGGAAAGTTTAAATATATTTATAGAAAAAATAAAATTAAAAAAAAACAAGGGGGCAGTTTCTAGACATTTTTTATCATATATAATACAATTATTTCAGCTTGTAGTACTATGAGATTTAAAATATATATATATATGTATATTTAAATGTTTGTTATCACAGAAATTTAAAAAAAAAATGTAAAGTGATACATCAGTTTTTTTTTTTTTAATTTATTTCAAGTTGGCAGTTTGAATGTCAATAATTTAAAACTTTGTCTTCATTTCATTTGTGGATGAGTAAATTAAATTCATTCATTCGTTTTCATTTTGATATATATATATTTTTTAAATATGTGTAGGTATTTTATTATTTTTTTTTTTATTTAATTTGTAAATAAACAAGTTGAATATAGGCGCGGCGCATTTATAAACGCTACTTGTTGCAATGTTTAAAAATATTTTTTATTTTTTATATAAAAATAACTCTAAACAATAAATGGCCAGTGTAATTTAATTTTTATGCAATCATGTAATTTTATTATTTAATTTATTTTTATAAAAATGTAAATATTTTAATTGAATTTTGTAATTTTATTTTTATTTCAAAAATACAATTTTGTTTGTTTGTTTTTTTTTTTTTTCTTTCTTTATTTGATAAAATTTATTTTAATTTATTGTGGGATTTTCATTTTTCTTGTCACGGAAATTGCCACTCCTTTTTGGAGAGTGGAATTCCTTGTATAATAATGACGTAAATTATGTTGATTGATTTAAATCAATGATTTTCAATTGGCAATATTTATTGTATTTCTTTGTTTTAATTTTTATTTAAAAGATAATATATTTATGATGGGAATTCATAGTTTTTTTTGTTTTTTTTTTTTTTGCACAATTTATTGTGAGACATGACCTTATTAATATTAGCCTGAAGAGGATGGAACAGACACAAGACGACCTCGACAACACATACAGAAGGGCTTTCAAATTCTAAAATATATTCTTTCATTTCTCTCATCAAATAAGCAATATATATCTACTACACACAATAACATTCATGTATATTTAATTATTTTTATAATTGATATATATACAAAGCCACTTTCTTTGTTGTTACGCTCTCCCAATTTGTAAATGATAATTTTTACTTATTTTCAATTTTTATTATCATAATGAAAATTTTTTAATAAAAAAATACCGTTAAATAATAAATAATAATACAAATAATTAAAATAAAATTATAAAAAAATATTTTTTTTATCTCCCAAGAGTTAAATTGATATATTTCTGACTCATTTTTTACCCCACGTGATTCAAAAAATAAAATAAAACAAAAACATATTATAACGATAAAAAAAAAATATAAAATATATATAATATACATATTTTTTTTTTCATTTAGTCACTATATTATCTTGACGCGCCTTTATTTATGATAAATTTTTATATTTTTTTATGACTAACTTACAAAATAATATAGAAAAAATATATATATAAATATATGACGTACAAAAAGATTTTATTTCACTTTAAAAACCGCGACCACTGTTGATTCTAGCGTAAATAATAATAATAATAAAAAAAAAAAAAAATTACGCCACTAATTTTTTTTATTTAATTACAAAATTTAACAGGAAAAGAAAATAAATACTTGCATAAATTAAAAAATAATTAAGTAATTTAAAAAAAAATATCAAATTTTCATTTCAAGTTTTTTCATTTGAGTACATATACTTACTTGATGATTATTGAATCAAGTTTAATTTATATCTATAATTAAATTTTACTATTATAATTATTATTATATATATATATATATTTTTCATAAAATAAATAATAAAATACCTTATTTGTTTCACAATATGCATTTAACGTGACCCGAGTCCAAGTCCTTTCTATTGTCCTCCAGACAGTCGACTTGTTTCAGCCTCTTTGTATGTATTTTATTTCTCAATGGAATGTTATGTTGTTTTTTTTTTTTTTTTTTTTTTTATCTTCTTTATATTTCTTTCTCTCTCAAAATTTTTGTTTACTCAAATATATTTTAATTAAATAAAACTTGAATAATTGAAACCTTAATAATATATATAAAATTGTTATTATTTTGATAATCACTTGACAATAATATATAACTGTTTATAAATACCTATATGCATTGATTGAAGTATAAAAAGGTATATTTTTATTATTATAATAATATCAATGTATAATGAAAGTTTTAACATAAAAATAATTTACCGTAACGCCGGCATCCGATGATCATTCATCGGGGCCGGCAGAAAACCGACTGTGATGATTATGATTTGATCAGATTTTATGATGGCGGTCATATCGGTTTATAACAATAATAATTATTTAAAATTTAATTTTTGATATAGTAGTGACCTCTTTAGTTTTTATAATGCATTTACAAAAAATTAAAAAGAAAAAAAAAAAATGGCCGCCCATGATAATTGTAATTGCGCACATACACAAACACAAAACAAAATAAAAATATATACATCAACAACGTCTTGTTCAATGACAAATAAAAAATTACAAAATCATAAGTATATATTAATAAAATAATAAAAACAAATACAATAATAATTTAATGTTTTAATTATAAACATATAAAAAAAAATGATCAACGTAATGGTGTAATGTCTTCTGTAGTACTTGTATCACTTTGCGTTATTCGCATTGAAATAATTGATCCTGATATTGAAGAAACAGCAAGTAAGTGATGAATTATTATTGAGTAAATATAATAAAAAAAAAAAAATATATATATTTATTAAAAATTTATTTAATAGATTCAATGGCTGCTAGAAAAATTCGTGGTTGTCGTGAACCACGTGATATAACTGTTGAAACATATGCAAATATAACTGAAGGTCCAATTGCATTATTATCATCATCATCATCACCAACAACATCATCATCAGTATCAGGTTCTAGTAAATCTTATTCATCATCAAGACCAAATTCAGAAGAAAAAACTATAACAACAAATGTTGTTGATACAATTGAAGGTGCAACATCAATTCCATCATCATCATCATCATCATCATTATTATTACAAACAGATCAAATAAATTTTATATCTGGTAATCCATTTGTTGAAGTTACAAAAGGAATATTACATTTATATAAAGAAGATGAATTAACTAAAATAAATCAAGCAGCTAAACGAAGTAATACAATATGTATATTATCAGTTCCAGCAACAATGACATGTCATGATTTATTAACATTTACAGCAGCATGTCATCAAGATATACAATATTTTCGTATTATTAAAGATAATAATCCAAATCAATATATGGCATTAATAACAATGCGTTCATCAACAGCAGCTAGTGAATTTTATGGTACATATAATGGTGCTCCATATAATTCACTTGAACCAGATGTTGTTTGTCATATGGTATTTGTATCAAGAGTTGAAATTAATGATAATGGTATGTCAATAAATGGTCATACTGAATTACCATCATGTCCAGTATGTTTAGAAAGAATGGATGAAAGTGTTGATGGTATATTAACAATACTTTGTAATCATACATTTCATTCAAGTTGTCTTGTTAAATGGGGTGATATATCATGTCCAGTATGTCGTTATGCACAAACACCAGAACCACTTGGTGATAGTCATTGTATGGAATGTATTACTGATACAAATAATGATGCATTATGGATATGTTTAATATGTGGTCATATTGGTTGTTCACGTTATCATGAGGGTCATGCATTTGAACATTATCGTGATACACATCATTGTTATGCAATGCAATTAGGTAATAATAGAGTATGGGATTATGTTGGTGATAATTTTGTTCATCGTTTATTACAAGATAAAGATGGTAAAATGGTTGAAGGTGGACAAGAAACATTAAAATGTGATGATGTTACTGATGTTGATGAAAAAGTTGATGCTGTACAACTTGAATTTACATATTTATTAACATCACAATTAGAAACACAAAGACAATATTTTGAAGATCGTTTAAATCGTATTGAACAACGTTCATTAAATGAAATTACTGAATTAAAAGAAAAATTAAATAAATTAACAAATGATAATATTAAAATTAATGAAAAATTAATAACAATAACAAAAGAAAAACAAATTAATGATAAAAAATTACAAAATTCAAATATTAAATTTTGTCAAACACAAAAAGAATTAAATGAAGAAAAAGCATTAAGAAAATCATTAGAATTAAATCAAACAAGTTGGCAAACAAAATTTAAATTACTTGAAAAAGATTTATTAGAAACTAAAAATAAAAAAGAACAAGAAATTAATAATTTACGTGAACAAGTACGTGATTTAATGTTTTTTTTAGAAGCACAAAATCAAATTGAAAAATCTGCTGATAAAAATGATATTGTTGGTGGTACAATATTTGTTCCTGAAACATCAACAAATTCAAATAATGATACATCAACAAGATCACGTCGTCATCGTAATAAACATTAATGTATTTATTTAATAATTATATTATGTATAATATCGAACAAAAATATTTATTTATTATATATCTATATATTTTTTTTTTTAATTTAAAAAATACACAACTGGTTAATTTTATTTGTTGTTGTTTTTTTTTTTTTGTTACATGAAATTTAAATTTTATACCAGTTGAAAAAAAAAAAATAATAATAAAATAATATATATATATATGTATATAAATAGTGTAATTATTAGTCTTGTCTTTTTTTTTTTTTTAATTCTTAATAATACATTATTATTAAATATTTAATATTGCAACATGTTAAAGAAAAAAAGAAAATTGTGCAACTTTTTTTTTTTTTTTTTTTTTATGATTAGATTATTTTTGTACGATATACACTCACGAGAAAATTTTTTGTAAGATATCATATCATTTTCATTCATTCATACATTCATTTTTATTATTTTTTTTTATCTGTTTAATATTTTCTTGAATGATAAATTGAATAATAAATAATAAATTTTCAATAATAATGATCCATCAGTTAAAGAGAAGGCACGCCTGCGACTGATTTATAAATTTTGGCAATTTTTTTTTTTTTTGTTAATTTCTTTTTTGGAGTATATTTATAAATGAAAAATAATAATTTTAGTCAATTCCATTATTGACTGAATTTGATGCTTTATTTTTACGTTTTTGTGTTTGTCTTTGATGTTCATATTCAAAATCTTCTTCACTCAGATTTAATTTAAGAATCTGTAATTTAAATAAATATATTATTATTTTTTTAAATAATTAAATATTTAAATATATTTATATAATTTTATTTTTACTTGAGAAACTAAAGCTTCTTCTTCCATAATTTCAATTGGTGGATTTCTGAGTACTTGTAAAGTTTCATACATTGTTGGACAACGTTTTGTTAATGATGAACGTCCAAGACATCCTTTTAATAATACAAGACCAACTTTAAATATAATTTTAACACCTTCACATAAAAACATATCCCAAATACGTAAAATACTTTCCCATGGTAATGTTCTTGTATAAACACAAAGAAACCATTCAGTCATATACAATATTGGTTCCATTTGTTGTTTTTTCTGTTGAAGAAAAAAAATTAATATTATTATATCAAGTTATACTATAAAAATTTAATAATTAACTTACTAAATGCTTGTATGCAATTGGTGATACACGTTTTAATAATGCAAAAAGTATATCACCATCACGTTGAAGTGTTTCCATTCCTTGACTATAATAACCAATAAGATATTTATCACAAACAGCAACAAGACACCAAAATGCTTGAACAGCTGGCATATGCATTAATAAAAATGCAGCAATTGGTGCTTGTGCTTGACAATAACCAACTTTTGGATTATATATTGAATATGCTTTTAATATTTGAAATAATTCTTGTTGTCCTGGTCCATCATCAACAAACATTTCATGATGTGGAAATTGACGATGTAAATCTTTTTTAATATCATCAATATATTTTTGTTCACCAGGTCTTTCAATATAATCTTCATATAATTTTTTATTATTATTTAATAAATATTCACCACCACATAAATTTAACCATGCACGTAATCTAACTGATGGTGGTATACCTTTTCTACATCTTTCACGTACTTTACGATAATTACCACTCATAAAACCATTCCAATTATTTAACATTTTAATCCATTTTCTTTCACGTCTTAATATTATTTCTGGTGATAATACTTGTTTTCTATAAATATAAACATTAATATTAATAAATAATTTAATTCAATTAATTATTATTATTATTTAATTACCTTTCTGGACTGTATTGTGAACCACCAAGAAAACCATGTCTATCTGGTATTGTTGATATAACTGAACCAGCTTGATAAACACTACTTATATCTGATTCAGATTCACCATTGAAATTTTCATCATCATTATTATTATCAACTTTTGTTTCCAAACTTGCCATTTCATTTTTCTATATATACTGTAAATATAAATAAATATTGTAATAGGTATAGGATATATAAAAATTAATATAACAACAACAACTTACATACTGATTTCGTAATAATAATTGTATTCATCAACTCAAGAATTTGTGTCAATTAAAACCATAAATTTAATAATAATATAAATATTTATTTATATTTGTTTATATTATTATAATAATATTATAAATAATTATAAATAAATTTATTAAATATTGTTATTTAATTTTTATGATATTAGTCATATCCATATTTAAAGTGAACAACACATCATGAACATTCATGAATTAAGAACAATTTTATAGTACATACATAAGTACTTTAAATGGTTATACGTGAATTCTAGACAAGAATTAGAGAACCAAAAAAAAAAAATGAAAAATAAAAAAGTACCGTTTTATGACATCAAATGATAACAAGCACCGTAATTTTTTTTTTATTTTAATGTCAATTGTTTAAATTTGGTATTTATATATTTATTTATTTTTTTTTATACACTATTAATTAACGCCTCTTTTTTTTTTTTTATTTTAAATCTAATTTAGTGGTAGTAAAAATAAATAATTATAATATCACTGCCTTGACTGATTGTCTGTGTTTATTCACCTGATAGGCACATCCCACATTTACAATAATTTTATTAACTACTTTTTATTTTTTATTTAAAAAATTTATATGTATATTTAATATTTTATATTATTTATTAATAATATTTAATAATAATAATAATATACATTATTATTGGTATTTTTAATTTTTTTTTATAACAATATTATTTAGTAAAATAGTGACATATAATTTATGAATATGTTGATGTTTATCACTTGTACATATTGCTATTTTTATTTATTTATTTTTTTTTAATTGATTGTATGCGTTGTATGTGGGCTTATGATGTGTGTTAAAAAAAATAATAATAATAATAAAAACATCATCTCCAAAGTAACATGGCGGTCAAAGTTTTAGTCGATAGTGTAGATTACAAATTATTTGGCGGGAATTATAAATTGTTTTTTTTTTTTGTTTTTGTTTTTATTTTTCTTATCAGCATAATTTGAGAAAATAAAATAAGAATGCATAACAAAAGATAAGATAATATATTGTTTTAATCAAAAGTAGTTTTGAATAATTAGGGATAAATTTTATCAACAATTATTGAGCCATATAAAATAAAAAATAAGTAAATAAAAAAAACAAATAAACAAAAATATAGTACATATACATTTTTTATTAATGCTAAGAACAAATTTTCTTTTAAAAATTTAACTGAATTATTATTATGAATTTTTTAAATAAAAATTCAATAAATTTTTGTTGACTCCAAGCTTAATCATCATCTTCTTCATCATCATCATCATCATCATCTTCTTCTTCTTCTTCTTCATCATCATCATCATCGTCTTCATCATCTTCATCTTCTTCATCTTGTGCTCGTAATTTAGCATATTTTTCAGCACTTTTTTTCAAATAAGTACCATAATTAACTGTATGAGCACTTAATCCCAAAAAACCAGATTCTTCAGTTGTACCACGATGATGAAAACCAATACCACCAAGTGGTGTTTCTGGTGTACAACCTATAGTTTGTGCATCAAAAAATGGAAGTACTGATTGTCCAGCATCTTCCCATATATCACTCATAGAAGGTACTACATATTGATTTGTTTCTGAATCAAGTACTGTATTATCTTTTGATATAGTTGGTAGAATCAATTTATATTCCAATGGTACACTATTGTTAAAATATATAAAATATTTTATTTAATATTAAATTATATCTAATATATATATACATATAAAATATATATAATAAAACTTACTCATGAATATTAGTAGGATCAGGTTTTGTCCATTTCTCAGTACATTGTATTAATTTACCAGTTACAGAATCATATTCCATAGATTCAGCTTGTACTTGAATACGTTTTTTTTTTTCACCTTCTTTTAATTCAAGCATTGCAAATCTAACTCCTAAAATTTAATAGTATATACATATAAATATATATTTATAAATTAAATTAAATTAAATTAAATTTACCAGTCAGAACTCGTCCATATGGAATTGATACTTCATCAAAATTAAATGCATTATCAGACCAATGCCATGAAACAAAATCAACATCTTCACGTAAATTTTGTTCTCCTTCATATCTACGACTATTACGAACATCTTCTTTCATAGTTGGTAAATTTACCCAATTTTCAATTATTTTTGTTGCAGTTTTATTTTTTTTATTTTTTTTATTCTTTTTTTTTTTTTTAATTTTTGGTGGTTCTATATGATAATTGTCAATTATTTTACCCTGTTTAACTTGTATATGAAGCATTTGTTCATGTACTTGCATTCTCATACCAGTTATAACCCTATATATTTAAATATTAAAAAAAAAAAAAAGTATTAAGTATATCAAATAAATAAAATAATAATTTTATAAAATTAATACGTAACATATTATTCCATGTATCACTACGTGATGGTAATAAACTAACTGCATTAACAGCATATGGAGCTTTCCAAGTATCATCATCACATGTACACAAACAATATGGACATAAACGTTCGCTATAATAAATATTTATATGAAATTTTATTTAATTATATCTATAGATATATTCATTTTTAATTGGAATATATAATATTCTATTTGTTTTTTGTTTTTTTTTTTTAATTTTTCAACTTACTTATTCAAACCCTCATACCAAAAATCATAAACTGAAAAAATTTTTTTTTTTAATTATAAATTGAAAATTTTTTAGTTAAAAAAATAAAAAATTATATTTATATTTTTATGCAAATGAACCTTCACAATCCTTAGTCCATTGTCCATATCGACTTCCTGTTCTTCTATCTGTTACGTATTTATAACGTCTAGTGGTATAATTTTTCTAAAAAATTAAATCATTAATATAGTAATTTTATTCATTTTTTTTTTTTTCCAATTATTGATTCATAATGATAAAATTTTAAAAATAATTTTACATCCATGCAATAATCAACATCTTGAAGCATTCTGCAACCATGAATTCTACCAGCACAATTTAAATTTGTTGTACATCTATTTATATCTTGGGGTCTTTGATCAGCTGTCAATGGAGTTTTTACTGCATGATCCCAATTAAAACCAACTTTTCCTGGTCTTGCATAACATGTTTCACGATAATTTGTCATATCTATATCACAGCTGGAGCTACATGCCCGTAGACCATATTCTGAATAAACAACTAATTGATAAAGTCCTGAAAACTCTGTAAATGTTACATCTGAAAAATAATTAAATTAAAATTATTATTAAATTAAAATAAATAATATAAATATATATATAATTAATTATTTATTTATGTATTTATTTATTTACCACGTTTATGATTTTCTGCTAAATCACAAGTTCTAAAATAAGGTAAAAGTTGTGGTATTGCTTCACTAAATGCCAAATTATAAAGATAAATTCTATTTAATATATCATCAACGACTATTTTAATTTCTTGATCAGCTTTTTCATCTATAAAAAATATAAAATATTAAATTTTTTTTTTTTTTTTTTTAAATATATTTTTTAAAATTAAAATTAAATTTTTACCTGGATAAATTAATTCATTAACAGCATAACCATATGCCAATGCTGTATATCCAACCATTTCAGTTGAAATAAGTGTTAAATAAAATTGATAAAGAAATTGTTGAGGTGAATTTTTTTTATCACATCTTTTTATTGTTTTTCTTGGATTCTTTATTTTTTAACAAAAACATAATCATAATAATAATAAGATATATGTATATATATATATATACTTACATTTTCTAATTTAACCATAAGTTGTAAAAGATCATTATCAAGCTCTTCATCTCCTCCTTCACTTGGTAAAGTTGTTTTAGCTATGCTCCTCAAATTACTTTCAATTTCATCACGTACATATTTATTTATGATATATTTAGCTTTTACCATTGTTATTTTTTTACTTCCTAATTTTTTAACTTCATTGTAACCTTCTTTAACTGATTTAATTGCTTTTGATATATCTTTAAGTTCAAAATTTTTTGTATTTTTATCTGGTAATTCTTTAATATCATCTTGAATTTCTTCCATTTTATCCATTAAACGATTTTCCATAACTTCTACTTGTGCTGATAATTCATCAACTTTATCAAGTAAAGCTTCAAGCATTGATGATGTTTTATCACCAAATAATGTTGCTTGATATTTTGGTTTTTTTCCAGTATTTGCTTCTTCAATTCCTTCATCAATTCTTGTCCATATATTCATAAATAATGTATAAATTTCTTCAAGATCACCAAGTCCAGTAGCTGATACTTTATTATTTATCAAATTTATAGAAACTAAAATAAATATTATTAATATGAATTTCATGATGATGATGATGATGATGATGATGATAAAAAAAAAAGAAAAATAAATCTGTTGTTAATTATATTATGTATTTAATATAATAGTTGTGAGCACTAAATTATTGATGAGACAATGAAATTTTGGAAACAAAAACACTTCTATTTCTATGAAAAATTGTTATCGTTATATAATTGCTCATAAATAAACTTGTAAACAATGATAAAATAAAGTATTTAAAAGTAAAAATTCAAATAATTATCAAAGAAATAATTATTTACTGATAATTTGTATAAAAAAAATATATGAAAATTATCTATTTTTTAATTTTATGAAGTTTATTAAAAAAAAAAAACAAATATTATTATTATTATTATTATTATAAATTTTAATAAATGTTTTTTATACAAGTAACCTTGTGATATTTGATAATAATAAATAATTTTAAAAAATATTTTATTTTATCTATCATGTGCAAATAAATAATATGAAGGTCATCATTAATGCATATAAAATATTCAAAAAAAAAATGCAATTAAATAATCAAATAACATTTCTAAAATTTGACACTTTTTTTTTATTTTTATTCATTATAATTTGTGTTCGAAATATTTCATACATTTTTACATTTAAAATAAAAAATAAACAAAAAAAAAAAGATTCAACAATTTTGTTTTTTTTTTTTTTTTTCTTATAAATAATAGAGAAATTTTTTTAATTTTACGTGAGTTAATGCAATTATAGAAGTGAACTGTAGTTTTTTAATTTTTTTATAATCATTATTTTTTTTCATATTACTTGTATATGATGGTAAATTTATATATTGCTTTAGCAATTAATATACAATAGATATTTTACTTATTTATTTATTAATTTTTTTTGTGGCACATATTGATATTAAGGTGCATACATGGTTCTGTTTTTTTTTTTTTAAATTTTTTTCTACAAACGTGTAATTTTACACGTTATGTGTAATTAAATATTTTTTTCTGTAGGTTTTTTTTTATTTTTAAAATAATACCCGTTATAATTTTTACGATAGTACTTATCTTTATGTAATATGAAGGTCATTGTACATTTTTAATAATAATTTTTATATAAATAAAACAAAATCAACAATTTAGCTGTATTTTATTTTTTATATTTTTTTTCGAAATAATTTTTGATCTTTCTTACGTTTATTTTTTATTTTATTTTGTTTTTTTTTTTTCTTTTTTATTAAAATACACACTCATCTTGGTTATAAGATAATTTAGACAACTTTAATTTAATTAAATTGACTAAATTATTTTATATGCAATTTATTTAACTTGTCTTTAATATATGAATTTTTTTTTTTTTGTTTTTTTTTTTTTCATCATTTATTTACAATTATACTCATGATTTTTTTTTTTGCTATATTAATCGATATATGTATATATATATATATATTTTTCGAATATGATATTTTGGTTTTTACATGGTTTTTTTTTTTTTTTTTCAAATTTTTTTAATTTAATTTTTTTTTTGTTTTTTTGTTTTTTTCGTATAAAAAATGAGGTTCGAAAATTCATTTCTCTTTTCACTTTCATTTCAATGCAATCTAAAACCAACATCAATATGAGATTTACAGTCTTTCATTTATCATTTTAATCTCAATTACTTTTTTTTTAAACGTTTTGTGCATGATAAATAAATTAGACTATTTTGTCCAATAAAATCGAAACGAAAATAAAAGAGTATATATTTATAATTTTATTGAAAATTGAAGCAATAAAAATGATAATATACTTATATATATATTTTTTTTTCTTATTTACTTTGGGAGAGTTCAATCAATTTTACACACCCACTTATACATACATACATGATTTTACATTTATAATTGAATTTTAATATTGACAAAGTTATTGATAAAATAAAAAAAAAAAAAAATAACAAATATTATTTTTTAAATCACAATTGAAATACTGAATTAAATAAGATAAAATTATTTTTGTTAATAATAATAATAATAAATATATTTATAGAAATAATTTAATAATTAGTAAATAAAAAAAAAACAATTAACGAAATAAAATTCTATTTTTGACCATTATAATAAATATATACATTAATTTTTTTTTTAAATCTAATAAATTAATTGAATATTTATTTATTTATTATTTTTTTTATTAATGAATTTAATTTTTGACTAATAGATTGGCAGTTTTGAACAATATATCGAAATGTTCAGTAATTATAATTATAATTATATTTTAACTGTACAAATTTTTCAATAAAATCCCAACATAAATTAATTTTTATTTTTTAACTATGCAAGGGCAGTTTATTTTATTTATTTTTGTTTGTTTTCTAATTTAAAATTAAAAAAAAAATTCATCCATCAATTTTAAATGATAAAATATATTATATAATATCTTAAAATTCAATTATTATTTTTTTTTATATATATTTGTAATATTATTATATATTGTATAGAAACGAGCGTAAATTTCAGGGCCAAACGGTTCATCATCACGCTCGATTGGTAACCGTGGCCCCGGATGTCATACAGTTGTTTCTTCTCTTTTAAAATTTATATTTTGGGAAGCACAAAAGTCACGTGTAAATGGTATGCAATTAATAAGTTTACATACTTCACACTCATAACCTGGCATACTATAAAATAATATTAATAATATACTAAATAAACTAAATATTAATACAAGACATATCCATATTAATAATATTTTACGTCGTCTATCATATGGACCAAATGTTATAAATGGCATCATTGCATATGATGCTAAAAAACCAAATATAAAACCAAATATATGAGCATAATTATCAACCCAAGGCAATACACCTAATATTATAAAACATATTAATATTATTATTAATTTTGAAAGAGCACGATGTGGATATTTTAACATTGGCCATGAATTTAATACTTCAACAACAAGTGTTGCAAATAATGCAAAATGTGCGCCAGCTGGACCAACCTTGAATGTTAAAATAATTAAATTATTAATTATTTATTAATTTATATATTTATATAAATTAATATATTATTATTATTATTATTATTATTACCTCAGCTCTGTATGGAATAAATATTGCACTTGCTAAATTACCAGCTAATGCTCCAGTAAAATAGATAAATGATATTCTTATTGAACCAGTCAATTTTTCAAGATCTTTCATCAAGTAATATTGAACTAGTAATGTAATTATTAGATGAAGAATCCTAAATTAAAATAAACAAAATAAAATATATATATTACTCAGTTTAGATTAAATTAGATTAGATTCTTTTTTTTATTTTTATTTTATTGAGTATTATATAGATGACTTGTATTGTTAAAAAAAAAAAAAAAAAAATAGAAAAAACACTGACTGATCTAAATTTTTCCGTTGCATAAAAGAAAATTGTTGACCTACATTATTCACTTGATTGAATAAGTTTTTTTTTTTTTTTTTTATAATCTTTAAATTTACTAAAAAAAAAAAAAAATCATCGAATTTTTTTCCATATAATATATACTTATTTTCTTTTCAATAAATAAATTCAACATTTAATTTTTCATTAAAAAAAAAAACAAAAATCAATCACTGTTGCTTCGAGTAAAAATATTATAGAATTAATTAAAAATAAAACTTACCCAGCATGAAGAAATGTTGTTGTAAATAATCTGTAAAATTGATCAGGCCATTCAGGATGAAAAAATGGCATCATACCACAAACATCATGTAAACACTCAACTTGTGAACATAATGATGCTTCTTCATGAAAATAACCATGTACAAAATCACAATATTCTTTTGTTGTTATTCTACACATACCATGTATTCCAATACAACAAGGATGTCCAATAACTTCACAAACCATATGCTCAGCCATTTTATCTTTATAACGACCAATTGGATAATCATCATTACTACCTTGTTGTTGTTGTTGTTGTTGTTGTTGTTGTTGTTGTTCAAAATTACTTCTAAATCTTTCACTAAATGGATTTATTTTACGACATATTGGCCATTTTGTAATATCATCTGGCCATTCATATGGTGCAACACTTGCTGGTGCATCACAAAATTTTGGATCAAGACCACATACTGATCCACTTATTCTACCACCAGGTCCATTATCACCAGGACCCCATTTTTTCCATGTTGATATTGTATTCTGTAAATTTTTATATTAATATAATATTAATAATAATTATCATAAATAATTTTCATATAAATATAGGTAATTAATTATTTAATTATTATCTAGTATTAATTTATTACCGCAACAGTTGATCTCATTCCCCGGATCAGTTGGTTTGCATTATACAAATTATTTAATATTATAAAAAGCTTATCTCAATCATTAAAATTATACATATATATATATATATAATATTATTGATTTATTAAAATTATTTAAATACTTACTGAACAATCAGCTTTACTTGATTGTACACAACCAGAATCATCATTTCTAATACAACATGCTGTATCACGTTCTCTTTCTCTCCAAACATCAATTTCTTTAAGTATTTTTGTATCACGTCTCATACATGGTGCAAATTTTGCACCTAAATGAATTAAATCAGCAGCTCTTGGACCAATCCAAAAATTTGCTGGTTCTTGATAATCAACTTGTTGAAGTGAAAGACTTGTTACAAGTACTAAACCAGAACGATGATTAAGATCAATTCCAATTGGACCAAATCCATAACATACAATTGAAATAATTAATACAAGTACTTGTACTGTTGTTATCCAATATGTAAAATATGGTCTGTGATCTTCAATATGATCAAGTTGTTTTTTAATATTTGGTTTTTGTGCAACACTTTTACGAAATGAACGTCCAAAATAACGTCCAACAATACCCATTCCATATTGTCGTCTATTACTATTATCAAATATTCTATCAATTGTATTTGATGCAATACGTGTACCACCAATTATTTCACGTCTCATATTAATACCATCAGATTGTTGTCGTACTGGTTTTACTGATGTTTCAACATCAGTCTCATATTCATGTCTTTGTCTACGCCAATTTGTTGTTCTATTGGATGTATCATGGTCCCTTGCTATGTGTCGTACTCTACGAGGTGGTTGTGTTATTTGTCTATCATCTTTATGTTTGGCAAAACTTATATGTATATCACTGGCATCAGTATGATCACTTGTATGACAATCATTTGTACCAATATTTTCTAAATTTGATATTTTAACATCATCAATTTTACCATCAGCAACTGTTCTTTCATTAATAGATATATGATGATCAGTTGTATTATTTGATGCAAGTAAAGTTGGTGATGATGAACAGGCTTCTTGTGGTTTACGAAAAAATAATTCTTCTTCATTATTATCATTATCATCATCATCATCATCATCATCATTATTATCACCATTTGTTTGTTCATCAACATTATTAATATTTGCATTACAAGCTGTATTATTTTTTGTAATTGTATCAACTCTAACTCTTGGTGGAAAACTACGAGATTTATGTTGATTATTTTGTTCTTCTGGTAAACGATTTCTTGTTATTGTATCAACAACATAATGAATACCAGATAATGTCATTCTAACAACAGATTCTTTTTTATCAGTTGGTTGTTGTAATCTTCTTAATATCACATTATCTTGTTCACTTGAATCTGGTACATCTTTTGTTATATCTGGATCTGTTGTTTTATGTTCATTTAATAAAGTACCATATTTTCTTGATGCCATACGACGACGACGATCAAGCCATCTTTGTTTTTCAATATTTTCTGTTTCTTCATTAACACCAAAAAATGTTGCAGTTTCTTTTTTTATATAACTAAAAATTATTAATATAATTATTAATTTTATATTTATTATATAAATATTAGATAAATTAGATAAATAAATA